>KQ999293.1:0-520891 GCA_001598015.1 Dorcoceras hygrometricum
GGTACGCGCGGAGCGAGGCGTCGCGCGCTGGCCTGGCCCTCTCCCCCAGCCCCTCTCCCGCTGGCGGGAGAGGGGAGTTCAAACAAGGAGGGATGGAATGCTTGCCTATTACCTCGACCTGGCCTGGCGCAGCCTCAAGCGCAACAAGGCGATCACCGCGCTGATGGTGCTGGCGATCGCGCTGGGCATCGGCGCGAGCATGACGATGATCACGGTGCTGCACGTGATGACGGCCGATCCGATCCCGGGGCGCAGCGCTCAGCTGTTCCACCCGCAGATCGATCCGCTGGGCATGGAGGGTTACAGCAAGGCCAGCAATCCGCCGGACCAGCTGACCTGGATCGATGCGATGAATCTGTTGCATGCGCGCGAAGGCGTACGCCAGGCAGCGATGTCGGCCGGCCGGGTGACCGTGGTGCCGCCGCAGGGAGCGGCGCACGCTTTCAACGCGGATGCCCGCTACACCACGGCGGATTTCTTTTCGATGTTCGAGGTGCCGTTCGTGGATGGCGGCGGCTGGACGTCCGGCGACGACGACAAGCACGCGCGCGTGGCGGTGATCGCCCGCGGGCTGGCCGACAGGCTCTACGGCACGCCACATGCGGTGGGTCAGATCCTGCGGCTGGGCAAGTACGACTTCCGCATCGTCGGGGTGATCGACCGCTGGAACCCGGCACCGCATTTCTACGATCTCTCGATGGGCAGCTATGCCAAGCCGGAGCAGGTATTCCTGCCGTTCGAGACGGCGATGGAGCTGACCCAGGGCATCCGGGGCAGCATGATGTGCTGGGGGGATTTTCCGCCGGACGGCAACATGACGAAGGCCAATGCGTGCGCCTGGGTGCAATTCTGGGCACAGCTGGACACGCCGGCGCAGGCCGCCGCGTATCGCGATTTTCTCGTGAACTACTCGGAGCAGCAGAAGGCGCTGGGGCGTTTTGCGCGGCCGCCGGACGTACGGTTGCGCAACGTGATGGCGTGGCTGGACTACAACCACGTGGTGCCGGGCAGCGTGCAGTTGCAGACCTTGCTGGCGCTGGGCTTCCTGCTGGTGTGCCTGATCAATACGGTGGCGATGCTGCTGGTGAAGTTCCTGCGCCGTGGCGGCGAGCTGTCCGTGCGTCGTGCCATGGGCGCATCGAAGCGTGCGGTGTTCGCGCAGTTGCTGGTGGAAGCGGCACTGGTGGGGCTGGCCGGCGGTGTCGTGGGTCTTCTGCTGGCGGCCTTCGGCCTGTGGATCGTGCGCCAGCAGCCGGTGCAATATGCCGCGCTGGCGCACATGGATGGCGCGATGCTCGGCAGCACCTTCGTGCTGGCCGTCTGCGCCACCCTGCTGGCGGCCTTGTTCCCGGCCTGGCGCGCCTGCCGCATCGTGCCGGCCCGCCTGCTGAAGACGCAATAAGGACATTGCCCATGCATCCCATCGTTTCCGCACTGAAGCACCACAAGACCACGGTCGTGCTGGTGGCGCTGGAAATCGCGCTGACCTGCGCCATCGTCACCAACGCACTGTTCCTGATCGGCGATCGCCTGGCGGCCATGCGCATGCCCACCGGCGTGGCCGACAATGAACTGGTATGGGCGCGCACCAGCGGCCTCGATCTGGGACCGAACGCCATAGCGGACGACACTGCCGCCGACCTGGCCGCCCTGCGCGGCATGCCCGGCGTCGAGTCGGTGGTGACGGCCAGTTCGCTGCCGCTGTCCGGGTTCGAGTTTGTCAGGCCTGTGTACGGCCGGCCTGGCGACAAGAAAAGCGCGTTGGACAACGTGGACGTGTACCTGGGCTCGCCCGGCATGCTGAAGACACTGGGCATCAAGCTGTCGGAGGGACGCGACTTCCTGCCGCAGGAGTATGTCGACTACGACCCGTTCAAGAACCAGCCGCCGCCGATCGTCACCATCGTCACGCGCACGCTGGCCAGGCAGTTGTGGCCGGGCGAGGACCCGCTGGGGAAGACGATGTACCTGGACAGTGATGGCAAGCATGCCATGCAAGTGATAGGCGTAGTGGATCATCTGCTCAATCCGCAGATCGACAAGGAACACGGCCTGGACCGCAGTTTCATCCAGCCGGTGACTGCGTTGAAGCACGGCATGTATGTGCTGCGCGTGAGGCCGGATGCGCGCGGCATGGTCAAGCGCGACCTGCCGGGTGTGCTCACCCGCATCGACCCGATGCGCCGCGTCTCGGATGACCACATCTATGCCGACACGGTATCGGACTACTACCACGGCGACCGCGCCATGGTCTGGGTGCTGATGGCGGTCACCGGCTGCCTGCTGGCGCTGACCGCGCTGGGCGTGGTGGGCCTGTCCAGCTTCTGGGTGCAGCAGCGCACGCGGCAGATCGGCATCCGCCGTGCGATCGGCGCCACGCGCCGCGACATCCTGCGCTACTTCCAGCTGGAGAACCTGCTGATCGTCGGCGCCGGCATCGTGCTGGGTTCGCTCGGCGCGGTGGGGCTCAACCTGTGGTTGATGAAGCGCTACGAACTGGCGCACATGCCGCTGGCGTGGCTGGGCTCGGGCGCCGTCGTACTGTGGCTGCTCGGCCAGCTCGCGGTGCTCGGCCCCGCGCTGCGCGCGGCGGCGGTGCCGCCGGTGGTGGCGACCCGATCGGTGTAGGAGCGCACCCTGTGCGCGAATGCCCCTGGTTCCGGCCGGACAGCAGAGCCACCGCGCACAAGGTGCGCTCCTGCGGGGAACCTGCAGGTGGGATGGAGATTTTGGATTACATGTGTAATATGTTTGCCTGGCGAGTGGTGGATGCGCCTCGCAAATGGAGGGGACATGCTTCGCTACAGTTTCGAACTGGCCATGCATGGCTTGCGGCGCTTTCCGAAGAGCACCGTGCTGGTGGTGCTGACGTCGGCGCTGGGCCTGGCGGCGTGCATGACCACGCTGACCCTGCTGCACGTGCTGTCGGCCGATCCGCTGCCGGGCCGTAGCCAGAACCTGTACCTGGCGTGGGTGGATACGGTGCTGGCGAAGCCGGCGGGCGATTCGCAGGACATGGCCTTGAACGGATTCAAGAATCGCGATTACCACCGCATCAAGCTGGCCGATGCGCAGGCCTTGCTGGCGGCGCAGCGCGCGGTTCGCCAGACCGTGGTGGCCGACATGGCCGCGGATATCGCGTCGGACGACGGCAAACATGCGGAGAACCAGCAATTCATTCTGGCGACGACCTCGGATTTCGTCCCCATGTTCGGCGTGACCCTGCGTCATGGCCGGAACTGGACGCCGGCCGAGGACGCCGCCCGCGCACCGGTGGCGGTGATCGATACCGACCTGGCGCGGAAGCTGTTCGGCACGGCCGATGCAGTGGGTCGCAGCGTGCGCCTCAAAAACACCTTGTTCCGCGTGGTGGGCGTGATCTTGCCTTTTGCGACGCAGCCGCGGTTCTACACCCTGGACGTGGGCGCCTACAGCAGCGAGGGCGGCGAAGACATCTACGTGCCTTATGCCGCCGCGCTGGACGCGGGCCTCGTGCCGTTTCGTTCGGACAGTTGCGACGCTTCGTACAAGGGTGGCTACAACATCGCCATCGATCCCGCGCGGTGCGCTGCGTTTGGGGCCTGGGTGCAGCTCGATACATCGCAGCAGGTATCGTCGTATCGCGACTTTTTGCAGAACTATGTCGCGCAGCAAGCGGCCTTGGCCGGGTTCGGCAAGAAACCGCGTTCGGCGCTGACCGGCGTGGCCGACTGGTTGCGGCAGAACGACGTGGTACCCGACAGCGCGCGCCTGAACGTGTGGCTGGCCGGTTCGTTCCTGTTGCTGTGCATGGTCAACGTGGCAGGCCTGCTGTCGGCGCGTTTCCTGCGCCGCAGCGGCGAGGTGGGCATGCGCCGCGCCCTGGGCGCACCGCGGCGCGCGGTGTTCCTGCAACACGTGCTGGAATCGGGCCTGGTTTGCCTGGTCGGCGGCGTGCTCGCGTGCCCGCTGACGTTGCTGGGGTTGTGGATACTGCGCCAGCAACGCGATGGATTTTCCGGCTTGGCGCATCTTGATCCGGCGATGTTCGGCGCGTTGTTCGCGCTGACCATGGCCGTCGGCGCCCTGGTGGGCCTGTTGCCGGCCTGGCGGGTATCGACGATTGAGCCGGGCCTGCAGGTCAAGAGCGAATGAGGGAGGCCGCCATGTCGCTGCGCATCCATGTTTCCACCCTGCGCCGGCAGAGCCTGATGCCGTTGCTGGTACTGCTGCAGGTGACGTTGGCCTGCGCCATCCTGTGCAACGTGATGTTCCTCACCTGGCGGCAACTGGAGCCGATGCTGGCGCCCAGCGGAGTGGATACGTCCAACCTGATCCTGGTCGATCGACTGAATGCTTCCAGCGGCCGTTGGACAAGGGCGGAGGTGCAGACCGGCCTGCAGGCATTGCGCGAAGTGCCCGGCGTGCGCGCAGTGAGCGCCGCCGGCAGCCTGCCGATGGTATTCAGCGTCTTCTACGCCTTTGGCATGCAGGGGCCCACCAGGGCCAAGGTGGGCGTCAGCGTGTACGCCGGCGAGGGGTTGTTGAAAACGCTGGGCATTCCCTTGCTGGCAGGGCGCGATTTCCTCCCGGATGAGTATCGCGGCGCGGACGGCTACAAGGGCGTGCCCCAGCCAGTGATCATTACGCAGACGCTGGCGCGCAAGTTGTTCGGCAGCGCCGATGCCCTGGGGCAACGGGTGGCCGATCCCGAGGAGCCGACCGATGCCGGCTATCAGGTCGTTGGCATCGTGCGTCATTTGCTGCGTAACGATCTCGATATGGCGACGCAGGGTCGGGCCGACGATACTGTGCTGATGCCGCAGCGTGTGGGCGACACATTCATGCCGCTTGCTTATGCCGTGCGGGTCGATCCGGCCATGCACGAGGTGGCGCTGCGTGGCGTGCGCAAGGCGATCCAGCGCGAATTCGGTACCCGTCTGCCCGCGGGGACGCAGGCGCGCGTCAGCTTCTACGATGCGCGCAGCAGCGAGGCCTTCAAAAGCCGCCGTGCCACCTTGTGGCTGTTCGCCGGCGTGGCGCTGACCGTGGTGATCGTCACCGTGATCGGCATCATGGGCCTGACCGGCTTCTGGGTGCAGAAGCGCACGCGGCAGATCGGCATCCGCCGGGCGCTGGGCGCGCGGCGCAGCGACATCCTGCGTTACTTCCTCGCCGAGAACGCATTGATCGTGGGTGTCGGTGTGGCGCTGGGCATGGCCCTAGCCTATTTTGGCAACGCCTGGCTGATGCGCTACTACGAGTTGCCGCACCTGCCGTGGATCTGGTTGCCGCTGGGCGCGGCGCTGATGCTGCTGCTCGGCCAGCTTGCCGTGCTGTCGCCGGCGTTGCGTGCGGCGCGGGTAGCGCCGGTGGTGGCGACGCGGAGCGTGTGATGCCCGGAAATTTTCATGTACGTAGCCCGATGGTCATGGCAACCTTTTCGGCAGGAGCCGCATCCATGCGGACATGTGCAGGAAAAGCATGAGAACCGTACTGATCGTCGACGACAACCCGGCCGTGGGCGAGGCGCTGTCGCTGCTGCTGTCGCTGCACGACATCCGTCCGCTGGTGGCGCTGAACCAGGCTGCGGGGCTGGCCGCGCTGGAGCGCGAGCGGGTGGACGTGGTTATCCAGGACATGAACTTCACCGCTGACACCACCTCGGGCGAGGAGGGCGTGGAACTGTTCCGCGCGATCCGCGAACGGCACCCCGACCTGCCGGTGATCCTGCTGACCGCGTGGACGCACCTGGAGACCGCGGTGGAGCTGGTGAAGGCCGGCGCCGCCGACTATCTCGCCAAGCCCTGGGACGACCACAAGCTGCTGGCCACGGTGGAGAACCTGCTGGAGCTGTCCGAGTCCACCCGCGAGGTGAGCCGCGCGCGGCGCGAGCGCCGCCGCCGCCGCGAGGTGCTGCAGAACACCTACGAGCTGGACGGCCTGGTGTTTTCCTCCGAGGCGATGGCGCGCACGCTGGAGCTGGCCTGCCAGGTGGCGCGCGCCGAGGTGCCGATCCTGATCACCGGGCCGAACGGCGCGGGCAAGGAGCGCATCGCGGCGATCGTGCACGCGAACTCGCTGGTGAAGAAGGGCCCCTTTGTGGCGGTGAACTGCGGCGCGTTGCCGGGCGAGTTGATCGAGGCCGAGCTGTTCGGCGCCGATGCCGGCGCCTATACCGGCGCGAACAAGGCGCGCGAGGGCCGCTTCGAACTGGCCGACGGCGGCACGCTGTTCCTCGACGAGATCGGCAACCTGCCGCTGCCGGGCCAGATGAAGCTGCTGCGCGTGCTGGAAACCGGCCAGTTCGAGCGGCTGGGTTCCGGCAAGACGCGGCAGGCGAAGGTGCGCGTGTTGTCCGCCACCAATGCCGACCTCAAGGCGATGATCCGCGCCGGCACCTTCCGCGAAGACCTGTACTACCGCCTCAACGTGATCGAGGTGAACCTGCCGCCGCTGTCCGAGCGCACAGACGACGTGCTGCCGCTGGCCGAGCATTTCCTCGCCGGACGCGCCACGCTGGGCGACGCGGCGCGCGAGGCGCTGCTGGCCTATCCGTGGCCGGGCAACGTGCGCGAGCTTAAAAACGCGATCGAGCGCGCCGCGCTGCTGGCCGGCGGCAAGCCGATCACGCCGGAACTGCTGAACCTGCCGCAGCTCGCGCCGGCTGTCGCGCGCAACCTCGACGAGCCCAGCCGCGAGGCGGTGGAGGGTGCGCTGCACCAGGCCGAGGGCGTGGTGAGCCGCGCCGCGCAGGCGCTCGGCCTGTCGCGCCAGGCGTTGTACCGGCGCATGGAGCGCTACGGGCTGACGGCATAGTTACGGTATAACTGCGAACGATCGGGTGCTGGTCATGCGCAGGTCGCCAGAGGAGCAGAGATGGATCATCGGATGTTGCCTGGGTTGTTCTTTTCCCTGTTTTGCACAGGTGTTTGCGCGCAGTCGACGGTCGCGCCGGTGGCGCAGCATCCGCGCCTGCCGGGAGACACGCAGTCCGGGGTGACCGACAAGGTTCAATTCCATTTCAAGGACGGCGATGGCCCCGGTACGCGTTGGGCACGCCAGATGGGGCAGGGCGTGGCGCGCATCGTGGCGCAGAGGCACGGGATGACCAACAACACCGTGGTGCAGTACGAGCAGCCGGATGTGGAGTGCAAGGTCTCGCCCATGAAGCCCGGGTGCCCGTAAGCGCCGGGTGGCGCAGTCGAAAGCAGCGATATCCGGAATATCTCCTTGACGTCGACTGGTCATCCAAGGGGCCAACATGCGAACCCTAAGCCTCGTTCTCCCGCCGCCGTGCCCGCCGGCCTTTGCCGCCGTGGCGCAAACGGCCTCCGGTCAATGGGCCGCTCCCGCGCCTGCCGCCGGCGTCGCTCCCGTGTACGACTACCGCGCGCAGGGCAACGATGCCACGGCGAAGCCTTCACCAATCAAGTCCGAGAACGAACGCAAGACGCGGAAAAAGGAGCCGCCACCGCCGTGCGCCAACGACCTGAACGCGGTGACGGGCATTGCGCGCCCCTGGCGGAATGGCCAGCCGCCGGTGGGTTGCGCGCAGACCCCGCGCGCCCCCTCATGCCATTGAGTCGTCATTGATGTGGCGCCGCCTGAATTCGCTGCAGTTCCGGTTGACCCTGCTGATCGCGGTGGCCGCGGTGGCCGGCGCGCTGGTCTATATCGGCCTGACCCAGTGGCCGCTGCCGCAGATGTTCGACTGGATGCACAAGGACCTGTCGGTGTCGCTGCGCACGCCGACGCAACTGGGCATGTACGGCGGCCTCGCGGTCAGCGTGCTGGTGCTGCTGCCGCTGGCGTGGTGGCTGGCGCACCTGGTGATGGCGCCGGTGAGCCGCCTGCTGCGCGCGCTGGAGGGCGCGGTGGCGAGCTATCGAGATGGCGATTTCAGTTTCTCCATCGCGGCGCACCGGCGCGACGAACTGGGCGAGCTGATCCGCATGCACAACGCGCTGGGCCAGACCCTGCGCGAGCAGCGCCAGCACCTGGTGCAGCGCGAGCTGCTGCTGGAGACGGTGGTGCAGAACACGCCGGTGGCGCTGGTGCTTACCGACGGCAGCGGCCGCGTGGCCTACGCCAATATCGCCTCGCGCCACCTGTTCAACGAGGGCCGTAGCCTCAACGGGTTGGACTTCGCCAGATTGCTGGACGAGGCGCCCGAAGCGCTGCGCCGCGCGGTGGAAAGCGGCGAGGATGCGCTGCTCAGCGTGGAGATGGACGGCAGCGAGGAAACCTTCCATCTGTCGCAGCGCGCGTTCCGCCTGCAGGGCCGGCCGCACCGGCTGCACCTATTCCGGCGCATGACGCGCGAGCTGTCGCGGCAGGAAGTGGCGACCTGGAAGCGGGTGATCCGGGTGATCAGCCACGAGCTCAACAACTCGCTGGCGCCGATCTCTTCGCTGGCGCATTCCGGCGCCGAGCTGGCGCGCCGCGGCGACCTGGAACGTCTGCCCGGGGTGTTCGCCACCATCAGCGAGCGCGCCAGGCACCTGCACGGCTTCATCGCCGGCTACGCCAGCTTCGCGAAATTGCCGGCGCCGCAGCCGCAGGCGGTGGAATGGGAGCCGTTCCTCGCCTCGCTGGCGTTGCATTGCCATTACCGCCTTGCCGGGCCGGCGCCCGCGCATCCTGGCCGCTTCGATCCGGTACAGATCGAACAGGTGCTGATCAACCTGATCAAGAACGCGCACGAGTCCGGCAGCGCGGCGGA
Organism: Dorcoceras hygrometricum; assembly: GCA_001598015.1. Lineage (NCBI taxonomy): Eukaryota > Viridiplantae > Streptophyta > Magnoliopsida > Lamiales > Gesneriaceae > Dorcoceras > Dorcoceras hygrometricum. The sequence continues at coordinate 8,705 of KQ999293.1, forward strand.
TGAGATCAGCCTGGCCATCCTCGACGCCGGCAGCGAGCTGCGCATCGAGGTGGCCGACCGCGGCCCCGGCATGAGCGAGACGGTGCTGGCGCAGGCGCTGCTGCCGTTCTATTCCACCAAGCGCTCCGGTACCGGCCTCGGCCTTGCGCTGGCGCGCGAGATCGCCGAGGCGCACGGCGGCCGGGTGCTGCTGGCCAACCGCGAAGGCGGCGGCCTGCGGGTGAGCCTGCGCCTGCCGCAGTACGGCGCCCGCTAGCCGCGGATTCCGCGCAGGGGCGCAGCCGGTGCGCGAGTGCCCTGGAGCCTGATCGAAGCCGGGAGCATGCGTGCACGGGGCGCGCTCCTACGGCAGCCATCGCGCTCGCCTATACTGCGGCTCTCATCGGGGAATGGAGCGGGTCATGGGACAGTTTCTTGCCTTGGTCATCGTGGTGCTGGTGGTCGTCACCCTGCTCAAGATGGTGCGCATCGTGCCGCAGGGCTTCGAATGGACGGTGGAAACCTTCGGCAAGTACACGCGCACGCTCACCCCCGGCCTGCACCTGCTGATCCCGGTCTACCAGTCGGTGGGCCGCAAGATGAACATGATGGAGCAGGTGCTGGACGTGCCCAGCCAGGACGTCATCACCAAGGACAACGCGGTGGTGCGCGTGGACGGCGTGGTGTTCTACCAGGTGCTGGACGCGGCCAAGGCGGCCTACGAGGTGGCCCAGCTGGAACAGGCCACGCTGGCGCTGATCATGACCAACATCCGCACCGTGCTCGGCTCGCTGGACCTGGACGAAAGCCTCAGCCAGCGCGACGCGATCAACGCCAAGCTGTTGCGCGTGGTGGACGAGGCGACCCACCCGTGGGGCGTCAAGGTCAACCGCATCGAGATCAAGGACATCGCCCCGCCGCGCGACCTGGTGGATGCGATGGCGCGGCAGATGAAGGCCGAGCGCGAAAAGCGCGCGAACATCCTCGACGCCGAGGGTTTCCGCCAGGCGGCGATCCTCAAGGCCGAGGGCGAGAAGCAGTCGGTGATCCTCGCCGCCGAAGGCGAGAAGGAGGCCGCGTTCCGCGCCGCCGAGGCGCGCGAGCGCACCGCCGCGGCCGAGGCCAAGGCCACCACCATGGTCTCCGAGGCGATCGCCAGCGGTAGCGTCAATGCGCTGAACTACTTCGTGGCCAACAACTACGTGGATGCGCTGAAGGCGATGGCCGCCTCGCCGAACCAGAAGATGCTGCTGCTGCCGATCGAGGCCACCGGCGTGATCGGCGCGATGGCCGGCATCGCCGAGCTGGCCAAGGAGTCGCTGGGGCAGCAGCAGGCGGCCGCCAAGTCCGCACCGTCGCTGCCGCGCTGATTTCGTTGGCGGGTTGGAGAAGGGACAAAAGCGCCCTCTCCCCCGGCCCCTCTCCCGCAAGCGGGAGAGGGGAGTTGGAAGGGGCGGCGTTTTCTCCCCTCTCCCGCTTGCGGGAGAGGGGTTGGGGGAGAGGGCAACGGAGCTTGCGGCTATGCACACCAGCAAACTCGGTCACGCCAAAGCCATGCGCTCGGCGCAGACTCCTGCCGAAGAGCGGTTGTGGTATCACCTTCGTGCGCATCGCTTCCTTGGCCTGAAGTTCAGGTGTCAGAAGCCCCTGGGCTCTTACATCGTCGACTTCCTCTGCATGGAGCGAGGCCTGGTGATCGAGCTCGACGGCAGCCAACATGGCGATCAAGTCGCCTATGATCGCGTACGTGATGCGTGGCTGGCGGCGCGGGGCTTCACGGTGCTGCGCTGCTGGAATCACGACGTGTTGAACCGGACGGAAAGCGTGCTTGAGCGGATCAGGCAGTTCGTGGAAGCCGTGCCCTCTCCCCCAGCCCCTCTCCCGTTTGCGCGAGAGGGGAGTTGAACGGAAACCTCCCATGCTCGGACAGATCGCAACGCATTACCTGTGGTGGATCCTCGCCCTGCTGCTGATCGCGGGCGAGGTGATGATGCCCGGCTATTTCCTGCTGTGGATCGGCATTGCCGCCGCGGCGATGGGCGTATTGCTGTGGCTCGTCCCGGGCATGGGCCTGCTGCTGCAGGCCGTGTTGTTCGCCATGCTGGCGCTGGCCGCCTGCCTGGCCTACGCGCGCTGGCTGCGGCCGCGGATCGAGCGTCGCGCGCCCGGCAGTGACCGGCTGAACCGCCGTGGCGAGCAGATGATCGGCCAGCGCTACGAGCTGGTCGAGGCCATCGTCAACGGCCGCGGCAAGGTGCGCGTGGGCGATGGCCAGTGGCTGGTCAGCGGACCGGACCTGCCGCTGGGCAGCACGGTGGAGGTGGTGGCGGTGGACGGCACCACATTGAAGGTGCGCGCCGCCGCATGAATGCGCCATCGTTCGCCGGCGCCCGGCAGCCTCTCGTCACCGCGGCGCTGAACACGCGCATCGCCTTCCTGCTGGAGCTGGCGCGGCGGCTGCACCAGTACGGCACCTCGGCGCCGCGGCTGGAGATGGCGGTCGACTTGTCGGCGCGAAGGCTGGGCTTGCAGGCCGACGTCTGGTCCAGCCCCACCGCGATCATCATTTCCTTCTCCGACCTGGGGCAGGGCGACGAAGGCGTGGCGCAGACCACCCAGGTGATGCGGCTGGCCCCCGGCGACGTGAACCTGGCGCGCCTGTGCGAGGCGGACGACATCGCCGACCGGGTGATCGCGGGCCAACTGGACCTGCGCGAAGGCTTCCGCCTGCTGCGCGAACTGGGCGCGCCGGACACCCGCAAGGCGAAGGTCAACACCGTCGCCAGCTACGGCTTGTCCGCCGCCAGCATTGCGGCGCTGTTCCTGCACAGTTCCTGGGTGGACCTGGTGGTGGCCGGGGTGATCGGCGCGCTGATCGGCTGCATCACCATCCTCTCCGCCACGCGCCCGCGGCTGGCGGTGGCCAGCGACGCGATCAGCGCGATCGTGGCGACCGCGGTGGCGATCCTGGTCAGCGCGTTCGTGGTGCCGCTGGCGATCAAGTCGGTGGTGCTGGCGGCGCTGATCATCCTGGTGCCGGGCATGTCGCTCACTACCGCGGTGCGCGAGGTGTCCAGCGGGCACCTGGTCTCCGGCATGGCGCGCCTGGGCGGCGCCACGGCGACCCTGCTCAAGCTGGTCTTCGGCACGGTGGCGGCCACCGAGGTTTGCGCCGCGTTCGGCATCCATGCGCGCGATTTCGCGTTGCCCCCGCTGCCGGGCTGGACCGACTGGCCGGCGCTGCTGGTCGCCGCGGTGGCGTTCGCGATGCTGTTCCGCGCGGCGCGGCGCGACTGGCCGGCGGTGATCGTGGCGGTGATCGCCGGCTACCTCGCCACGCGCTGGGGCGGCGAGTTTTCCGGACGCCTGCCCAGCGCGCCGTTCGGCGTGTTCGTCGGCGGCCTGCTGGTCAGCGCGCTGGCCAATCTCTACGCGCGGATGTGGCAGCGGCCGGGAGCAGTGATCCGCGAGCCGGGCATCCTGCTGCTGGTGCCGGGCAGCGTGGGCTTCCGCAGCGTTTCCTTCCTGCTGGAGCGCGACACCAGCCTGGGCATGGACACGGCCCTGCTGCTGCTCACCTTGCTGGTGTCGCTGGTGGCGGGGCTGCTGTTCGGCGAGTTGCTGGTGTCGCCGCGCCGCTCCCTGTGAAAGGCGGCCGCCGGAGTCTGCGGTCGCGAGCCGCGCGGAGACATTGAACAGGCTCTTATGGATGTCCGCCAGTGGAGAAGGCAGAATCCGGGGCTGTCTTTCTCCCGATCCCTGGCATCTGGCCGATGAGTTACCCGCGCACCCTGCCGACCCTGGGCCTGCTGGCGATGACCGCCGTCTGGGGCTCCACCTTCGTGCTGATCAAGGACGTGGTGGCGCGCATGCCGGTGGCGGATTTTCTTGCCGTGCGTTTCGCCGTCGCCGCGCTGGCGATGCTGGTGCTGTTCCCGCGCCAGGTCTGGCGGCTGGGTCGTACCGGCCTTGCGCGTGGCTTTGCGCTGGGGGTGATTTATGGCATCGGCCAATTGCTGCAGACCTGGGGCCTGCAGCTGATCGCGCCCAGCGTCAGCGGTTTCGCCACCGGCATGTACGTGGTGTTCACCCCGATCCTGGCCACGCTGCTGCTCGGCCAGCGCATGGCCGGCGTGGTGTGGGTCGCGGTGGGGCTGGCCACCGCCGGACTCGCGCTGCTCTCGCTCAACGGCGTGTCGGTGGACATGGGCGTCTGGCTCACGCTGGCCTCGGCGATATTTTATGCGCTGCACATCGTGCTGCTGGGACAGTGGTCGCTCCACGGTGAGGCATTCGGCCTGTCGGCGGTGCAGATGGTCGCCATAGCGCTGGTCTGCCTCGTCGCCACGTTGCCGCACGGTGGGCCGATGCCGCCGCCGGACCGCGCCGCCTGGCTGGGAGTGCTGTACATGGCGCTGATCGCCGGCGCCGGCGCCATGGCGATGCAGACCTGGGCGCAGGCGCACATGCCGGCCACCCGTGCCGCTATCGTGATGACTACCGAGCCGGTGTTCGCCGCCGCGTTCGCGGTGGCTTTCGGCCGCGACGTGCTGAGCTGGCGCATGCTCGCCGGCGGAGCCCTGGTACTGGGAGCGATGTATCTGGTGGAGCTGATGCCCCGCCGCACCGAGGCGCCGATCGCCGAAGCCGCGCATCACGAAGTGTGATGCGGACGGCCCGGTCGCCGGCGCACTCCGGCAGCCGTGGACCGACGTCCACTTCCTCGCTCTTCCAGCTCCCGGCGCGGGCCACGCAGAGATCGTAAACAGGCTCTTAGCCGACCAGCGCTAGCCGCATCCCCAGGTCGAGCAGCGGGGCGGCCACCAGGATCCGCGCCAGCAGCAATCCGATGATCACCACCGTCGGCGAGAAATCGATCATTCCCAGCACCAGCCGCCCGCGCAGCGGGCGCAGCAGCGGGTCCACGATCACGCCGAGCAGGCGCTGCAGCGGCTGGCGCTGGTCGGGGGCGAACATGCTGAGCAGCGACCAGCCGAACACCAGCACCAGGTAGAACAGCAGGGCGAAATCGAGCAGCTCGGCCAGCGCCAGCACGATCAGGCCGGGGAGGTGCGGTACCAGCCCCATCAGCGCGAACAGCACCAGCCGCTTCAGCAGCATCGCCAGCCAGGCCACCAGCAGCGCGGCAAGGTTGATGCGGCGCCAGTTCGGCAGCACACGGCGGATCGGTGCCAGCACCGGGTTGGTGGTGCGGTAGATGAACTGGCTGAGCGGGTTGTGGAAGTCGGCGCGGCAGGCTTCGGCGGCGAGGCGCAGCAGGAACAGCGTGGCGACGGCGTCGAAGGCGAGTTCGACCAGCAGCGCGATGGCGTTGAGGAGGTAGCTCACGGGTTAGAGCCTGTTTGTGATCTCCAAGCACCCCGCGCCGAAAGCTGTTTGCGCGCAGGCCAAGGAAGAGGGAAGGTACGCGGGGAGAGTCCATGGATGGACTCGGTTCTGAGGAGCGAGGAGTGGATGTCCGTCCACGACCGAGCGATGACGCAGGGATGCGGGCAAACAGCCCCGGCCCATGCGGGTTGCCATCGAGTGGCCGCCATGCGGCAGCGCGCGGCTTGACCTGCCAGCCAGGCAGGCACTGCGCCACGCACCACCACTTGGCGGCCACTCGATGACAACGCGGGGTGTTTGGAGATCATAAACGGGTTCTCAGCTCTCCCGGTCCAGCGCGTCGGCCAGTTCCGCCCCGCGGCGGGTGGCGGCGGCGACGGCGCGTGCGGCGAGCCGGGGCAGGCCGTCGGCGGCGAAGCTCTCCAGCGCGGCCTGGGTGGTGCCGTTCGGCGAGGTGACGCGGCGGCGCAGTTCGGCGGGGGGCTCGCCGCTTTCCACCAGCATGCGGCCGGCGCCGAGGCAGGTCTGCGCGGCTAGCGCGCGGGCGGTCTCGCGCGGCAGGCCCTGCGCCACGGCGGCGTCTTCCAGCGCCTCGACCAGCGCGAAAAAGTAGGCCGGGCCCGAGCCGGAGAGCGCGGTGACGGTGTCCATCAGTGCCTCGTCGGCGATCCAGCGGGTGAGCCCGGCGGCGTCCATGATGCGCTGCGCCTGCGCCTTCTGCGCAGGGCCGACCCGGCCGTTCGCGCACAGGCCGGTGGCCCCGGCGCCGATCAGCGCCGGGGTGTTCGGCATGCAGCGCACGATCGGCAGCGCGCCCAGCCAGCGTTCGAGCTGGTCCAGCCGCACGCCGGCGGCGATCGAGATCACCAGCGGGCGCTGCCCCTGCATGGCGAGGCGCAATTCGCCATGCACCTTGGGCATGACCTGCGGCTTCACCGCCAGCACGATCACCTCGGCGTCGGCCACGGCCAGCCGGTTCTCGGCGAAGGTGGCCACGCCGAAGTCGCGACCCAGCTGCTCGCGTGTTTCGGCCGACGGGTCGGCCGCGCGGATGTCGGCGGGCGCCAGGCCGGTGGCGAGCAGGCCGCCGATCAGGCTGCGCGCCATGTTGCCGCCGCCGACGAAGGCGATGCGTGTCATGGGAGGATCCTGGTGGATGGAGACAGCTGCATACCTTACCGGAGCCGGTGCCACTGTGCGTCGCCGCGGTTTCGGTGACGAAGTGCGCAAACCGCGGCGGATGCCGGCTGCGGACTCTCTGCCGCGATGTAGTATCGGTTTGCTGCAGGGGCGGGGGCCGGGGCGCATGCGCGACGCCCTGCCTTGCCTTCCGCTGCAGCGATCGCCACAGCATCCTGACGACCGGTCGAGGGGAACCCCTGATGGACATCGCCGAACTGCTTGCCTTCTCGGTGAAGAACAAGGCATCGGACCTGCACCTTTCAGCCGGCCTGCCGCCGATGATCCGCGTGGACGGCGACGTGCGCCGCATCAACATCCCGCCGCTGGAGCACAAGCAGGTGCATGCGCTGGTCTACGACATCATGTCGGACAAGCAGCGGCGCGACTACGAGGAGTTCCTGGAGACCGATTTCTCGTTCGAGATTCCGGGCCTGGCACGCTTCCGCGTCAACGCGTTCACCCAGAACCGCGGCGCCGGCGCGGTGTTCCGCACGATTCCCTCCGAGGTGCTGACGCTGGAGGACCTCGGCTGCCCCAAGGTGTTCAAGGAGCTGATCGAACAGCCGCAGGGCCTGATCCTGGTGACCGGCCCCACCGGCTCGGGCAAGTCGACCACGCTGGCGGCGATGGTCGACCACATCAACAAGAACGAATACGGGCACATGCTTACGGTCGAGGACCCGATCGAGTTCGTGCACACCTCGCAGAAGTGCCTGGTCAACCAGCGCGAGGTGCACCGCGACACGCACGGTTTCAACGAGGCGCTGCGCTCGGCGCTGCGCGAGGACCCGGACTACATCCTGGTGGGCGAGCTGCGCGACCTGGAGACGATCCGCCTCGCGCTGACCGCCGCGGAAACCGGCCACCTGGTGTTCGGTACCGTGCACACCAGCTCGGCGGCCAAGACCATCGACCGCATCATCGACGTATTCCCCGCCGGCGAGAAGCCGATGGTGCGTTCGATGCTGTCCGAATCGCTGCGCGCGGTGATCTCGCAGTCGCTGCTGAAGAAGACCGGCGGCGGCCGCATCGCGGCGCACGAGATCATGGTGGCCGTGCCGGCGATCCGCAACCTGATCCGCGAGGACAAGGTGGCGCAGATGTACTCGGCGATCCAGACCGGCCAGCAGTACGGCATGCAGACCCTGGACCAGTGCCTGCAGGACCTGGTCAAGCGCGGCCTGGTGTCGCGCCAGGAAGCGCATGGCTACGCCAAGAACAAGGACCTCTTCAGGTGAAGCCGGGAACGGGAAACAGGGAACGGGGGCGTGCGACGTGCGCTGCCCCGCGGCGATGCGCTTCGCCCGGACACCTGATCGAAGCCTTGCCCGCAAGTACTCTGCGCTCCCGCCATTCCCTGTTTCCCGTTCGCCGTTTCCCGCTCCGGGAGGAGCCATATCATGAGCGACTTCGACTTCACCTCTTTCCTCAAGCTGATGGTGCACAAGCAGGCCTCGGACCTGTTCATCACCGCCGGAGTGGCGCCGTCGATGAAGGTGCAGGGGCGCATCGTGCCGATCACCCAGAGCCCGCTCTCGCAGCAGCAGTCGCGCGACATGGTGCTCAACGTGATGACGCCCTCGCAGCGCGAGGAGTTCGAGAAGACCCACGAGTGCCAGTTCGCGATCTCAGCGCAGGGCGTGGGCCGCTTCCGCGTGTCGTGCTTCTACCAGCGTAACTGCGTGGGCATGGTGCTGCGCCGGATCGAGTCGAAGATCCCGGCGATCGAGGAGCTGGGCCTGCCGCCGGTGATCAAGCAGCTGGCGATGACCAAGCGCGGCATCATCATCTTCGTGGGCGGCACCGGCACCGGCAAATCCACCTCGCTGGCCTCGATGATCGGCTACCGCAACCAGAACTCGACCGGCCACATCATCACCATCGAGGACCCGATCGAGTACGTGCACAAGCACGAGGGCTGCATCATCACCCAGCGCGAGCTGGGCATCGACACCGACAGCTGGGACAACGCGCTGAAGAACACCCTGCGCCAGGCGCCGGACGTGATCATGATCGGCGAGGTGCGCACGCGCGAGACGATGGAGCACGCGATCAACTTCGCCGAGACCGGCCACCTGTGCCTGTGCACGCTGCATGCGAACAACGCGAACCAGGCGATGGACCGCATCCTGCACTTCTTCCCGGAGGATCGCCGCCAGCAACTGTTCATGGACCTGTCGCTGAACCTCAAGGGCGTGGTGGCGCAGCAGTTGATCCCCACCCCCGATGGCAAGGCCCGCCGCGTGGCGGTGGAGATCCTGCTGGGCACGCCGCTGGTGCAGGACTACATCCGCCAGGGCGAGGTCCACAAGCTCAAGGACGTGATGAAGGAATCCAACATGCTCGGCATGAAGACCTTCGACCAGAGCCTGGTCGAGCTGTACCACGCCGGCGAGATCAGCTACGAGGACGCGCTGCGCCATGCGGACAGCGCGAACGAGGTGCGCCTGCGCATCAAGCTGGCGCAGGGCGGCGACGCGCACACGCTGTCGCAGGGCCTGGAGGGCGTGGAAGTGGAGCAGACGCGGGGCGGCGACAACTTCGGCGGAGGCCTGCTGCAGCGCTGACGCCCGGGTTGCCGGGAGACGCCTGATTTTGCCGTTGGAACGAAGCAGGCGCCCCGCGGGGCGCCTGCTTCGTTCCGGCCGTGCAACCGGGTTTATTTCAGCGTGGTCTGGCTGGTGATCACGAGGCCGCTGTCGTCCACGTGTATCTCGGCATCGATGCTGTCCACGCGCCGTGCCTGGGCCTCCATCGCGACGAACTGCGCCTTGGAGCGGGCGGCGTCGGCGGAGGCCTGCGCGGCCTCGTCGGCGGGCGTGGTCTCGCCGTTGATCGTGGGCTCGTCGCTCTTGCTCATCTCGGCGGCGGCGGCGGCGAGGCTGTCGGACTTCGCCTCCATGAATTTCAGCCAGTCCAGGTACATCGTGCCGGAGAGGTGCATGCGCGCCATCTGGCCGGGCTCGCCCGTCGGGTCGTGCAGCGTGCTGGCGAGCTTGCCGTCCTCGCCGGCGCCGATGCCCAGCGCGAGCGCCTTGTCGCCCGTGGTCAGCCATGCCGGCCCGCCGAGCATGGCGGTCATGTCCTTGGGCAGCGCCACCGGCGCGCCGTTGGCGGCGGGTTTCAGCTTGGCCAGCGCGGGCACCATCATCTGGCCGGTGGCGAGCAGGCCGACGGGGTCGCTGGTACCCAGCACGATGCGGCCGGTGAAGTCCGGCAGGCTGCTGGTCTTGTCCACGCCCAGCGTGTCCAGTGCGATGCGCAGGCCCAGCAGGTTGCCGAACGGCGGGATCGCGGTTTTCGGCAGCGATTCGCCCAGCTTCGCGAAACCGTCGTTGAGGTCGGCCAGCATCGGGCAGGTGAACGGCCGGGTCGCCACCGCGTCGGCCTGGGCCGACCAGAATGTGCGCAGCGCGGTCACCGGCAGCGCGAGGCTGAGGTCGAACGGCGCCGTGTTGCCGCCGCTGCCCAGGCCGGGCAGCTCCACCTTGAGGCCGTTGAAGGCCTTGGCGATGTCGCTGGCCAGCGACACGTCGAAGCGCCCGTCCTGGTGTTTCGCGTCCAGCCGGGTATAGCCGAAGCTCATCGAGGGTACGCGCGCGGCGATGCGGCCGGCCTCGGGGCCGCAGGTGGGCGAGGTCTTCAGCAGGTTGGCCACCGGCTCGCCGGTCTTGGCCGATTCGGCGTCGGCACGGGCTTTCTCGATCGCGGCGATCAGCGGGTCGCTGCCGGAGAGCACCAGCGGCAGCGCGCGGGTGAGGTCGAGCTGGCCGACCAGCCACTTCGCATAGCCTTTGTCCCTGGCCAGCGCGGCGAGGCGGCCGTCGTCCTGCAGGCTCTTGGCCGGGCGCTCCAGGCCCAGCGTCTGGCGCAGCAGCGGCGTGCCGGCGTCGGCCGGGAGGAGGGCGGCCACCATCTGCTTGCCGACCACGGCGAGGACCAGCTCGGTGCCGGAGGCGGCGAACACTTGCCGACGATAGGTTTGCGTACCGAGCGTGGCGGTATCGAGCTTCCTGCCGTAGGCGGTTTCCAGCCGGCCGATGAAGCTCTCGAAGGCCTTGGGGTCGGCCAGCTCGATGCGCAGCACCGGCGCCATGCCTTCGCCGTAGAACGCAAAGCGGCCCTTGAGATCGAAGCCGGTGGACTGGGCGAAACCCTCGATGGTCTTGCCCTTGTATTCGGCGGCGAAGGCGCGCACCAGGCGCGCGGCGTCGGGGTCGTTGGCCTGCAGCCGAGTGGCGAAGGCTTCCATCTGGGCGACTTGCGAGGGCAGCTGCAGATCGGCCTGGGCGAGCAGCGCCTGGCGCGTGTCGTCGTCCAGCACGGCCAGATTGGCGGCCACGTAGGGCGTGTCGGCCGGCACGAAGGCCAGCGGCGCATCCTTGTCCTTGTGCGCGCAGGCCGCCAGCATGATGCAGGCCAAACCCAGCGCGATGAAGCGCGTCCTCGATTGCATGGTGTTCCCCGGTGGTGGATCCCGCTGCGCGCAATTATGCCCGCTTTGCGGCTTGCTGCGGTGCAAGACGGCGACCACCGCCCAGCGGGATTCAGCGCGCCAGCAATTCGGCCAGCACCGCCATCCGCACGAACACCCCGTTGGCCACCTGCTCGAGGATGCGCGACTGCGCGCCGTCGGCCACTTCGTCGGCGATCTCGATGCCGCGGTTGAGCGGCCCCGGGTGCATCACCAGGCAGCCCTTCGCGGCGCGGGCGAGGCGGCGGGCGTCGAGGCCGTACTGGCGGAAATAGGCGGCCTCGTCCGGCAGGTCGGTGGCCGCCATGCGCTCCTTCTGCAGGCGCAGCATGATCGCCACGTCGGCGCCCTCGATGGCGCTGTCGAAATCCTCGGTGTAGCGGCACTGCGGGAATTCGGAGGCTTCAGGCAGCAGCGCGGCGGGGCCGCAGAAGCGGATTTCGCCAGCGCCCATCGCGCTGAGCGCATGTACGTCCGAGCGCGCCACGCGCGAGTGGCGGATGTCGCCGCAGATCGTCACCACCAGGTTCTCGAAATCCGGCCGGTGCTGGCGGATGGTCAGCGCGTCGAGCAGGCCCTGGGTGGGATGGGCGCGGTTGCCGTCGCCGGCGTTGATCACCGACACGCCGCTCATCGCGTGACGCACCAGTTCCTCCGGCGTGCCGGAGACCTTGTGGCGCACCACAATCGCGTCCAGGTGCATCGCCTCCAGCGTGTGCAGAGTGTCGTACAGCGCCTCGCCCTTGGCGGTGGAGGAGAAGCTGATGTCGAAGTTGAGCACGTCGGCGCCGAGGCGCCGCGCGGCCAGTTCGAACGAGGTGCGGGTGCGCGTGGACGGCTCGAAGAACAGGTTGAGCACGGTGCGCCCGGCCAGCGTGTCCAGCTTGCGGGTACCGTGCGCGCAGGCGTCGCGCAGCGCGATGGCGCGGTCGAGCAGGCGCTCGATGCTGGCGCGCGGCAGGTGTTCCAGCGTGGTGAGGTGGCGCAGGCGTGGGGTCATGGCGGGCCAGGGGGAAGGGCGGAAGCGGGAGAGGGCGGCGTGTCGAGCAGCCAGCGCTCGAGAATCACGGCGGCGGCCTCGGCGTCGATCGTCGCGGCGGCGCGGCGGCGCTTCAGGCCGTCGGCGCGGGCGGCGGCGAAGCGGCGTGCGGCCTCCTGCGAACTGTGGCGCTCGTCGACCAGGGCCACCGGCAAGGCATAGCGTTGCTGCAGCGTGGCGGCGAAGCGGCGCGCGCGCTTGCTGGCGGGTTGCTCCGCGCCGTCCAGCGCGAGCGGCAGGCCCACGACCAGGGTGTCGGGCAGCCATTCGCCGCGCAGCGCGTCCAGGCGCGTCCAGTCCGGCTCGCCGTCGCGCACCGCGAGCACGGCGATCGCGCGGGCGCTGGCGGTGAGCGCGTTGCCCACCGCCACGCCGATCAGTTTGCTGCCGACATCGAAGCCGAACGCACAGCTCATGCGTGGCCCGCGTAACCGGGCAGCTGCAGCGGATCGACGCCGACCAGGCCGGCGGCGGCGCTCCAGCGCTCCTCCAGCGGGGTGTCGAACACCACCCGCTCGCAGGCTTCGGCGGTGAGCCAGGCGTTCGCCTTCAGCTCCTGCTCCAGCTGGCCGGCGTCCCAGCCGGCGTAGCCCAGCGCCATGATCGCCTGGCGCGGCCCCTCGCCGGCGGCCATCGCCACCAGGATGTCGCGCGAGGTGGTCACCGACCACGCGGTATTGATGCGGTAGCTCGACTCCCAGTGGCCGGGCTCGCGGTGCAGCACGAAGCCGCGCTCCTGCTGCACCGGGCCGCCGATCAGCACCGGCGCGTCGGCCAGCTCGGAGTCGCTGCATTCCAGCTTCATCTGCGCCAGCACGTCGCCGAAGCGGTACTGCGAGAGCTGGTTCACCAACAGGCCCACCGCGCCTTCCTCGTTGTGCTGGCAGAGCAGGGCCACGCCGCGCGAGAACGGCGGCTCGGCCAGTCCCGGCATGGCGATCAGGAAATGACCGGTGAGAGTGGGCGGTTCGGTGCGGCTCATGCACCTATTGTAAGCCCGTGCGCCGTTACTTGCTCCTCAGCACGCCGCCGGGCAGGAACTGCCAGGTGCGGGTGATGTAGAGCTGGTCCACCTTGGCTTCGGCGGGCAGTGGCGGGAACGGCGCGGCCAGCCGCACGATGCGTTCGGCGGCGGCGTCCAGCAGCGGCTGGCCGGAACTGCGGATCACGTCGATGCTGTGGATGCTGCCGTCGCGGTCGATGCCCACGGTGAGCAGCAGGTCGCCGTGCAGGCCGCGCCGGCGCGCCTCTTCCGGGTAGTTGAGGTTGCCCACCCGCTGCACGCGGTCGGACCAGCCGCGCATGTAGGCGGCATACACGTATTCGCGGGTGTTGGCCGAGATGTATTTCTTGCGCGGGCGCTTGGCGTAGGCCTCGGTCTGGTCGCGCAGCTCGGCGGCGAGCTGGGCCATCTCCTGCTGGCGGCGCAGGTCCCGCGCGCTGGGCGCGTCCTGCGGCGGCACTTCGGTCTGCGCGGTGTCGCTGGCCACGCTGAAGCGGCTCTGGCCGCTGGTGGTGACCATGCGCTCGGGCGTGGCCTCGCGCGGTTGCGGGGTGGCCGCGTCGACGTTCTGCATCGCGGTGCCGGGATCGGGCTTGGGCAGCGCGCCGGAAAGCGGCTGCGAGGGTCGTGCCGCATGGTCGCTCTGGCCGCCGCCCTGGTTGTTCACCTGGGCCAGGAAGTCGGCCTGGTCCGGCGCTTCGCGGTTGGCCACGTTGACCAGGGTGACGTCCAGCGTGGGCAGGCTGGGCCTTGGCCTGGCGAAATGGAAGGTGATGCCCAGCAGCAGCACGCCGTGCAGCAGCAGCGAGAACAGCAGGGTCGCGCCGATCGGATCGGCGGCGGGGCGTGCGGCGGCGGAACTCACGGAGCAGTTTTCTCGAGGGCGTCGAACAGCAGGCCCGCGATATTAAGTCCGAACTGCGCGTCCAGCTCGCGCGCACAGGTCGGCGATGTGACGTTGATCTCGGTGAGCCAGTCGCCGATCACGTCCAGGCCGACGAAGCGCAGGCCGCGCCGGCGCAGTTCCGGCGCCACCTGGGCGGCGATCCAGCGGTCGCGCTCGCTGAGCGGCACGCCTTCGCCGCGGCCGCCGGCGGCGAGGTTGCCGCGGAACTCGTCGCCCTGCGGGATGCGCGCCAGCGCGTAGGGCACCGGCTCGCCGTCGATCAGCAGGATGCGCTTGTCGCCCGCGCTGATCGCCGGGATGAATTTCTGCGCGATGGCGAATTGCCGCCCTTCGCCGTGCGGGCCGCCGGCCAGCAGGGTTTCCAGCATGGAGTTGAGGTTGCTGTCGCCGGCCTTGACCTTGAAGATGCCGCGCCCGCCCATGCCGTCCAGCGGCTTCAGCACCGCCTCGCCGCACTCGGCCACGAAGCGGCGCAGCTCGGCCGGGTCGCGCGAGACCAGGGTGGGCGCGCAGCATTGCGGGAACTGCAGCGCGAACAGCTTCTCGTTGCAGTCGCGCAGCGCCTGCGGGTCGTTCACCACGTTCACGCCGCCGCGCTGGGCGGCCTCCAGCACCATGGTGTCGTAGATGAACTGGGCATCGACCGGCGGGTCCTTGCGCATCAGCACCACGTCCAGCTCGCGCAGGTCGCGCCACTGCGCCTCGCCGAGACTGAACCAGTCGTGCGCGTCGTCGCGTACCGCCAGCGGACGCAGCCGCGCCCACGGGGCGCCGTCGCGCAATGCGAGGTCGCCCTGCTCCATATAGTGCAGGGTGTGGCCGCGGCGCTGCGCCTCCAGCAACATGGCGAGGCTGGTGTCCTTGGACGGCTTGATCGCGCCGATGGGGTCCATCAGCACCGCGACCGAAAGAGGCATCGTGATTCTCCGCGAAAGGTCTTGCGACGCGAGGCGTCGGCAGGGGAGCGGCGATGTTCGCCCACGCCGCCGGCCGCGACAAGCGTGCCGCAAATGGTTCATCGCTGCCGATGGGCGTCACATTGCGCGCCGGAAGGGCGCTGCGCAACGCGAATGTTGCTTGACGCGATGGCAGGCAGGCAGTAAACAACCAAGCTCGAAGCATCCCGCCGCAGAGCGGGTGTAGCGGGCAAGCTCGCAGGGTTGTTTTGTCATGTGCGCTGACGGCATGCTTGTTGCCTGCATTGGTGGATGTCCTGGGCCCGTCATGGGTAGCAGGAAGGGGGAATGATGAATCTGAACGCGAATGGTCTGGCTGGCCTCAGAGTCATGGTGATCGACGACTCCAAGACCATCCGCCGCACGGCAGAGGCCTTGCTGAAAAAGGAAGGCTGCGACGTGCTGACCGCGGTGGACGGCTTCGAGGCGCTGGCCAAGATCGCCGACCAGAAGCCCGCCATCATTTTCGTCGACATCATGATGCCGCGGCTGGACGGCTACCAGACCTGCGCGCTGATCAAGAACAACCCGCAGTTCCGCGCCACCCCGGTGATCATGCTCAGCTCCAAGGACGGCCTGTTCGACAAGGCACGTGGCCGGGTCGTGGGCGCGGAGCAGTACCTCACCAAGCCATTCACGCGCGACGAGCTGCTCGGCGCCATCCATCACCATGTCAGTACGGTACCCAGCCGCTGACCACGGATTCTCGGGGGAACCTGTGGCCGACATCCTCATCATCGACGACTCGCCGACCGACGTGCGCGTGCTCACCACGCTGCTCGAACGGGCGGGTCACCAGGTCGCCTCGGTCGGCAATGCCGAGGAAGGCATCGAACGCGTGCGCAGCACGCCGCCAGCGCTGGTCATCATGGACGTCATCATGCCTGGCATGAACGGCTTCCAGGCCACCCGCACGCTCACCCGCGATCCGGCCACCGCCGAGGTGCCGATCGTGATGATCACCACCAAGGCGATGGAGACCGACCGCGTCTGGGGCCTGCGCCAGGGCGCGCGCGCCTTCATCACCAAGCCGGTGAACGAGGGCGAGCTGCTGGCCTGCATCAACCAGCTGCTGTCGAGCGCGGCATGAACGCAGCCGCCGGCCTCACCCCGTTCGAGATCCTGGCCCGCTACGAGCGGCTGTCGCTGGCGCACGCCTCGGATACCCGCGAGCGGATGGACGCGCCGGGCCTGTGGCGCGGCATCGGCTACCGCGTGGGGCCGCGCACCCTGGTCAGCGAGATCGGCGAGATCAACGAGCTGCTGGCGATGCCTCCGCTCACCGCGGTGCCCGGCACCCGGCCGTGGCTGCTCGGCGTGGCGAACGTGCGCGGCAACCTGATGCCGGTGGTGGATTTCGGCCGCTTCCTGTTCGACGAACGCACGCCGCTGACCGACCGCTCCCGCCTGCTGGTGGTGCGCCAGGGCGGTGGCAGCGTGGCCCTGCTGGTGGACGAGGTGTTCGGCCAGCGCACGGTGGACGCGGAGCAGCGGCGCGCGGCGGGGCAGGAGGACGATCCGCGGCTGGCGCGCTTCGCCGAGCAGCGGGTGGGCGAGGGGGAGCAGCAGATGGCGATATTCAGCATGAACCGGCTGGTGCGGGCGCCCGATTTCCGCCAGGCCGCGGCCTGATCCCGCGGCGTTCGCATGCAGCAGGTCCGGCGCTGGCAGGGGCCGGAAACTCCAGGGTGGCAGATCCAGGATCCGTTCCCGTACGCAATGGCGGGAACGGTCCGGCGAAGTAGACGGACGAGGTGAACATGAGCACTACAGGGGGCGTCGGCAAGGAGCGTGGGAATACCGCACTCATTGTCCTGTTGCTGGTCGCGATCGGCTTTGCGGCCCTGGATTTCTGGCAGCTCAACGTGAAGAACGGCGAGGACCGCCAGGCGGTCGCGCTGACCACCCAGATCCAGGTGTTGTCGCAGCAGACCGCCAAGTTCGCGCTGGAGTCGTCCGACGGCAATGCGGACTCGTTCAAGGAGCTGGAGAGCACCCGCAACGCGATCGACTCGGCGGTGCGCAAGCTGGACCGGGGCGATGCCACCACCGGCATGCACGCCTATGCCGACAACAACGTCTCGCCGGTCGGCCGCGCGACCAGTGCGCTGGACGGCGCCTGGAGGCAGCTGGACGGCGACATCGGCAAGATCCTCTCGAACAAGGCCGTGGTGCTCGACTCGGCGCAGCGGGCCGCCACCGTGTCGCAGCAGATGCCGCTGCTCAATTCCAGCATGGACCAGGTGGTCAACATCCTGCAGCAGCGCAACGGCAGCGCCGAGCAGATGCTGGGCACCTCGCGCCAGATGCTGTCGGCCGACCGCATCATCCGCCGCGTGCAGGAGGTGCTGCAGGGCGGCGACAACGCCCAGGCCGCCGCCGACGGCCTGCAGCGCGACGCCCAGCTGTACGGCAGCGTGCTGACGGGCCTGATCGGGGGCAGCCCGGGCAGCGGCGTGAAGCCGATCGGCGACGCCAACGCGCACAAGATCCTCACCGGCATGCAGGACAGCTGGAACAACCTGGCCGATCCGCTGGCCAAGCTGGTGGCCGCCTCCGGCAACCTCGCCGCGGTGAAGGAGGCCGGCAACAAGGCCTCGCTGGATTCGCAGTCGGTGCTGCTGCGCGCGAACGACCTCGCCGAGCAGGTCGGCAAGCTGCCGTTGCGCCGCCTGTTCCCGAACGTGTGGTGGGGCCTGCTGGCGGCGATCGGCGCGGTGCTGTTCGCCCTGCTGCTGGTGGTCAGCCTGGTGCGCGACCAGCGCCGCCGCTTCGCCGAGAGCACCTCGCTCAATCAGCGCAACCAGGAGGCGATCATGCGCCTGCTGGACGAAATGGGCGCGCTGGCCGAAGGCGACCTGACGGTGAAGACCACGGTGACCGAGGAGATCACCGGCGCGATCGCCGACTCGGTGAACTACGCCATCGACGAGCTGCGCACCCTGGTGACCACGATCAACGAGACCTCCGAGCAGGTCTCCTCGTCGGCCCAGGAAACCCAGACCACCGCGCGCCACCTGGCCGACGCGGCCGAGCAGCAGGCGCAGCAGATCAGCACCGCGACCAGCGCGATCAACCAGATCGCCAGCTCGATGGACCACGTGTCGAAGAACTCCGCCGAATCGGCCGACGTGGCCGAACGCTCGGTGCAGATCGCCTCGCACGGCGCCGAGGTGGTGCGCGAGACGATCTCCGGCATGGACTCGATCCGCGACCAGATCCAGGAAACCTCGAAGCGCATCAAGCGGCTGGGCGAATCCTCGCAGGAGATCGGCTCGATCGTGGAACTGATCAACGACATCGCCGAGCAGACCAACATCCTGGCCTTGAACGCGGCGATCCAGGCGGCCTCGGCCGGCGAGGCGGGCCGCGGTTTCGCGGTGGTGGCGGACGAAGTGCAGCGGCTGGCCGAACGCTCCACCAGCGCGACGAAGCGTATCGAAACCCTGGTGCAGACGATTCAGTCCGACACCAACGAGGCGGTGAACTCGATGGAGCAGACCACCGCCGAAGTGGTGGCCGGCGCGCGCAAGGCGGAGGACGCCGGCAGCGCGCTGGGCGACATCGAGCGCGTGTCGCACGACCTGTCCGCGCTGATTCAGAACATCTCCAGCGCGGCACGCCAGCAGTCGGCGGCGGCGACGGACATTTCGCAGTCGATGAACGCGATCCGGGAGATCACCTCGCAGACTTCGCAGGGCGCCAGCCGCACCGCCGACTCGATCGGTACCTTGGCGCAGCTGGCCAGCGACCTGCGGCGTTCGGTGGCGCACTTCAAGCTGCCGGGTTGAGGATTGATGGCGATCCACATGACAGGGGGCAGTCTCGATGGTGGCATGGCGGCCTGCCGCGCAACCGCTGAGAGAAGCGCATGAGACTTCAAGACCACATCGATTTCACCACCTTGCAGTGGGTCCGTCCCGAGCTGGAGCAGACGCTGTCGGACGCCCGCGAGTCGCTGGAGTCCTACGTCGACAATCCCGGCCGCGGCGATGCCATGCGCGCCTGTGCCGACAACCTGCACCAGGTGCAGGGCACGCTGCGGATGGTCGAGCTGCCCGGCCCGGCCATGGTGGCGACGGAAATGGAGGCGCTCGCCATCGCGCTGCTGGAAGGCCGCGTCGCACAGCGCGAGGAAGCCTACACCGTGCTGATGCGCGGCCTGATGCAGCTGCCCGACTATCTCGAACGCCTTGCCGGCGGCCATCGCGACGTACCGGTGGTGTTGTTGCCGTTGCTGAACGACCTGCGCGCCAGCCGTGGCGAGGAGGCGCTGCCCGAGTCGGTGCTGTTCCACCCCAATCTCGATGCGTTCCTGCCCACCCAGGCGCCCGCCGCGATGAGCGAGGCGCAGGCCGTGGCGCGGCGCGGCGAGCTGGCCGAGCTGCGCCTGCAGTTCCAGCAGCACATGCTCGCCTGGTTCCGCGGGCAGTCGCAGGTACAGCCGCTGGCGGGCATGCGCAAGGCGCTGCTGGCGATCGCCGCACGCTGCTTCCATGTGCACGGCCGGCGCCTGTGGTGGATCACCGCGGGCGTGGTGGACGGGCTCGAGCGCGGCATGCTCGCTGCGCATGTGGCCGAGCTGCGCCAGCTGATCGGCAAGGCCGACCGCCATATCCGCCAGTTGATCGAACATGGCGAGGACAGCCTGCGCGGGGGCGAAGCCGACGAGTTGTGCAACCGGCTGCTCTACATCGTGGCGCAATCGCGCCAGCACACCCCGCACATGGAGCTGCTGCGCCGCACCTATGCGCTGGACAGCCTGCTGCCCGACGCCGACGAGCTGGAGCACGCCCGCGGCTCGATGGCCGGGCACAACCGCGCCCTGCTCGATTCGGTGGCCAAGGCGCTGAAGGACGACCTGTTGCGCGTCAAGGAAGCGCTCGACCTGTTCCAGCGCCAGCCCGAGGCCGATCCGGCCTCGCTGGCGCCGCAGTGCGAACTGCTGGGCCGCGTGGGCGATACCCTGGGCATGCTGGCGCTGTCGGTGCCGCGCCGGGTGGTCGAGGAGCAGCGGCGCGTGCTCGAGGAGATCGTGAACAAGCTGCGCGGCGCCGACGAGGAGGTTCTGCTCGACGTGGCCGGCGCGCTGCTGTACGTGGAAGCCTCGCTGGACGACCACATCGAGAGCCTGGGCGCAGGCGAGGAGCCGCACGAGGCCGGGACGCCGGGCCTGCCGCGCAGCGAGGCGCAAGGCATCCTCAGCACGGTGATGCAGGAAGCGATCCACAACACCGGCAAGGTGAAGGAGGCCATCGTCGGCTTCGTCGAGTCCGGCTGGGAGCATGCCGGGCTGGCCGATGCGCCGGCGCAGATGAGCGAAGTCGCCGGCGCCGCGCGGATGCTCTCCGCCGATCGCCCGGCCGAGCTGGCCGAGGGCATCGGCCGCTTCATCCACAACGAGCTGCTGGTCGACCGCCGCGTGCCCAGCAGCATGCAGATGGACCACCTGGCCGATGCGCTGGCCGCGCTGGAGTACTACCTGGAGGCGGCGCGCGAGCATCGCGGCGGCCTGGCGCACATCATCGACGTGGCCGAGCACAGCCTCGGCCAGCTCGGCTACTGGCCGCTGCCGGCCGAGCGGCCGCTGCCGGAAGCGCCGGCCGAAACGCCGGCCGGCGCTTCGCGCGAGCAGCCCGGCGAGGTCCTGTCCGAGCCGGTGAGCCTGTACCCCGGCAGCGACTCCACCCACCTGTTCGTCGCGCCGGAAGCGCCGCGCGAGGCGCCGGCTCAGGAGATCGACGGCCTGCGCTACGCGCAGACCGAGCCCACCGCGCCGCCGCTGGCCGCCGCCGCGGCCGATGACGAGGCCGACTGGATCGAGATCGAGGAGGAGGTCGAGGAGCAGCTGCCCGCGCTCGCCGCGCAGGCCGAGGCGTTCCGTTTCGACCACCAGGCCGAGGGCATCGACGACGACATCCGCGAGATCTTCCTGGAGGAAATGCAGGAGGAGATCGACAACCTGCGCGGCGCCGAAGGCGCCTGGCTGGCCGACTCCGCACGGCTCGACGCGCTGACCCCGATCCGCCGCTCCTTCCACACGCTCAAGGGCTCCGGCCGGCTGGTCGGCATCCCCGCGCTCGGCGAATTCGCCTGGAAGGTGGAGGACATGCTCAACCGCGTGCTCGACCATACGATCGAGCCGCACGCGGGCGTGCAGGCGCTGGTGCGCCATGCCATCGAGGCGCTGCCGCAGCTGCTGGCCTCGCTGAAGGGCGAGGGCACGGCGCACGCGCCGGTCGCGGCCATCATGCAGACCGCCGCCCGGCTTGCCGCCGGCGATGCGTCCGCGCGGATCGAGGACCATGCCCCGGCTGCGATGGAGACCGTGCGCCATATCGTGCGGCGCCGCGTACCGCGCCTCGACGCCGACGCCACGGCAGTCCCGGTCGCCAGCGTCACCGACGCCCACAGCGTCGCCGCCGCGGAGCCGGCCGAGCCGCCGGTATCGCTGGCCATCTCGCCGTTGCCTGCGGTCGACCCGGTACTGCTGGAAATCCTGCGCAGCGAGGTCGCGCAGTACCTGCAGACCATCCGCATCGCGATCCACCGCGGCAGCGGCGAACTGCCGGTGGGCGAGGATCTGCTGCGCGCCGTGCATACCCTGCATGGCGCGATCGCGATGGTCGAAATCCCGCTGCTCACCCAGCTGCTGTCGCCGCTGGAGAGCCTGCTCAAGCGCGTGCGCAACGTGGGGCAGCCGCTGCCGGTGGAGGGCGTGCGCCTGCTCGACCGCTCGGCCGACGTGGTCGACCACGTGATGGCCCAGTTCGACGTGGCCGTGCCGCAATTGCCGAACGTCGACCTGCTCACCGCCCAGCTGGCCGAACTGCGCGACCGCTATCCGGAATCGCAGGTGGCGCATCTCGGCGCCGAGCCCCATGCCGAGGCCGCGCCGCCGCCAGCCGAGCCCCCGGCGCATGCCGCCGCCGCGGACGATCGCGGGCCGGTTGCCGCCGCTGCGGAACAGGAGGCGCCGGCGGCTCCGCCGGAGGACGGTGCGCACGACGACTACGCCAGCGAGCTGATGGCTGCGCTCGGCGCCTTCGAGTCGCAAGCGCCGGCCGAGTCCGGACGCGAAGCGGCCGAACGCGCCGAGGCCGAGCGTATCGAGGCCGAACGTGTCGAGGCCGAACAGCGGGCCCGCGTAGCCGCCGAGCAGGAAGCGGCCGAACGAGCCGCCGCCGAGCAGGCCGCGCGGGAACAGGCCGAGCGCGAACGTGCCGAGCAGGAGCGCCTCGAGCAGGAACGTGCCGAGCAGGCAAGGCTGGCCCAGGAACGCGCCGCCCGTGAAGCCGCCGAGGCGCAGATGCGCGCGGCGGCGGAAAAGGCGGCAGCCGAACAGCGCGCCACCGAAGCCGCGGCGGCGGAGCAGGCCAGGCGGGACGCGGAGCGCGAAGCCGAGGCGGCGGCCGCCCGTGATGCCGGAGCCGGGCATGCCGCGCCCGCTGCCGACACGATGCCGGCCTTGCCGATCGACGCCGACCTGCTCGAGGTCTTCGTCGAGGAGGCGCGCGAGATCCTCGACCATGCCGACGGCGTGCTGGCGCAATGGCACGCCGATCCGGCCGCGGCCAGCCATCTGCCCGAGCTGCAGCGCGATCTGCACACGCTCAAGGGCGGCGCGCGCATTGCCGGCCTGATGTCGGTGGGCGACCTGGCCCATGCGATCGAGACGCTGCTGGAAAAGCCGGTGGCCGATGCCGCCCAGGCGATCCCGCTGATCGGCGTGCTGGAAACCAGCTTCGACCAGCTGCACACCATGGTGCAGCAAGTGGCGCAGGGCCACGCGCCGGCCTATCCGCAGTCCGCGATCGACCAGCTGCTGGCCCTGGCCGGCGAGCAGCAGTTCGCCGACGACGCGGCGCTGGCCGCCCGTGTGGCATCGCCGGCCCAGCCGGCCATGCCGCTGCCCGAACTGCTGCCGGCGGAGCAGGGCGCCGACGCACCCTCGGCGCAGGAGCAGATCCGCGTCCGCGCCGAATTGCTCGACAACCTGGTGAACCACGCCGGCGAGGTGGCGATCTACCGTTCGCGCCTGGAACAGCAGGTGTCCGGCTACCGCTTCAACCTGGTCGAACTGGACCAGACCGTACAGCGCCTGCGCAGCCAGCTGCGCATGCTGGAAATCGAGACCGAGGCGCAGATCATCGCGCGTTTCCAGCGCGAGCACCGCGAGGGCGGCAGCGCGACCACGTTCGACCCGCTGGAGCTGGACCGCTTCTCGCAGCTGCAGCAGTACTCGCGCTCGCTGGCCGAGTCGGTATCCGACCTGGTGTCCATCCAGGGCGTGCTGGACGAACTGACCCGGCAGGCCGAGAACCTGCTGGTGCAGCAGTCGCGTGTCAGCACCGAACTGCAGGAAGGCCTGCTGCGTACGCGCATGTTGCCGTTCGACACCATGGTGCCGAACCTGCGCCGCACCCTGCGCCAGGCGGCGCAGGAGGAAGGCAAGCACGCGCAGTTGTACGTGGACGGCGCGCACGGCGAAATGGACCGCAACCTGCTCGACCGCCTCAAGGCGCCGTTCGAGCACATGCTGCGCAACGCCGTGGCGCACGGCATCGAGTCGCCGGAGGAACGCCGCAAGGCGGGCAAGCCGGCCGAGGGCGTGGTGCGCATCCGCGTGGCGCGCGAGGCCACCGAGGTGGTGGTGCGCGTCAGCGACGACGGCCGCGGCCTGGACCGCACGGCCGTGCGCAAGCGCGGCGTGGAGCGCGGCCTGATCCGCGCCGATGCGCGCCTGGGCGACGACCAGTTGCTCGCACTGATCACCCAGCCGGGCTTCTCCACCGCCGGCACGGTGACCCAGCTCGCCGGCCGCGGCGTGGGCATGGACGTGGTGGCGAACGAGATCAAGCAACTGGGCGGCTCGCTGGCGATCGAATCGCAACCGGGACAGGGCACCACCTTCGTGCTGCGCCTGCCGTTCACCCTCGCGGTGACCCAGGCGATCCTGGTGCGCATCGGCGAGAACACCTTCGCGATCCCGATGACCTCGGTGCAAGGCGTGGCGCGGATCAGCCCCGACGAGCTGACGGCCAAGCTGGCCGAGCACGAGCCGGTGTTCGCCTACAGCGGCGAGCAGTACGGCATCCACGACCTCGCCGAACTGCTCGGCCTGCCGCCCGGCGTGGTGCCGGAAGGCGAACAGCCGCCGCTGCTGCTCACCCGCGCCGGCGACCTGCGCGCGGCGATCCGCATCGACGCGGTGCTGGGCTCGCGCGAGATCGTGGTGAAGTCGGTCGGCCCGCAGGTGAGTTCGGTACCCGGCGTGCTCGGCGCCACCATCATGGGTGACGGCTCGGTGCTGGTGATTCTCGACCTGGCGCCGCTGGTCCGCCATGGCGTCGTGCGGCGCGAGCAGCGCCTGGCCGAGGGCCTCAATGCAGTCGAGCTGCCGACGATCGAGGAGCAGCGCGCGCGGCCGCTGGTGATGGTGGTGGATGATTCGATCACCATGCGCAAGGTCACCGGTCGCGTGCTGGAGCGCCACGAGTACGAGGTGGCCACCGCGAAGGACGGCGTCGACGCGCTGGAGAAGCTGCACGAGCGCGTGCCCGACCTGATGCTGCTGGACATCGAGATGCCGCGCATGGACGGCTACGAGCTGGCTGCCCACATGAAGGGCGATCCGCGCCTGCGCGACGTGCCGATCATCATGATCACCTCGCGCACCGGCGAGAAGCACCGGCAGCGCGCGTTCGACCTCGGGGTGGATCGTTACCTCGGCAAGCCGTACCAGGAGAGCGAATTGCTGGCGCAGATCGGCGAGGTGCTGGAGCAGCACGCCGAGGCACAGCGCGCACGGGAGCCGGACCATGGTTGAAGCGCGGCCGGCGGTGGCGCTGTTGTTCGACGACGCCGAGCTGGGTGGCCATTTGCGCCAGGTGCTGCAGGAGCATGGTGCGCGGATCGTGCATGAAGGCACCGTCGCGGGTTTCGACGCCGCCTTGCTGAAGCGGCTCGACCCCGACGTGCTGGTGGTGAACCTGGACGAGGAGGACGATGCGGCCTTCGACGGCCTGGTCGGGATGATCGACGGCGAGCGTCCGCGCCTGGTGTTCAACGACGCCCGCGCCAGCCGTGCGCTGAGCGGCTGGGACCGCGCGCGCTGGGCGCGCCATCTGGCGGCCAAGGTGCTGGCCGGCGGCGATATCGATCCGCCGCGGCCGCCGGATGCGCTGGCGGTGGAAACGACGCCCGCGGTTGCCGCTCCGCCGCCATCCGGACCTGCCGGAGAGCTTCCGCCCGGGCCGGCTGCGCAGGAGCCGGCCACGCTGGAGCCTGGCGACGCCCGGGGCGAGCCGCAACTGCCCGGGCAATCGGGCCACGAAGACGACCAGCTGGCGCAGAGCCGTTCCGCATCGGACGACCTGGAGGCGGAGCTGGCCGCATTGCTTGCCGCCGACGCCCCGTCGCCGGAAGAGGATATCGCGCCGGCCGCGCCGCGCCGGGAACTGCCCTTGCACGACGGCGATTTCAGCCTGGCGATGCCAGCGGAGGGGGCGCCCGCGGCACCCGTCGAGGCGGCGGCCGTACGGCCGAAGGCGCCGGCGGCGCCTTCCAGCTGGGCGCTGGTCGACGACGATGTTCCCGCACCGGCCGACGCGGCGCGCGCCCATGCCGCCGATTTCGGCATCGAGAAACTCAGCGCCGCCGATTTCCTCGCGCCGGACGTCGAGCCGGCGGCGGAGGAATTCCAGCCCACGATGAGCCTGGAACTGGTGTCGATCGAGGAAGCCGTGGCGCCGCAGGCCTGGGAGCCGAACGAGATGCTGCTGGACGATCTCGGCAGCGTGCCCAGCCGCGTGGTGCTGCTGGGAGCCGCGGCCGACGGCCTGGATTCGGTCTGCGATTTCCTGGCGGCGCTGCCGGCCGATTCGCGGCTGACGATCCTGCTCACCCAGCACTACGGCACGCAGCCGGCCGAGGCCGTGCTGGAGCGGCTGGCGGCCCGCTCGAACCTGCCGGCGCGGCTAGCCGCGCACGGCGGCCGTGCGCGTCGCGGCGAGGTGCTGCTGGTGCCTGCGGCGGCCCAGGTGCAATTGCGCCGCGATGGCAGCATCGAACTGCATGGGCACGGCGACGCGAAGGAGCCGTCGATCGACGCCAGCTTCAGCATGGCGGCGAACGTGTTCGGGCGCGACGCGCTGGGCATCGTGTTCGCCGGCCGCTCCACCGACGCGGTGGCCGGCGCGCAGGCGATCCACGACCGCGGCGGCCAGGTGTGGGTGGAGTCCACCGATGGCGAGCACTTCGCCGACATGGTCAGCGGTATCTTCGCCGAACGGCTGGTGAGCTATTCCGGAACGCTGCACGAACTGGCGGCGCACCTGATCGAGGTCTATCCATGAGCGACGTGTTGCCCCGCGAAATCCGCTGCGTGCTGGTGCCGGCCGGCAGCCTGCGCCTGCTGCTGCCGAATGCCACCGTGGCTGAGGTGATCACCCAGCCCGCCCACGAGGCGGTGGCCGGCGCGCCTGACTGGCTGGTCGGGCGCATCACCTGGCGCGGCTGGCGCGTGCCGCTGGTCTCGTTCGCCCGGCTCGCCGGGGCGGGCGAGGGCGACGCCGAGCTGACCGTGCGCGTGGCCGTGCTGAAGGCGCTGGGCGGCCATCCGAAGCTGCCCTTCGTCGCCGTGCTCACCCAGGGTTTCCCGCGCCTGACCACGCTGAATGCCGAGTTGATCATTCCCACCCACGACGGCAATGCGCTGCCGCCCGGGGTGTGCGCCCAGGTGCTGGTGCGCGACGACGTGGCGGTGATCCCCGATTTGGAAGGCATCGAGGGCGAGCTGGTTCAGTTGCTGGCTCTGAACGAGGATGCGGAACTGGACGGCGCCGCCTGATGGAGCGTCAACCGGCACGTCTCGGCAGCGTACTGTTTCTGCTGGCCGGCGTGATGTTCTTCATCGCCGCCATGGTCGGCGGCCAAGCTGCGTTTTACGGGGTTGCCGCGGCGTTCGCCGGCGTCGCGGTTGCTTTCTGGTTCCGCGGACGCGGCCAACGAAAGTAATCGGCCGCCTCCCTCCGCTCAGAAATCCCCGTGCAAGGCCTGCAGCGCGGCCAGCGCCGCCAGCCCGGCGGTTTCGGTGCGCAGGATGCGCGGTCCCAGGCGCAGTCCGCGGAAACCGGCCTCGTGCAGTGCGGCGGTGTCGCGTTCGCCCAGGCCGCCTTCCGGGCCCACCACGAGCAGGGCGCCGGCGTCGCCGGGGCGCAACTCCCGGGCCGACGATTCCGCCTCGGGCAGCAGGGCCAGCCGCAGCGCGCCGTCGCCGGCCAGGGACGCCAGCCACGTGGACAGCGGCAGTGCGGGAAGGATCTCGGGCAGGCCGGCGCGGCCGCACTGCTCGCAGGCACTGGCCGCCACCGCCCGCCAGTGCGCCAGGCGCTTTTCCGCGCGGGCGGCATCCAGCTTCACCTCCGCGCGCTCGGTGAGCAACGGCACGATGCGCGCTGCACCCAGCTCGGTGGCTTTCTGCACGATCAGGTCCATCTTCTCGCCGCGCGCCACGCCTTGCGCGAGGGTCAGCCGCAGCGGCGACTCGCGCGCCACCGCCTGCCGGTCCAGCAGCTGCACCCGTACCTCGCGTTTGTCGATGCTGCGGATTGCGGCGGCGTAGTCGCAGCCGTCGCCGTTGAACAGGACCAGCGGATCGCCCGCCGCAAGGCGCAGCACGCGCGCCACATGCTCGCCGGCCTGTACCGGCAAGGTCACTTCGGCGCCGGCGGCCAGCGCTTGGTCGACATGGATGCGGATGGTGCGCATGCGGCGGCTTCACTGCAAAACACAAGCATAATCGAGCCGTTCCGCCAGCTGAATGCCGCTGTGCCGGAAGGCCGGTGTCGCTTGCCCGTCAGTAGGGGCGGGTGCAGGATGGTGAAGTCACGGAGCGGCAGGAGGCAACCGCCATGCTCAAGACATCCATGCTTTTACTGGCGACGGTATTCGGCCTTGGTTTCGGCGTGCTGGCTACGGCACAGACGCTGCAGCCCGCCTCGCATGCCACGTCGACGGCTGCACGCCAGCCGACAAACCAACAGGCGAACCAACAACAGCACCAGGTGATCAAGCCGGGCGACCGCGACTGCATCCGCGATACCGGCAGCCTGATCCCGGCGAAGCAGGGCCAGTGCCTGCAGGGCGCGTTCGGGCGCAGCTACAGCGCCAAGGAGCTACGTGACACCGGCCAGTCGGAGATGGGCGAGGCGCTGCGCATGCTGGATCCGGCGATCCACTGATTGCCGTCGCCGGAGCATCGCGGCAGCTCAGTCCGCCACGGCGTGTTCGATGCCCGCCGTCGCCACCGCGACCAGGTGGTCGAGTTCCGCCTCGCTGGTCACGTAGGGCGGCATGAAATAGACCACGTTGCCCAGCGGGCGCAGCAGCGCCTGGTGCCGCAGGCCGTGCAGGTAGACGCGCAGGCCACGCCGTTCGGCGGACGGGAAGGGGCGGCGCGTGGCCTTGTCGGCGACCAGTTCCACCGCGGCGATCATGCCGGTCTGGCGTACTTCGGCCACGTGCGGGTGGTCGCGCAGCGGCGCCAGCCGGCGGCCGAGGTGGGCGGCCAGGACCCGGTTGCGCTCCAGCACCGGCTCGTCGCGGAAGATCGCCAATGTGGCCAGCGCCGCACTGCAGGCCAGCGGATTGCCGGTGTAGCTGTGCGAGTGCAGGAAGGCCTTGCCGCTGCTGTATTCCGCGTAGAACGCCTCGTATACGCGCTCCGTGGTGAGCACCGCCGACAATGGCAGGGTGCCGCCGGTGAGACCCTTCGAGAGGCACATGAAATCGGGCGAGACGCGACCCTGCTCGCAGGCGAACAGTGTGCCGGTGCGGCCGAAGCCCACCGCGATCTCGTCGGCGATGAAGTGCACGGCGAATTCGTCGCACAGCCGGCGCAGGCCGGCGAGGTAGTCCGGGTGGTACATGCGCATGCCGCCGGCGCATTGCACCAGCGGCTCCACGATCACCGCGCAGGTTTCGTGCGCATGTTGTTCCAGCAGCGTGCGCAGTTCGCCGAGACGGCGCGCGGCCACCTGCGCCGGCGTTTCGCCGGATTCGCCTTCGTAGGCATCCGGCGAGGGCGCCAGGATCGGCGTGAGCAGCAGCGGCGCGTAGGTCTTGCGGTACAGCGCCACGTCGCTCACCGACAGCGCGCCCAGCGTCTCGCCGTGGTAGCTGCCGGTGAGCGCGATGAAACGGGTCTTCTCGCCGTGACCCTGGTTGAGCCAGTAGTGGAAGCTCATCTTCAGCGCCACCTCGACTGCCGCCGAGCCGTTGTCGGCGAAGAACACCTTGTCCAGTCCCGGCGGCGTGAGCCGTACCAGCTGCTCGGCCAGTTCGATCGCGGGCGGATGGGTGAAGCCGGCGAAGATCACGTGTTCCAGCGTCCGCGCCTGTTCCGCCAGCGCGGCGGCGATGCGCGGATTGGCGTGGCCGAACAGGTTGGTCCACCACGAGCTGATGCCGTCGAGGTAGCGGCGGCCCTCGGCGTCGTGAAGCCATGCCCCTTCGCCGCGCACGATCGGCAGCAGCGGAATGCTCTCGTGGTCGTGCATCTGGGTGCAGGGATGCCAGATATGCTTGAGGTCCCGCGCTGCGAGCGCGGCGTTGCGATTTGTGGAGTTCGTCATCCGGATATGATCGTTCCAGGTTGACGGGCGCTCAAGCGCGCGCAGGGCCTGTCCGGAAGATACGCTTGAAATACCTGAAGAAAATCTTGGCGGCCATCGCCGTATTGCTGCTGGCCGGCGCGCTCCTGCTGTGGTGGCTGCCCGTGCGCTGGGCGCTGCCGCTGCTGCAGCCTTCGCTGCACGGCATGCGTCTCGGACAGGCGAGTGGCACGCTCTGGAACGGTCGCGCGGACCAGGTGCTGGCGCCGGACGGCCGCGTGCTGGGCCGGCTGCAATGGCAGTTGTCGCATCGCGCCTTGTTTGGCCGGGTCGAACTGCAGGTCGATTTCGACGGACCGCAATTCAGCTTGCGCGGGCATATGCGCAAGCTGCCGGCGGACCAGGTGGAATGGAGCGGCGTGCAGGCGCATGCGGATCTGGCGGCGTTGGCCGATCCACGCATGCGCCTGCCGTTGGGCCAGCCGCGCGGCGAGCTGGAGCTGGACGTGCAACACGCCGTGCTGCAAGGGGGATGGCCGCTGGTGCTGCAGGCCGACTGGCAATGGCGACGCGCCGCGCTGCATATGAAAAATGGCGATGCGCGGCTGGGCAATTTGCATGGCACGCTTGCCGCCCAAGGCGGGGTGATCCATGCACAATGGCAGGACGACGGCCAGGGGCCACTGCACACCACCGGGGATCTGCAATTGAGTCCGCTGGGCTGGCGCCTCACGGCCGAGTTGCAGCCGCGGCAGGACGAGCCCGCGCTGCGGCGCTGGCTCGCCACGCTGGGCCAGCCCGGTGCCGACGGCATCGTGCACGTCGAACGTCATGGCGGCCTGACTGCCGCATTCACCACGGAGAAGACCGCACGATGAAAGCCGAAATCCTCGCGTCGGCTCTGGCTGCCGCCCGCGAAGCCGCCGCCGCCGCCGCCGAGGTGATCCTGCATTACTGGAAACGCGGCGTGGAGGTGGAGATCAAGGGCGACGCCACGCCGGTGACGATCGCGGACCGCGAGGCCGAGCAGGCGATTCGCAAACGGCTGCGCGCCGCATTGCCGGAGGCTTCGATCTACGGCGAGGAATACGGTCTGGATGGCGCACGCGACGGACTGCTGTGGCTGGTCGATCCGTTGGACGGCACCAAGAGCTTCGTGCGGCGCACGCCGTTCTTCTCCACCCAGATCGCGCTGATGGAGCGCGGCGAGCTGGTGCTGGGCGTGTCCAGCGCGCCGGTCTACGGCGAGACGATGTGGGCCAGCGCAGGCGGTGGCAGCTGGTTCGAAGGTGGGCGCGTGCAGGTGGCCGCTACGGCCGACATGGCGCAGGCGTCGATCTCCACCGGCAACGTCAAGACGCTCACCGCGGATGCCCGCTGGGCCGCGCTGGGCGCGATGATCCGCGACAGCAACCGCATCCGCGGCTACGGCGACTTCTGCCATTACCACCTGCTGGCGCGCGGTGCGCTGGACCTGGTGGTGGAGTCGGACGTGAACATCCTCGACGTCGCCGCGCTGGCGGTGATCGTGCGCGAGGCCGGCGGCGTGTTCACCGACCTGGACGGCCAGCCGCCAACGCTGGAAACGCGCAGCGTGCTGGCCGGCGCGCCGGCCATCCATGCGCAGGCGCTGCAACGGTTTTCCCGCAATCACAACTAAGGAGCTGTAACGATGGAACGCATGACGGTCTTCCTGATGATGTTGCTGGGCGCGGCGCCGATGCTGCTCGCCGTGCTGATCGGTGGCGTGATGGCCGTGCTGCTGTGGCGCCGCGCGCCGCGCCCGGCCCTGCTGGTGCTGCTTGCCTGTGCGGGACAGTTCGCGGTGACGCTGTTCAGCGTCTGGCTGTCGGGCTGGTGGATGCCGGCGGCCAGGGCTGCGGGTGAAACCTCGCTCGTCCGGCTCTCGCAGGTCATGGGCATCTGGGGTGCGTGTGCCAGCCTGCTGCACGGCGTGCTGATCGGCCTGCTGATCTGGGCCGCGTTCACCGGACGGCCGAAGACGCAGACTATCCCGCCGCCGCTGGCTTGAGCCACGCTACAATCGCCCGATGCCCAAGCCGCCCATCATCCACGCCACGCGCGATACCGAGCACAGCCGCTTCCTGCGGGTCGAGCAGGTCGACCTGGAATTCTCCAACGGCGAACGGCGCACCTACGAGCGGATGAAACCCGGCGGCCTCGGCGCGGTGATCATCGTGCCGATGCTGGATGCGGAGACCGTGCTGCTGGTGCGCGAGTACGGTGTGGGCCTGGACCGCTACGAGCTGGGCCTGCCCAAGGGCCGGCTGGACCAGGACGAAACCGCCGAGCAGGGCGCCAACCGCGAGCTGAAGGAAGAAATCGGCTACGGCGCGCGCAAGCTGAAGATCCTGCACAACCTGTCGCTGTCGCCGTCCTACATGACGCACATGGCGCACGTGGTGCTGGCGCAGGAGCTCTATCCCGAGCGCCTGCCCGGCGACGAGCCCGAGCCACTGGAAGTGGTGCCGTGGAAGCTCGCCGACCTGCACACCCTGGTGGTGCGCGACGATGTCACCGAAGGCCGTTCGATCGCTGCGCTGTTCATGGCGCGCGAATACCTCGCCGGCCGGATGCAACTGTCGTGAGCGCGCCGTTCGAACATCCCCTGCTGTGGCAGGTCGGTGCACTGGCGCGCCGCGCGGGCGAGGCGATCCTGGAGGTCTATCGCCAGGACTTCGACGTCGAATTGAAGGACGACCGTTCGCCGCTCACCGCCGCCGACCTCGCTGCGCAGAAGGTGATCGCCGAGGGCCTGGCGCGCATGGAACCCGCGCTGCCGCTGGTCTCCGAGGAAGCCAGCCAGGTGTCCTGGGAGCAGCGCCGCACGTGGGCGCGGCACTGGCTGGTCGATCCGCTCGACGGCACCCGCGAGTTCGTCAAGCGCAACGGCGAGTTCACCGTCAACATCGCGCTGATCGAAGGTCACCAACCGGTGCTGGGCGTGGTGCTGGCCCCGGTCACCGGCGATCTCTACGCCGCCGCGCGCGGCATCGGCGCGTGGTGGCAGGCGCAGGAGCACGGCGACTGGGAGCGCATCGGCACGCGCGCGCTGGCGCAGCCGGCCATCGTCGCCGGCAGCCGCTCGCACGGCGGCGCGCAGGAGGACGTCCTGCGCCGCCTGGTCGGCGAGGACTACAGCCTGCAGCCGCTGGGCTCCTCGCTGAAGTTCTGCCTGCTCGCGCGTGGCGGCGCAGACGTCTACTTGCGCCGCGGCCCCACCAGCGAGTGGGACACCGCCGCCGCGCAATGCGTGCTGGAGGAAGCCGGCGGCGCCGTGCTCGACCTGCACGGCCAGCCGCTGCGCTACGACCGCGGCGAATCGCTGCTCAATCCCGAGTTCATCGCGGTGGGCGACGCTGGCCTCGACTGGCCCGGCAAGCTGCGCGACGCCGGCCTGCCATGAGCGAAGCCGGGCGCCACAGCCTCGACGACCTGCTGGCGGTCATGGCGCGGCTGCGCGATCCCGAACGCGGCTGCCCGTGGGACGTGCAGCAGGACTTCGCCAGCATCGCGCCCTACACCATCGAGGAAGCCTACGAAGTGGCCGACGCGATCGACCGCGGCGACTACGACGACCTGCGCGAGGAACTGGGCGACCTGCTGCTGCAGGTGGTGTTCCACGCGCAGATGGCCGCCGAACAGGGCCGCTTCGATTTCGCTGACGTGGCACATGCGATCAACGCCAAGATGATCCGCCGCCACCCGCATGTGTTCGGCGAAGCGCACTATGCGAACCTCGATGCGCAGAAGCAGGCCTGGGAAGAGCTGAAGGCCGCCGAGCGCGCCGCCAAGGGCGAGGCACACGACGACAGCGCACTCGCCGGCATCTCGCACGGCCTGCCGGAGTGGAGGCGCGCCACCAAGCTGCAGCAGCGCGCCGCCAGCGTGGGCTTCGACTGGCCCGACCACCGCCCGGTGCTGGACAAGCTGGCCGAGGAAATGGATGAAGTGCGCGCCGAGTTCGACGCCGGCGCCGATCCGGCGCGGCTGGAGGACGAGATCGGCGACGTGCTGTTCGTGGCGGCGAACCTGGCCAGACACGCCGGGGTGGATTTCTCGCGGGCGCTGCGCCACGCCAACGCCAAGTTCGAGCGGCGCTTCCGCCGCATGGAACAACTGGCCGCCGAAGCGGGCGGCACGCTGGCCGACCACGACCTGCCCGCGCAGGAACGCCTGTGGCAGCGCGCCAAGCAGGACGAAGGTTGATGTTTGCCGGCCCTGCGTAGGAGCGCACCCTGTGCGCGAATGCTCTGGCGCCCGATCGAAGCCAAGGCCATCGCGCACAGGGTGCGCTGCTACGGGAAGCGGCTTGCAACCTTTTGCCGGCGGGCTGCATCAGAACCGGTCGAAACCCATCCGAGGAGTTCCGCCATGCGCCGTACCGCACTTGCCCTGCTGCTGCTCGCTCCGCTCTCCGTCTATGCCGCCGACCAGTGCCGGTACCAGGCGCCGCGCAACCTGCAGCTCGACCTCGCCGGCGTGCACGGCGTGCAGATCGACGTCAACAGCTACGACCTGCACGTGAACGGCACGCCCGGCGCCAGGCAACTGGTGGTGAACGGCCGCGCCTGCGCCTCCGACCAGTCGCTGCTGGACAAGCTGCAGATCACCCAGCGCCGCGAGGGCGACCAGCTCATCATCGAACTGGGCGGACAGAACATGTTCTCGTTCCACCTGTTCGGCAGCTCCTACACGAACCTGGAAGCGAACGTGCAGTTGCCGCCGGAATTGCCGCTGACGGTGCGCGTGGGCTCCGGCGACGCCACCGTGGCCGGCCTGCAGCAGCTGCGCAGCGTGGTGGGCTCGGGTGACCTGCACGTCAGCAACATCGCCGGCGCCTTCAGCACCAGCGTGGGTTCGGGCGATGCCGACGCCAGCGACGTCGGCAGCCTGCAGGTCGGCTCGGTGGGCTCGGGCGACTTCAAGGCGCGCGGCGTGAAGGGCGACGCCAGGGTGGGCAGCATCGGCTCCGGCGACGTGACCCTGCACAACGTCGGCGGCAGCGTGCACGTGGACACGCTGGGCTCGGGCGACCTCGGCGTGCACGACGTGGGCGGCGACCTCAGCCTCGGCGCCAAGGGCAGCGGCGATGTCGACCACAGCGGCGTGAAGGGCAAGGTCAGCGTGCCGCGCGACGACGACTGACCCCGCTCCGCTTGTCTCTCTTCTGTTGAGGGGCATTGGTTGTTCTGTTTTCGCAAGCGACAGAGCGGTTTCGTCCACCTGCCGGTGGACGAGCTACTTCTCTTTTGCGTGCCCACGCACGCGCAGGAGCGCGTGCGAACGGCGAAGCCGGCCCGCAGGGCGGAGGGCAGGATGCCCGGAGTCAAGAGAAGTAGCCAAGAGAAAACGACACCCCGGTTGGCGCTTTCCGTCCATCCATGGACGGAAAGTCCGTGAGGCGGGGCCGGGCTTTTCGAGCGGGCTCCTGCCCGCGCGAAAAGGCGAGGCCATCCCTGGCCTCGCCCGCTGCGCGGCCTGATCGTCCCCACCTCACCGCCGCCCAGGGGCCCCGGGTAAAGCAGCGCGCTCCTGCGCGCAGAAGCAACAGCCAGAGCAAAGCCAAGCCAAGGCGGCGCGCAGCGCCGCGAGGCTTTGTACCCTCAGTTTCCAGATACGGCGCGGCGTGGCCGCGCCGTCTATCGCGTAGGCGGGAGTGGCACCCAAATCCTTGACACAACTGGCTTGTAGTGTCGGCGGATTGAATGAGGCCATTTCTCTGGGTTACTTCTCTTGACTCCGGGCATCCTGCCCTTCGCCCCGTGGGCCGGCTTCGCCGTTCGCCACCGCTCCCGGCGGTGGCGTGGGCCAGCAAAGAGAAGTGACTCGGGCGCCGGCAGGCGTCCGAAACCGCTCTGTCAATTACGACAGCCGTCCAAAACCACCCTGTCGCCCGCGCCAACACCCAGGGAACCCTGAAAACGGATAACGAGGCGGCTTACCCAAGCCACAGCCAGACCACGTACACCAGCGGCGCACACACCAGCAGGAACGGAACCGACACCAGGTGCAGCAGGCGCAAGCCGTGGGACTGTCGCGCGAGACGCAGCGCGATCAGGTTGGCCAGCGAGCCGATCGCCACGCCGAATCCCCCCACGTTCACCGCCACGGCCAGAGCGACCGCATCGGGTGCACGATCGAGCAGCAGCACCGTGGCCGGCACATTGCTGATCAACTGCGAGGCAACGATGCCGCTGGTGTACAGCGTCAATGGCTCGTGGAAATCGAGCCGGTCCAGCGCATGGCGCACCAACGGCAGTTCGGCGAAATGACCGAGGCCGAGGAAGATCGCCGCGAAGGTGAGCAACAACAGCCAGTCGATGCGCGCCAGGCTGCGCCGTGCCAGCAAGGCGAACAGCCCCAGCACCAGCACGGCGCCCAGCGGTGCGCGGTGGTATTCCATCAGCAACACCATGCCGAGCAGCGCCAACAGGGAACCGATGCCGAGTCGCATCGAGCTCACCTGGCCGTCGATGCGTGCCGGCGCCAGCGCAATCCGGTCGCGCGGCAGCCATAGCGCGGCGAGTGCGGCCACCAGTGTGAACATCACCACAGCGGCCGGCAGCATCGCTGCCGCAAACCGCAGGAACGGCAGGCCCGAGTGCTGCCACAGCAGCAGATTCTGCGGATTGCCGATCGGGCTCAGCGTGCTGCCCGCGTTCACCGCCAGCGCCTCCAGCACCGCCATGCGCGCCACCGGCAGGTTGGAGATGCCGCCGATCGCCAGCGTCAGCGGCACGATCAGGAACAGGCTCACGTCGTTGGTCAGCACCATCGACAGCAGCGCGGTGGCGCTCACCAGCAACAGGCCCAGGTTGCGCAGCGAATGCGCGCGCGCCACCACCGCTACCGCCGCATGCTGTACCAGCCCGCTGTCGCGGACGCCCTGGATCGCGATCAGCAGACCGAGCAGGCCCGCCAGCGTGGGCCATTGCAGCCAGCGGCGGTAAGCCGCCAGCGGTTGCGGGTCGAGCGCGGCCAGCACGAGCACCAGTGCGGCGAACAGCAGCAACAGCCATTCGGCGCGCAGTTTCGCGCGCCAGCCAGGGCGTCCATTGCCGGGGAGCGTCATGCGCGAGCGGCTTGTGGCCAGGTGCCGCTGTTCACCATTCGCCCAGGCCTTCGATTTCATACAGGCGCTTCCAGCTGGGCCGTGCGCGGATCAGGTCGGCCAGCCGCTTCAGCGCAGGCCATCCGGTGGCCGGGCGCGGCATGTTGCGCGACCAGCGCATCAGCATGGTCAGCAACAGGTCGGCGCCGGAGAACGTCGTGCCCAGCAAGTACGGTCCGTGCTGCGCCAGTTGCGCATCGAGCAGGTCCCACACGCCTTCGATCTTCCCCTGCAGCGCCGCGCGGATTTCCGGCGTGTGTTCCGTCGCCCCCAGTTCGGCAGGGTAGAACCACAGGCGATACGTCGACATCAGCGTGTTGCTGAGATAGACCACCCACTGCAGCCATGCCTCGCGTTCCGGCGTGCCCGGCGGCGGGATCAGCTTCGCCCCGGGATGGCGCTCGGCCAGCATTGCCAGCAGTGCGGCCGACTCGCAGCGCGGTTGGCCGTCGATCACCAGCGTAGGTACCACGCCGCGCGGGTTGAGCTTGAGGTAGGCGGGATCGTGCTGCGCGTCCCGCTCGAAATCGACCAGTTTCAGCTCGTGCGGCGCGCCGATCTCCAGCAGCGCCAGGTGCACCACCATGCTCGCGGTGCCGGGGGAGTAGTAGAGGGTGTACATGGTGGGTGTTCCTTCCGACGGGCCGCGCCATGGTGGCGGTTCGGCTAACCCTCCCGCAACAGCCGCATCGGCGAGGTGCGCGTCACCTTGCGCGTGCCGGCCAGCCCCAGCAGCATCACCACGAAGGCACAGCCCAGCGCGCCGAGGGCCAGCGGCCAGGCCGGCGGCGCGAAACCGTCGATGTGGAATACGGCGTGGCCCAGCCACAGGCCCGCCCCGGCCGAGCCGAGGGCGGCGGTAAGGCCGGCGATCAGGCCAAGCAGGGCGAACTCGCAGGCGGCGGCCACGCGCAGTTGCGCCCGGCGCGCGCCGAGTGTGCGCAACAGGGCGGCTTCGTGGCGGCGCTCGGCGGCGCTGGCGGCCAGCGAGGCGGCCAGCACCAGCGCACCGGCGAGCAGGCTGAAGCCCAGGATCCAGCGCACCGCGCCGCCCACGCGGTCGACGATCTGGCGGATCCGGGCCAGCAGGTCGTCCACGTCCACCAGGCTGAGGTTGGCGTAGTCGCGCGACAGCTGCGCCATCGCCTGTGCGCGGCCGCGCGGCAGGTGGAAGCTGGCCAGCCAGGTGTGCGGCAGCGCGTCCGCATGCGCGGGGTCAAGCAGCAGGAAGAAGTTGACCCGGAACGAGCTCCAGTCGACCTGGCGGAAACTGGCGATCTTCGCGTCGACGCGGCCTTCGCCCACGTCGAAGCTCATCGTGTCGCCCAGCTTCAGCGCGAACATGTCGCGCCACATGCGGTCCACCGACACTTCGGCCTGCGCCGGCCGCGCCGCGAACCAGCGGCCGGCGATCACGCGGTTCGCCGGCGGCAGCGCAGCGGCCCAGGACAGCCGCAGCTGGCGGTCGGCCCAGTCCTTCGCGCGCGGGTCCGCGAAATGCAGGCTGTCGATCGGCCTGCCGTTGAGCGCGGTGAGCTTGCCTACCGCCAGCGGCATCATGTTGAGCTGGTCGGCGCCGATGCGCGCCAGCGCCTGCGCGAAGCCCTCGCGCTGGTCGTCCTGCAGGTTCAGCGCGAACCAGTTCGGCGTGTCGGCGGGCAGCTCCCGGCGCCAGCCGTCGAGCAGCGCAGGCGCCACCACCGACAACAGCAGCAGCGCGGTGAGGCCCAGGCTCAGCGCGGTGGCCTGCACCACACTGAGGCCGCGCCGTCGCGCCAGCGCCGCAAGGCCCAGCCTGAGCGCAGGATGCGCACCCGGCGCCACGCGCCGTGCCAGCCACAGCAGCAGTGCCGCCAGCAGTGCTGCCGCCAGCGCCACGCCGGCGAGGCTGGCAGCAAGGATGCCGGCGAGTTTCAGCGAGCCGCTCTGGCTCCAGATCAGCGCCAGCGCCACCAGCGCGGGCAGCAGGTACAGGGCGTCGAAGCGGCGCACCCGTCGCGCCAGGCTCTGGCGGAACACGGCGACGGGCGCCACTTCGGCCAGCCGCAGCAGCGGCGGCAGCGCAAAGCCGGCCAGCACGGCCAGCGTCATCGCTGCGGCGCCGAATGCGGGCAGCAGCGGCAATTCGGTGGGAATGCCGCCGAACAGCGTACTGGCGAACTGCCAGGCCAATTGCGCCGTGCCCAGCGTGAGCAGCACGCCGGCCAGCGCCACCGGCATGGCCAGCGCGGCGAGGGTGAGCAACAACAGGCCCAGCACGCGCCGTCGCGGCGTGCCCAGCGCGCGCAGCAACGCCACCTCGGGCGTCTTGCGCCGCGCATAGCGTTGCGCGGACAGGGCGATCGCCACGCCGGCGAGCAGCGCGGCCAGCAGGGCGGTGAGATGCAGGAAGGCGCCGGCGCGGTCGAATGCCGTGCGCATGCGTTCCTGGGTCTGCTCCGGCGTCACCAGCTCCGCACCCTGCGGCAGGGTCTGCCGCTGCGCCCAGGCACGCCAGCGGCTGACGGCTTCCGGTGTGCCGGCCAGCAGCAAACGGTGATGGGCACGGCTGCCGATGCCGAGCAGGCCGGCCTGCTTGGCGTCCTGCAGGCTCATCAACGCGCGCGGCGCCAGCGTCACCAGCGCGCCGCCGTCGGGCTGCTGCACCAGTTCCGCGGCAATGCGCAGTTCCTTGCCGCCGAGTTGCAGTGCGTCGCCCACCTTGAGCGAGAGCGCGACCAGGGCGCGGTGGTCGAGATAGACCGTACCCGCCGCGGGGCCGTGACCGTTGCGCTGCCGACCCTGCGCATCGGCCAGCACCAGCTGGCCGCGCAGCGGGTACGCGCCATCGGTGGCTTCGACATCGAGCAACTGGCTGTGGCCGTTGGCGAAGGCCACGCTGGGGAAACCGGCGGCATGGCTGATCGCCAGGCCGTCGCGGCGCGCCTCGTCGGCAAAGGCGGCCGGCACGGCCTGGGGCGCCGAGACGCCGATGTCGCCGCCGATCAGTTCCGCCGCGCTGGCAAGGATGCCGCGCTCCACCCGCGTGGCCAGCGTGGCCACCACGCCCAGCGCCAGCACCGCCAGCAGCAGGGAGCCGGCCAGCGTGCGCAGCTCGGGCAGGTGCCATTCGCGGCGCAGGTTGCGCAGGGCTAGGCGCAGGAGCTTCATGGTTGCGCCCCGGTGGACGTATGCGCGACGCCCTGCGCGTAGGGGCGCACGGTAGCGCGGAATGTTCTGCTTCCCGTGCTCGTTGGTGCGAACTGATGCACTCTCTCTCCCCCGACAGTTCCACCGTTGGGGGAGAGGGCTGGGGTGAGGGGGGCTTTTGCTTCTGTGCGTACGCCAGTTTCAGAGCGGTTTCGAGCCGCTGCCGCGGCCCGAGTTACTTCTCCTTTGCTTGTCCAAAGGAGAAGTAAC
Source organism: Dorcoceras hygrometricum (assembly GCA_001598015.1). NCBI lineage: Eukaryota > Viridiplantae > Streptophyta > Magnoliopsida > Lamiales > Gesneriaceae > Dorcoceras > Dorcoceras hygrometricum. The sequence continues at coordinate 48,743 of KQ999293.1, forward strand.
CAAGAGGAAACGACACCCCGATGGCGCGCCCTCCGGGCATCCTGCCCTGCGGGTGCGCGGGCGGGTGGCGGGGTTTTCCGACGGCACCTCCGTGTGCCGGCGGAAAACTGGCCCGCATCCGTGCGGGCCATCCTGCGGACTTTCCACCCCCCGCCCGCCGCCCCATAGGGGCCCCGGGTAAAGCCGCGCGCTCCTGCGCGCAGAAGCAAAGGCGCACCACTCCGGCCTTCCTCCGCAAGCGGGGAAGGAAAAGAGCGGAGGTGCGCCGCTTTGCTTTGGCTGTTGCCGTTGCTTCTGGCGCGCAGGAAGCGCGCCTGCTCTTCCGGGGCCCTTGGGCGGCGGTGAGGCGGGGCCGACCAGGCCGCGCAGCGGGCGAAGCCATGGATGGACTCGCCTTTTCGCACGGGCAGGAGCCCGCTCGAAAAGCCCGGCCCCGCCTCACGGACTTGCCGGGCAGGAGGCCCGGCAAGCGCCAACCGGGGTGGCCTTCTCTTTTGGTTACTTTTCTCTTGGCCACGCAAGAGAAAAGTAACTCGGGCGCCGGCAGGCGCTCGAAACCGCTTTGACTCTGGCGAGGGAAGAGCAAAAGCTCCTTCTCCCCCGGCCCCTCTCCCGCAAGCTGGAGAGGGGAGTGAGCGGAAGGAGCGGGAGAGGGGAGACACGTGCGCGCTCATGCGTTCACCGCCGCGACCGGCGCCACCACGCGCCCCTCCTCCAACTCGATGCGGCGCTGGCAGCGCGCCGCCAGCTGCGCGTCGTGGGTGACCAGCACCAGGGTGGTGCGGTGGTCGCGGTTCAGCGCGAACAGCAGGTCGGCGACATGGTGGCCGGTGCGCTGGTCGAGGTTGCCGGTGGGTTCGTCGGCGAACAGCAGGCGCGGGCCGTGCACGAAGGCGCGGGCGATCGCCACGCGCTGCTGTTCGCCGCCGGAGAGCTGGGCGGGATAGTGCCGGCGCCGCGCGGCGAGGCCTACGGCTTCCAGCGCGGTGCGCGCCTTGGGGCGCGCCTGCGCGTCGCCTTCCAGTTCCAGCGGCAGCATCACGTTCTCCTCGGCACTGAGTGCGGGGAGCAGGTGGAAGGACTGGAACACGAAGCCCACCAGGCGCCGGCGCAGGTCGGCGCGCGCTTCCTCGCCCAGCGTCTCCAGCGCGTGGCCGTCGAGGCGGATGCCGCCGCCGCTGGGCGTGTCCAGCCCGGCGAGCAGGCCGAGCAGGGTGGTCTTGCCCGAGCCGGAGGCGCCGACGATGGCGAAGCTCTCGCCCGCAGCGACGCGCAGGCTCACGTGGTCGAGGATCTGCAGCCGTCCCTCGGGACCATCCACCGACTTGCTAACATCGTGCGCTTCCAGGACCAAGTGGGGCGTGTCGCTCATGCGTCGTTTCCTGTGCTTGCTGCTGCTGTGGCTGGCCGGCGCCGTCGTCGCGGTGCAGGCCGCGCCTGCGCGCACCGTGCTGGTGCTGGGCGATTCGCTGTCCGCCGCGCACAACATTGCGACGGAGCAGGGCTGGGTGCATCTGCTGGAAGTCCGTCTGGGCAAGATGGTGCCGTCGTGGAGCGTGGTCAATGCCAGCATCAGCGGCGAGACCTCGCTGTCCGGGCGCAACCGCCTGCCGGCGCTGCTGGCCACCTGGCGCCCGGGCGTGGTGGTGATCGAGTTGGGCGCGAACGACGGCCTGCAGGGCCTGCCGCTGGGCCAACTGCGCGACAACCTCACGGCGATGGTGAGCGCAGCCCAGGCCAGCCACGCCAGGGTGCTGCTGCTGGGCATCGAGCTGCCGGTGAACTACGGGCCGCAGTACCGCGACGGCCTGCGCGCGGTCTACGCCGGGCTGGCGAAACAGAAGCATGTCGCCCTGCTGCCGTTCCTGCTCGATGGCGTGGCGCTGGACCCGGCCCTGATGCAGGCCGACGGCCTGCATCCGACGGCCGCCGGCGAGCCCAGGGTGCTGGAAAACGTGTGGCGTGTGCTGCAGCCCTTGCTGCGCCCGTGAGCTGAACGCTTCCGCGCGGTTTTCACATCTCCATCACCTCGTGCCCGGTTAGCTCTTCACATTTGTGAAGCCACGCAGGAGGAGCGACATGAGCGGACACGACGAGCAGGCCGGACTGATTCTGCTGGTGGAAGACAATCGCCAGATCGCCGAGACGGTAGGCGAGTTCCTGGAGCGCAGCGGCTATTCGGTGGACTACGCGGCGGACGGCCCCAGCGGGCTGCACCTGGCGGTGACGAGCAGCTACGACGTGATCGTGCTGGACCTGATGCTGCCCGGCCTCGACGGCCTGGAGGTCTGCCGCAAGCTGCGCCGCGAGGCGAAGAAGGCCACCCCGGTGCTGATGCTCACCGCGCGCGACACCCTGGAGGACAAGCTGATCGGGCTGGAAGCGGGCGCCGACGACTATCTGGTGAAGCCGTTCGAGGTGCGCGAGCTGGAGGCGCGGCTGCGCGCGCTGATCCGCCGCGACCGCCGCCAGGTCTCCGCCGAGGTGCTCAACGTGGGCGACATGACGCTGGACACCGCCACGCTGCGGCTGACCCGCGCCGGCCAGGAGCTCACCGTGTCGCCGATCGGCCTGAAGTTGCTGGCGATCCTGATGCGGGAGTCGCCGCGCGTGGTCAGCCGGCGCGACATCGAGCGCGAGATCTGGGGCGACATGCTGCCCGATTCGGATACGCTGCGTTCGCACCTGTACAACCTGCGTCGCGTCATCGACAAGCCGTTCGCGCGGCCTCTGCTACACACCATCCATTCGGCCGGCTACCGACTCGCGGACCTCGACGCGGAAGTCGCCTCGGCCGCCCACATGGCGTGATGCTCGAACGGCAATGAAAGCGAAAGAAGTGCATGGCGCGGTGGTGTTCCGCGCCGGCGCCTTCCGGCGCCGCATCGCCTGGGTGTTCGCCCTGCAGAGCGTGGCAGTGGCGATCGTCTGCGTGATGGGCGCGTACGACCAGGCACCGCTGCCGGCGGTGATCGCGGTGATCGTGATCGTCAGTGGCCTGGCCTGGCTGGCCACGAGCCGGGAGTGGCAGCCGGTGAGCGCGCTGGCGCGCCTGATCAGCGAATGGCGCGACGGCCAGTCCGACCCCGCCGCGCTGCAGCCCGAACGCTTGTCGCGGCATACCGACGCCGATCTCGCCGTGCTGGCGCGCGGACTGCACGGTTTCGCCTCGCGCATCGCCGATTACGGCCAGCGCGAGCGCAACTTCACCCGCGACGCCAGCCACGAGTTGCGCACGCCGCTCACGGTGATCCGCATGTCGGTGGACATGCTGGCCGACGAAGGGGGCCTCAGCGACTCCGGGCGGCGTTCGGTGCGGCGCATCCACCGCGCCACGCGCGAGCTGGAGGCGCTGGTCGAGGTGCTGCTGATCCTCGCGCGCGAGTCCGATCCAGGCGGCAACGCCGAGCAATTCGTGGTGAACGACGTGCTGCGGCGCGAACTGGAGACCGCGCGCGACCTGATGGCGGGCACCTCGGTGGAGCTGCACCTGGAGGAGCCGGCGCGCTTCGCGCTGCGTGGCTCGGTGCGCGCGTTCTCGGTGCTGTGCTGGCAGCTGATCCGCGATGCCTGCCTGCACGCCGGGGCCGGCCGGGTGGTGGTCACCGTGCTGCCCGATGCGATCACCGTGAGCCATGCGGCGGGAAGCGTCGTCACGGCCCGTGCCGGCGGCGAGCGGCTCAGCTTCGAACTGGCGATCGCCCAGCGCATCAGCGACCGCTTCGCCTGGCCGCTGGAACTGCATGCGCCGGGCAAGCCGGGCATGGCCCGCGTGTACTTTCCGGATATCTTGCCGGCGACCGCCTGAAGCGCCCGCGGGCAGGAGCGCACCCTGTGCGCGAATGCTCTGGCGCCTGATCGAAGCAAGAGCCTTCGTGCGCAGGGTGCGTTCCTACGGGGTGGCCGCAGCCATGCCTATTGCTTCAGCGCGGAGCCCAGCGCGAACGCGCAGCCGGTCTTCGCCTTCACCTCGTCCAGCGTCACGCCGGGGTTGAGTTCGACCAGGGTGAGGCCCTTGCCCTTCTCGACCGCGAACACGCACAGCTCGGTGATGATCAGGTCCACGCATTCCTTGCCGGTGATCGGCAGTTCGCACTCGTTCTTGATCTTCGGCGAGCCGTCCTTCGCGCAATGCTCCATCAGCACCACCACGCGGCGCACGCCGCTGACCAGGTCCATCGCGCCGCCCGGGCCCTTCACCATCTTGCCCGGCACCATCCAGTTGGCCAGGTCGCCGCGGCAGGAGACTTCCATGCCGCCCAGGATCGACAGGTCGATGTGGCCGCCGCGGATCATCGCGAACGACTCGGCGCTGGAGAAGAAGCTGGAGCCGGGCAGGGTGGTGATGGTCTGCTTGCCGGCGTTGATCAGGTCGGGATCGACCTGATCCTCGGTGGGGAACGGGCCGATGCCGAGCAGGCCGTTCTCCGATTGCAGCACCACGTCCATGCCCGCGGGGATGTAGTTCGCCACCAGGGTGGGGATGCCGATGCCCAGGTTCACGTAGTAGCCGTCGCGCAGCTCCTTCGCGGCGCGCTGCGCCATCGCGGTGCGCGTGGGATTTTCCTTGCCGGTGTTGGCGCCGGCGAGGGTGCGGATCTCGATGCGCTTCTCGTACTTCGCGCCCTGGACGATGCGGTCGACGTAGATGCCCGGCACGTGGATGTTGTTCGGGTCCAGCTCGCCCACCTCGACCAGCTGTTCCACCTCGGCCACGCAGATCTTGCCGCAGGTGGCGATCATCGGGTTGAAGTTGCGCGCGGTCTCGCGGAACACCAGGTTGCCGAGGCGGTCGCCCTTCCATGCCTTGACGATGGACAGGTCGGCGTGGATCGCCTCCTCCAGCACGTACTCCTTGCCGTCGAAAACCTTGGTTTCCTTGCCCTCGGCCAGCTTGGTGCCGAACGCGGTGCGGGTGTAGAAGCCGGGGATGCCGGCGCCGCCGGCGCGCAGCTTCTCGGCCAGCGTGCCCTGCGGGGTGAGGTGCAGCTCCAGCTCCCCGGCCAGCACCTGGCGCTCGAATTCCTTGTTCTCGCCCACGTAGGAGGCGTACACGCGCTTCACCTGGTGGGTCTTGAGCAGCGGGCCCATGCCGAAATCGTCCACGCCGGCATTGTTGCCCACGATGGTCAGCCCCTTGGTGCCGGCCTCCAGCAGCGCGCCGATCAGGTTCTCGGGGATGCCGCACAGGCCGAAACCGCCGGCCGCGATCGTCATGTTGTCGAACAGCAGGCCGTCGAGCGCCTTGGCCGCCGTTGCGTAGACCTTGTCCATTGCCGTGCCTTCATGCAGGGGAACCAGCTGCCAAGGATACGACGGATTGCCGCCGGGCCGTGCTGTACCAAGGTCGCACGAGGCCGGCCTGCCTTCCCGGCGCGCAGGGAAGTGCCGGGGCCGGGGCGGCCCTTGACGCTACCATTTACACATGTAAACATCATTTCACTTACATGTGTAAACGGTGGTGCCGTGGCAATCAGCGAAGCCGAAGCGGCGGTGATGGAGGTTTTGTGGCGCGCGGCGCCGCGCAGCGCGGAGGAGATCCTCGCCGAGGTCGGGCCGGCGCGGGACTGGCAGGAGGGCACCGTGAAATCCCTGCTCAACCGGCTGCTGAAGAAGAAGGCGGTGAAGGCCGAGCGTGACGGCCGCCGTTACCTCTACACGCCGCTGCTGAGCCGCGAGAAATACGTCTCGCAGGAGAGCAAGGGCTTGCTCGACCGCCTGTTCGACGGCCGCGTGGCGCCGCTGGTGGCGCACTTCTCCGGGCAGCGCAAGCTCACGAAAAAAGACATCGCCGAACTGCGCAGGCTGCTGCAGGAGCTCGACGATGAACAGCCTTGAATCGCTGGCGGCGGCCTGGGCCGGGCGCGGCTGGCTGGCCTTGCTGGCCTTCACCACGGCGGCACTGATCGTCGCCCCCTTGCGTAGGCCGTGCCGCCGCTGGTTCGGCGCCGAGCGCGCCTTCCAGCTGTGGCTGTTGCCGCCGCTGGCGCTGCTGGCCAGCCAGTTGCCGCATGTCGCCGTGTCGCCGACGCCGTTGCCGCCGCTGGTGTACACGATCGCCTCGGCAGTCGGTGCCACGGTGCCGCGTGCCGATGCCGGCGGCCATCTCGATTGGCGTACCGTCGCCTTGTCGTTGTGGCTGGCCGGCCTCGCCGTCGTTCTCGTGTCCGCCACCGCGGCGCAGCGCCGCTACCGCAGGCGCCTGCGCGGAGCCACGCCGATGGCCGGCATGCCGGCACTCCGGCCGGTATTGCGCGCTACGACGGCCGACGTAGGGCCGGCCCTGGTCGGGGCGTGGCGCAGCTGCATCGTGTTACCCGCGGATTTCCATCAGCGCTACGACGTCACCGAACAGGCGCTGATCCTTGCCCACGAGGACGCGCATGCGCACCGTGGCGACGGCTGCTGGTGCCTGTTCGCGCAAATGCTTGCCGCGCTGCTGTGGTGTCACCCGCTGGCGTGGTGGGCGTTCGCCGCATTGCGCCACGACCAGGAGCTGGCCTGCGATGCCGCGGTACTGCGCGGTCGGGCCACGCAACGCTGCAGTTACGCGAACGCGATGTTGAAAACCCAGTCGGCCGAGCTTGCGTTACCGGTGGGTTGCAGTTGGTCGCCACGTCACCCCATCACGGAGCGTATTGGCATGTTGAAGCAGCGTGACCCCGGAGTGTTTCGCCGCAGCTGCGGTTCGTTCGTCGTCCTGGGCATGGCGCTGGCGGTCGCCGGCGGCGTCTACGCGACGACGCCGCCGGCGTCCCCATCGGTTGCGGCAGGGCCGGCGAACGCCGCAGGACCCTACACCCTGAAGCTGGCACTGGGGGTTGGCGGCCAACCGCCGCGGTTGCACGCCACCACGTGCCTGAAGCCCGGCCAGTACTACAACGCGGCCGAGACCGATATCGGCAAGCTGCCCCCATGGCGCGGGCGCTTCACCGTGGTCGCCGCCGAGCATGGGCAGTTGGAGATCCGGGCCGCCATGAGCGGCGGCCCGCTGGCCAAGCCCGCCAACCCGAGGGTACGCATGCTTCCTGGGCAACAGGGAACCATCCAGGTGGGCAACCGGCTCGCCGACAAGGACGGCAAGATCGTCGAGGACAACACGATCAGGATCGACCTGACCCCCAGCGTCGGCTGCTGAGGCCGGTTGCGCGGGTGCGGCTCGCTATACTTTCCCCATTGATCCTCAGGGAAAGAGTCCCGTGAAGCCGCGCCGCCTGTTGCCTGTCCTTGCCGCCCTCGGAGTCGCCACGATGAGCCAGGCCGCCGTACCTCCCGTGCTGGTGATCCATGGCGGCGCCGGGGTCATCAAGCGCGACCTCACGCCGGCGAAGGAAAAGGCGATACGCGCGGCGCTGACGCAGGCGCTGGAGAGCGGCTACGCCGAGCTCAAGGCCGGCAAGAGCGCGGTGGACGCGGTGAGCGCGGCGATCGTGGTGCTGGAAGACGATCCGGACTTCAATGCCGGCAAGGGCGCGGTGTTCACCCATGACGGCAGGAACGAGCTGGATGCCGCGATCATGGACGGCGACAGCCGCCGCGCCGGTGCGGTGGCCGGCGTGGAGCGGATCCGCAACCCGATCCTGCTGGCGCGCGCGGTGATGGAGAAGACGCCCTACGTGATGCTCTCGGGCCGCGGCGCCGAGGCGTTCGCGCAGAGCATCGGCATGCCGCTGGTCGACCCCTCGTACTTCCGCACCGAGGAACGCTGGCAGCAGTTGCAGAAGGCGCTCAAGGAGGATGCCGCCGGCAAGCCGCACGAGGACGAGGAGACCGAGAAGCACTTCGGCACCGTAGGTGCGGTGGCGCTGGATTCGCAGGGTCACCTCGCCGCCGGTACGTCCACCGGCGGGATGACCGACAAGCGCTGGGGCCGCATCGGCGACTCGCCGATCATCGGCGCGGGCACCTATGCGAACAGCGATTGCGCGGTGTCCGGCACCGGCTGGGGCGAGTACTACATCCGCACCGTGGCGGCGCACGCGATCTGCATGCAGGTGAGCCAGATGCGCGTGCCGATCAAGCGCGCCGCGGCGGTGGTGATCAACCAGGAGATTCCCGCGCTGGGCGGCAACGGCGGTGCGATCGCGCTGGACGCGCACGGCAACATCGCGATTCCATTCAACACCGACGGCATGTACCGCGGCTGGATCGACGCCAGCGGCGTACCGCACGTGGCGATCTACGGCGACGAGGACGACGGCAGTTCCGCGCCGCCCGCGCCCGCGCCGGCAAGCAGCGCCGACGACACCGGCGACGAGCCGTAGCAAGGCCATCGTGCGTCGGGTGCGCCCCTACGGATTCCCTGCCTTGTGCCGCGCCATGTAGCGCAGATAGGCCAGCACCGCGTCGAGATCGGCATCGCTGAGCGACTGGGCGGGGAAGCCCTGCATCTTCGCCTGCGGCCAGCGGCGCAGCGACTGCGGGTTGCGGATGAAGTCGCGCAGCAGGTCGGCGCGCAGGTACTCGGTGGGGTTGTGGGGGAGGTTGAGATCCGGCCCCAGTTTCGCGTCGCCTTCGCCGTTCATGGTGTGGCAGGCGAAGCAGGTGCGCTTGAAGACTTCGAAGCCGCGGCGCACCGCGGCATCGGCCGTGGCCGCAGGCACGATGGCCGGGAAGCGTGCGTCCACGCCGGCGAGCGCGCGGATCGCGGCCAGCTGGTAGGGCCATTGCTCCGGGCCGATGCGTGCCGCCTGCGGGTTGGTCCACACCAGGTAGAACGGGCCGGCGCTCTTGCCGTTTCCGGCCAGTGCGGGCCAGGGGCGTGCCGGATCCTCCACCGCCAGCCACGCCTGCGCGCCGCGGCGGTTGAGGATCGCCGCGGCGGGAATCTCGGCGGCGAAACCGTCTGCGGCGACGAACTGCAGATGCTGGTCCGCGCGCAGGTCCGGCAGCAGCGCGCGCAATGGCACGGCGCGGTAGCGCATGGTGCGGTGAAACGCCACGTCGTCCCGGATCGTCACCGTGGCCGCGTCGGCGCGTGCGAGCAGCTGCGCGGTGGTCCAGAGTCGCGCGCCGTGCCCCAGGTCGATGCGCAGACCGGCCGCGCTGGCGGACAGCGGCAGGCACAACCAGAGCAGGCAGCAGCACAGCAGCGATTTCATGGCGGGCTCCCTCGGGACGCGGCATTGTAATCGTGCAGGTTCGTCGCCATATCCCCGGTCGAGGCGGCGAAATGGCTGGCTGGAAACTGAATCGATGCGTACGGTTTCCTTGAACTCCCGGCGCTTCGGCTACACTAAGCACATGTATCGCCGTGAGGCGACAGGAGACGGAGCAAAGCATCGCCCCGTCGGGGGGTCGGCCCCTCTCTCTCCCCTCTTGACGCGCCGACCTGACGAATCCCGGTAGCTACTCCCCTGGCTACCGGGATTTTTTATGTCCGCGATTCGCGGAACCGCGGCATCGGCGTGGATAATCGTGCTTTCGGCGCCGCGTGCGCCGTCGTGCCGCAAGAGCCTGCCCATTGATTTCCGGACCTCCCGCGTCGTCGCCGAATGCCCGCCAGGTGGTGGGGCACGGTGCTGGCCTGACTGGCCGTCAGGGGCCGGGCCGCTCGGTGACAAGCCGTAGGACCGGGTCTGTCTGCCCGTATCCCGGCGTCGTCATTCGGTCGTGGACCGACGTCCACTTTTTCCTTCTTCCCTGGCCCGCGCGCAAACGGCTCCCGGCGCGGGCCGCGCGGAGACATCGAACAGGCTTCAAGGGCGACGCATGATCATCGAATCGCTGCTGGACACCGACCTCTACAAGTTCTCGATGATGCAGGTGGTGTTGCATCACTACCCGGCCGCCCAGGTCGAGTACCGCTTCAAGTGCCGCAATCCCGGCATCGATCTCGTGCCTTACATCGATGAGATCCGCGTCGAGCTGGCGGCGCTGTGTACGCTGCGTTTCAGCGCGGAAGAGCTCGACTACCTGCGCGCGATGCGTTTCATCAAGAGCGACTTCGTGGATTTCCTGGGCCTGTTCCAGCTCAACGCGAAGTACGTGACGATCACGCCGGCGGAAGCGGGCAACGGCGAGATCGAGATCCGCATCAAGGGCCCGTGGCTGCACACCATCCTGTTCGAGGTGCCGCTGCTGGCCATCGTCAACGAGGTGTACTTCCGCAATACCCGGCCGCAGCATGACCTGGCCGAGGGCCGCCGCCGGCTGCAGGCGAAGATCGCGCTGCTGCGCGACACGCCAGGCTACGAGCACTGCCGCATCGCCGACTACGGCACGCGCCGGCGCTTTTCGCGGGTCTGGCACGCGGAGGTGCTGGCCGCGTTGCGCGACGACCTCGGCAAGCAGCTCGCCGGCACCAGCAACGTCTGGTACGCGTGGAAGCTTGGCCTCACTCCGCTGGGCACGCTGGCGCACGAATACCTGCAGGCGCACCAGGCGCTGGGCCCGCGCCTGCGCGATTCGCAAGTGGCGGCGCTGGAGGCCTGGGCGAAGGAGTATCGCGGCGACCTGGGCATCGCGCTGTCCGACGTCTACGGCCTGGATGCCTTCCTGCGCGATTTCGACATGTACTTCTGCAAGCTGTTCGACGGCGCGCGCCACGATTCCGGCGATCCGTTCGACTGGGGCGAGCGCATGCTGGCGCACTATCGCGCCAACCGCGTCGACCCGCGCGGCAAGGTGCTGGTGTTCAGCGACGGGCTGGACATTCCCAAGGTGATGCAGCTCTACGAGCACTTCCGCGGCCGCTGCCTGCTGGCCTTCGGCGTGGGCACCAACCTCAGCAACGACACCGGCCCGGAGCCGCTCAACATCGTGATCAAGATGATCCGCTGCAACGATCAGCCGGTGGCCAAGCTCAGCGATTCGCCGGGCAAGAACATGTGCGAGGACGCGGCTTACGTGACCTATCTGCGGCAGGTGTTCGGGATTCCCGACACGCAGGGGTGATGTCCGGAGGAATACTTTGGACAACCTGCTTTTCGCCCGTCATTCCGGCGCAGGCCGGAATCCAGTGACCGCAAGGCCTGAACATGCGCGACCGTTACTGGACCCCGGCCTCCGCCGGGGTGACGGGCAAAGTCAGGGCATTTCTAACGCGCCTGCTGCGCCAGCGCCCAGGCCACGTGTTCGCGCACGATGGGCGAGGGGTGGCCGGCGCGGGCGTTGAGTGCCTTGCGCACCGTCGCCGACTTCGGTGCGTTGCCCAGCGCCACCGCGATGTTGCGCAGCCAGCCTTCGTAGCCGGTGCGGCGGATCGCCATGCCCTCGGTGCGCTTTAGGAATTCCTCCTCGCTCCACGAGAACAGCTCGACCAGCCTGGCGCCGTCGAGGCTGTGGCGCGGGGCGAAGTCAGGCTCCTCCGCCTCCTGCGCGAACTTGTTCCAGGGGCAGACCAGCTGGCAGTCGTCGCAGCCGAAGATGCGGTTGCCCATCGGCGCGCGCAGTTCCTCGGGGATCGATCCCCGCAGTTCGATGGTGAGGTAGGAGATGCAGCGGCGCGCGTCGAGCCGGTGCGGACCCAGGATCGCCCGGGTCGGGCAGATCTCGATGCAGCGCGTGCAACTGCCGCAGTGCGCGCTGGCCGGCGCGTCCACCGGCAGCGGCAGGTCGGTGTACAGCTCGCCGAGGAAGAAATAGGAGCCGGCGCGGCGGTTGATCAGCACGGTGTGCTTGCCGATCCAGCCCAGCCCGGCGTTGCGCGCCAGCGCCTTTTCCAACACCGGCGCGGAATCCACGTAGGCGCGGTAGCCGAAGTCGCCGACCACGCCGTGGATGCGTTCGGCCAGCTTCTGCAAGCGGTTGCGCATCAACTTGTGGTAGTCGCGGCCCAGCGCGTAACGCGCCACGTAGCCGGCCTCGCCGTCGCGGATCACCTCCCAGGCGTTGCGCGTGCCCGGCAGCACGTAGTCCATGCGCACCGAGATCACCCGCTGCGTGCCCGGCTCCAGTTCGGCCGGCCGCGCGCGCTTCGCGCCGTGGCGCGCCATGTATTCCATCTCGCCGTGATGGCCGTCGGCCAGCCAGCGCTCCAGGTGGGCCTCGTCCTCGCCCAGTGCCACGCCGCTGATGCCGGCCTCGGCGAACCCCAGCTCGCGCGCCCACTGTTTGATGTCGCGGGCGAGGGTGGCGTAGTCGATGGTAGGAGTGGCGCGCATCGGCGCATTGTAGGCGGCCGTGCACGGGCGGGCTCCGGCCCCGCTGTGGCGATGCGCGCGTCCCTCGCCGTTTGCGCGGGGGAGGGCGGCGCGCACAGGCGCCGCGTGCGGCCGCGCCAGGCGGTCCATGGGCCGGCCTGCACCCGTTCTTGTGGCATCGGATCGGGGAGGGGCATGCGATATGCGGGCCTGCACATGGCGTCGCAGGAACTTCCGTTGCGGCGACCGCAAACGAAGAAACGTTAGCGCTAACCCGCGTTTTCGCAATTGCCCGCCCGCGGACCCTCCGATTCACTACATGGATGCCGGGCGGGAAGGCGCTGGGGACTGCATCACGGGGGCGGGCCGGCCGCCGGCATCGGAAGACGATCGATTGGCACGGGGCCGTCGGCAATTCGAATACGAGGGGAGTAACCAACATGGTTGGCAAGATGCAATCGTTGTCGTTGCAGCATCGGGCGTGCCCGCTTCCCACGCCGGCGCCCTCTGCCGCACGGCTGGCAGGGGCCATCGCCCTTGGGCTGGCGCTGGCGTACGTGCCCGGCATGGCCTGGGCCCAGGACACGAACCAGGACGCCGCCCCGAAGGCGGAGACGCCGCTGGCCCAGGCGGCCAAGACCGCCGCCGGCAAGCCGGCCGGCCGGGCCGGCGCCGACGGGTCGAAGAACGTGCAGAACCTTGCCGGGATCACCGTCACCGGCATCCGCGCGAGCCTGGAGTCGGCGCAGTCGCTGAAGCAGAACGCCAGCCAGATCGTCGACTCGGTGACGGCGACGGACATCAACGCGTTGCCCGACCGCAGCGTGACCGAAACGCTGCAGCGCATCAGCGGCGTGACCGTGGACCACTTCCTGGCCGATGACGACCCGGACCACCCCTCTTCCGAAGGCAGCGGCGTGCTGATCCGCGGCCTCCCCTACGTGAACAGCCTGCTCAACGGCGCCGAGAGCTTCTCGGCGAACAACGGCCGCTCGCTGGGCTTCGAGGATGTGCCGGCCGAGCTGATGCAGGGCGTGGACGTGTACAAGAACCCCTCGGCGGAGCTCATCGAGGGCGGCATCGGCGGCACGGTGGACCTGCGCACGCGCATGCCGTTCGACGCGCCCGGCCAGGTGGTCGGCTTCTCCGAGGGCATCAACAAGGGCGACATGTCGGAGAAGGCCAAGCCGTCGACCTCGTTCCTGTACAGCAACCGCTGGAGGACCGAGAACCTCGGCGAGTTCGGCGCATTGATCGACGTGTCCTATTCCGAGCTGGCCTCGCGCAACGACGGCGTCCAGACCAACCCCTACCTGCTGGAGCCCGCGGACAACCTGGGCGCCTGCCCGTGCGAGCCCACTTCGGCCAGCGGCAATGTCGCCGTCCCGGGCGACATCAACTGGCAGCAGATGGACATGCAGCGCAAGCGCACCGGCCTTTACGGCGCCTTGCAATGGCGGCCGAACAACAACCTGGAGATCTATTCGCGCTTCTTCCGCTCGAACTACAACCTGCAGTGGAACGAGCACTGGGTCCAGACCAACGAGAGCAACTATTACGACATGATCCCGGAGCCGGGTACGGACTTCACGTACGACGGCAATGGCGTCTTCCAGAGCGGCACGCTGGTGTCCAATGCGTGGAAGGGCAGTCCGTCGGCGGCGCCGCTGCTGGTGCCCGGCTCGGCGTGGCCGCCCGTAGGCAACGTCGAGTATTACGCCGACAACCGCATGCAGACGCAGTTCACCCGCACCACCGACTGGTCGAACGGCTTCAAGCTCAACCTCAACGACCACATGCTGCTGACCGGCGAGCTGCAACTGGTCAAGTCCACCTCCAACACGCTGGACTTCTCGGTCTACAACCAGTTCTACATGGCGCCGGCCACCCTGGACATGTCCGGCGGCGTGCCCAGCCTCACGCTGACCAACCCGGCATACCAGTACCTGCCGACGAATTCGGCCAATCCGTCCAGCCTGACCAACTCCGCCAACTACTACCTCGCGGCGGCGATGGACCACCTGGAATACGACTACGCGATGCAGCGCGCCGCGCGCCTGGACCTGGAATACGACTTCGACGACAGCAACTGGCTGCAATACCTGAAGGTCGGCGTACGCGCGACCAACTACGACACGTACAGCAACAACACCAACAGCAGCTACAACTGGGGTCCGATCTCGCAGCCGTGGATGGCCGGCTATACCGGCCCGGCGTCGCTGGACTGGGCCAACAACGTGCCCGCGTGGATGGAACAGCAGTTCACCTTCCCCCGCTTCTTCGGCGGCGCGAACGTGCCGACCACGCTGTGGTTCCCCAGCAATGCGCTGGTCAGCAACTACTACAAGGCCATCGGCGCGCTCGAGGCGCTCGAAATGGCCGGCGGCGGCGGCTGGTGCCCGCAGATCAGCGCGGACGGCGCGTGCACGCCGGCCGAGAGCATGAGCAACAACTACATGCACGAGCAAACCCAGGCCGCCTACGCCGTGCTGTATTTCGGCAATGACAGCGCGCTGGGCATCCCCTTCGACGGCAATATCGGCCTGCGCTTCGTGCATACCGGGGCAAGCGCCAACGGCACCGTCACCTTCCCCGCGGCGGGCGCCATCACCGGCGACGCCAGCTCGCTGACCCCGGCGCAGATGGCCCTGTTCAACGGTTCCACCACGCCGATCGATGGCAAGGGCGACTACCACAACGTATTGCCCAGCCTGAACCTGCGCTTCAAGCTGACCGGCGACCTGCAGCTGCGCCTGGCCGCCTCCAAGGCCATGACCCGGCCGACCATCAGCCAGCTCAACTCGTACATGATCATCGGCACCTCGTGGAGCGCCGCGCAGGCCGGCCAGCAGCCGAGCTTCGCCGGCTTCACCGCCAGCACGGGCGGCAACCCCGACCTGAAGCCAATGACCGCCAACCAGTTCGATGCCGCGCTGGAGTGGTACTTCGCGCCCACCGGCGAGCTGTACACCACGCTGTTCAAGAAGGACATCAAGAACTACATCAACACCATCACCAACGTCGAGAACATCGACGGCCAGGAAATGGCGGTCACCGGTCCGCAGAATGCCGGCGACGGCACGATCAAGGGCGCCGAGGTGGGTTACTCGCAGTTCTTCGATTTCCTGCCGGGGGCGCTGAAGGGCCTGGGCGTCCAGGCCAACTACACCTTCCTGCAGAGCAGCAAGATCGGCGGCTCCAGCTCGTGCGACCCGAATCACGCCAACGGCTCGTGCGCCTCGACCGACGTGGTCACCAATCCGCCGCTGCCGATGCAGGGCCTGTCGCCGCACAGCTACAACCTCACCGCCATGTACGAGTACGGCAAATGGTCGGGCCGCCTGGCCTGGTCGTGGCGCAGCAAGTACCTGATCACCTCGGAGGACTCCGGCGACACTTACCTGCCGATGTGGAACGCCGCTTCGGGCCAGCTCGACGGCTCGGTGTTCTACCACATCAGCAAGAACGTGCAGGTGGGCCTGCAGATGAACAACCTGACCAATACCAGGACGCGCGTGCTGATGGGGCCGACCTCCTACGTCGACGGCTATGTCGACTGGAACCAGTACACCCGCGCCATCTTCCAGACCGACCGCCGCTACGAGCTCGTGTTCCGCGCGGACTTCTGACCGGGGCGCCGCATCGGCAATCCGCGCGTCGCCGGCGTCCTGACGGATGCCGGCGACGCCGTCGCGCGACCGCCGCGCGCCGGGTCAGCCGTGCTGGCGCTCCATGAACTGGCGTGGCGTGCAGTTGTATTCGCGCCGGAACACCGCGTACATGTACTGCAACGAGGTGAAGCCGCTGCGCACCGCCACGTCGGCCATCGACGCCGCCGGATCGGCCAGCATGTGCAGGGCGGTTTCTAGCTTGTGGTCCAGGATGGCCTGGTGCACGGACTTCTTCAACTCGCGCTTGAAGTGTTCCTCCAGCAGGGTGCGCGATACGCCCACGTAGTTGGCCACCTGCTCGACCTTGATGCCCGTGCAGGCGTACTGGCGGATGAAATGCCGCGCGCGCATCACGTATCGGCTGTGCACGCGCTGGTGCTGGCTGCTGGCCTGCACGTTGATGCCCGCCGGCGGCACCAGGATGCGTTCGCCGGAACAGTCGCCGCCGTGCAGCATCTGGTGCAGCAGCTGGGCCGCGGTGCGGCCCATTTCCTCCGCGCCCTGGATCACCGAGGTGAGCCGTATGCTGCTGAGCATCTGCACGATGGGATCGTTGTCGATGCCGACGATGGCCACCTGTTCGGGCACCGGCACGTCGGCTACCACGCAGGATTGCAGCAGCTGGCGGGCGCGGGCGTCGGTGGCGGCGATGACGCCGATCGGCTTGGGCAGCGCGCGCACCCATTCGGCGATGTCCTCCTGTGCGCGCCCCCAGCCGCCGGCGCTGGTCGGCGAGCCGTGGTAGACGATGCCCTCCAGGCCGTCCTCGGCGGTCATCCGGCGGAACCACATTTCGCGCTCGCAGGCCCAGCGGTTGCCCGGTTCCGGCGGTTTGCCGAAAAAGGCGAACTGCTGCAGGCCATGCTCGATCAGGTGGTTGTAGGCCAGCCGCACCAGTTTCCGGTTGTCGGTGGCCACGTAGGGGATGCCGACCGGGTAGTGCGACTCGTCGGCATAGGAACCGCCCACCGCGACGACCGGGTGGGACAGTGCCGATACGGCTTCGGCCACGACCGGGTCGTCGAAGTCGGCGACGATGCCGTCGCCGCGCCATTGGCGGATGCCGACGGTGCGGCTGCGGAAGTCCTCCTCCATGAACAGGTCCCACTTCACCCGCGTGAAAGTGAGGTACTGCCCGATACCCGTGATGACCTGCCGGTCGTAGACCTTGTTGGCGTTGAACAGCAGCGCGATGCGATACGGCGACATGACCACCTCCCCGGGTACAGCACTGTAGCCAGCGCCGCGGGGCAGGGCACGATGCGATGCAGCGTCCCCGCGCGGCATCCAGCGCGACCCGCGCCGGCCCGGTGCCCGGCGCGGCGGCCCCGGGCCGGAGTCGGCTTAGAGCCTGTTCAAAGTCTCCCCGTGGCACGCGCCGGGAGCTGTTTGCCCGCAGGCCAAGGAAGAACGAAGGAGTGAACGTCCGTCCACGACGGAGGGATGACGCCGGCATGCGGGCAAACAGACCCAGCCCTTCGGGTTGCCTTGCCATGGCCGCCATGCGTCAGCGCGCGGCTTGACCTGCCAGCCAGGCAGGCGCTGCGCCACGCACTACCACCTGGCGGCCATGGCAAGGCAACGCGGGCTACGGGGAGACTTTGAACAGGCTCTTAGTACAGGACGCGCGTGCGCAGCGTGCCGGGGATGGCGGCCAGGCGGTCCCTGAGCCCGCTCGACTGCGCCTCGTCGGCGGCCACGTCGATTACCACGTAACCCACTTCCGCGTCGGTCTGCAGGAACTGCGCGTCGATGTTGATGTTGCCGGCGGAGAACAGCTCGTTGATGCGCGACAGCACGCCGGGCACGTTGCGGTGGATGTGCAGCAGGCGGCGGCTCCTCGGGTGCTCGGGCAGCGACACCTCGGGGAAGTTCACCGCCGAGAGGGTGGAGCCGTTGTCGCTGTAGCGCACCAGCTTGCTGGCCACCTCGATGCCGATGTTGTCCTGCGCCTCCAGCGTGCTGCCGCCGATGTGCGGGGTGAGGATCACGTTGTCCAGGCCCACCAGCGGCGACACGAACGGATCGTCGTTGCCCTTGGGCTCGACCGGGAACACGTCCACCGCGGCGCCCGCCAGGCGCCCTTCGCGCAACGCCGCCGCCAGCGCCTCGATGTCGACCACGCTGCCGCGCGAGGCGTTGATCAGCAATGCGCCCTGGCGCATTGCGGCGATTTCCTTCGCGCCGAACATCAGCCTGGTGGCCGGGGTTTCCGGCACGTGCAGGGTCACCACGTCGGAGCGCTGCAACAGATCGGCGAGACCGGCGGCGGCGTGGGCGTTGCCCAGCGCCAGCTTGGTTTCCACATCGTGGAAGATCACGCGCATGCCCAGGCTCTCGGCCAGTACGCCCACCTGGGTGCCGATGTGGCCGTAGCCGATCACGCCCAGCACCTTGCCGCGCGCCTCGTAGCTGCCCGCGGCGGACTTGCTCCAGCCGCCGCGGTGGCATTGCGCGTTCCGCTGCGGGATACTGCGCAGCAGCATGATCGCCTCGGCGATCACCAGCTCGGCCACGCTGCGCGTGTTGGAATAGGGCGCGTTGAACACCGGGATGCCCAGCCGCTCGGCTTCGGGCAGGTCGACCTGGTTGGTGCCGATGCAGAAACAGCCCGCCGCGATCAGCCGCTTGGCGTGGCGCAGCACCTCGGCGTTGAGCTGGGTGCGCGAACGCAGGCCCACGATATGGGCATCGGCGATGCGTTCGGCCAGCTTTGCCTCGGGCAGCGACTTCTCGTGATACTCGATGTTGCTGTAGCCGGCGCGCTCGAAGGTTTCCACCGCGGTGCGACTCACGCCCTCCAGCAGCAGCACTTTGATGTCTTGCCGTGGGAACGAGGTCTTCATGGCGGCTCCAGCGGGAGAGGAACTGCTACTATGCCAGAATTGCGGCGTTGCAACACGGTGTGTTTTGGACGTCCATACGAAATCGAGGCATAAGCATATGCCCAGCCGGAGATGCCATGAGCGTTGCCCTGGATGACCTTGCCCGCCGCCTGCCCGGGTTGCGCCTGCTTGCCGGCGCTGGCGATCTGGAGCACTACGGCCGCGACTGGACCCGGCGCTGGACCCCGGCGCCGTTGGCGGTGGCGCTGCCGGCCACGGTGGAGGAAGTGCAGGGCATCGTGTGCTGGGCCAACGAGCACGGCGTGGCCATCGTGCCGTCGGGCGGGCGCACCGGCCTTTCCGGCGGCGCGGTGGCGGCGAACGGCGAACTGGTGCTGAGCCTGGAGCGGATGAACCGCGTGCTGGGCTTCGACGCCGCCGACCGCACGCTCACCGTGCAGCCGGGCATGCCGCTGGAGGCGGTGCACGCGGCGGCACGCGGGCACGGCCTGGTCTACCCGGTGGACTTCGCTGCGCGCGGTTCCTGCTCCATCGGCGGCAACATCGCCACCAATGCCGGCGGCATCCGGGTGATCCGCTACGGCAACACCCGCGAGTGGATCGCCGGGCTCAAGGTGGTGGCCGGCAACGGCGAGCTGCTCGACCTCAACCGTGGGCTGGTGAAGAACTCCAGCGGCTACGACTTCCGCCAGCTGATGATCGGTTCGGAAGGCACGTTGGGCATCGTGGTGGAGGCCACGCTGAAACTCACCGATCCGCCGCCGCCGGCGCAGACCATGCTGCTGGCGTTGCCGGACATGGATGCGGTGCTGGCGGTGTTCGGCCTGTTCCGCGCCAAGCTTGCGCTGCAGGCCTTCGAGTTCTTCACCGACATCGCGCTGAAGCACGTGCTGGCGCACGGCGCGCAACGCGCCATCGAAGGCGAGTATCCGTACTACGTGGTGACCGAGTTCGACGTGCCGGACGAGGCCGCGCAGGAGGCGGCGCTGGCGGTGTTCGGCGAGGCGATGGAGCAGGGCCGTGTGCTGGATGGCGTGATCGCGCAGAGCGAGGCCCAGGCTGCCGCGCTGTGGCGGCTGCGCGAGGGCATCACCGAGAGCCTGGCGCCGCACAAGCCGTACAAGAACGACGTCTCGGTGCGCATCGGCGCGGTGCCGGCCTTCCTGCACGCGATGCAGGCGCTGCTGGCGCGCGAATACCCGCACATCGAAGTGGTGTGGTTCGGCCACATCGGCGACGGCAACCTGCATATCAATGTGCTGAAACCTGCCGGCATGGCGGATGCGGATTTCATCGCGCAGTGCGAGCACGTCACCAAGCTGCTGGCCGCCACGCTGAAGGAGCACGGCGGCAGCATCTCGGCCGAGCATGGCATCGGCCTGGTCAAGCGGCCCTATCTCGACAGCACGCGCAGCGCGGCGGAGATCGCGCTGATGCGCGGCGTGCGTCAGGTGTTCGACCCGAACGGTATCCTCAACCCGGGCAAATTGTTCGAGGCCGACTGAAACCTCAGTGATGCCAGGTGCCTGCGACCGCGCGGGCCAGGTCGGCGAACAAGGCATCGCGCTGGGCTTTCGAGGCAGTTGAAGCCGTGAGGAAGGCGGCCACGATCACGCTGCGGCCGTCGGGCCAGGTCAGGATGCCGATGTCGTTGTAGGCGGCGGTGAGCCCGTCCAGCGTATAGGACGTGCCGCATTTGTCCGCGAACCGCACGCCGCGGGGCAGGCCCTGCCGCATGCGGGCCGGCCTGGTCTGCGCCTGCATCAGCGCCAGCAGCGCGTGCGTCGACGAGGGCGAAAGCAAGGTGCCGCGCAGCAACTGCTGCAGGAGGTCGGCGGCGGCATCCGGCGTGCTGCGGTTGCGCGGATCGGCGAGGTAGGCGCGATAACCGCGTTGCAGGCGCAGTTCCTGTTCCTTGGCCGTCTCGTTCGCCGGTGGCTGCCGGCCGGGCGCCAGTTGTTCGAAGACGCGGTCGACGCCAGCCTCGCCCATGTCCACGCGCATGCCGGCGATGCCGTGTGCGCGCAGGAAGGCAGTGACCTCCTGCGGCGGAACGAGCCGCAGCAGTGCGTCGACCGCGGTGTTGTCGCTGTCGCTGACGGCGGCGGCGAGCAACTGGCCCACGGTGAAAGTCATTTGCTCGCCGCGGAAGTGCGCGCCGATGGACGGTACGGCGGCGCCGCCGACGATATCCGCACGGGTCAGCGTGACGGTCTGCGCCATCGACAACTCGCCGCGGTCGATGCGCGCGAATACCGCGGCGGCGACCGGAACCTTGAACACGCTCATCATCGGATAGGCGCGTTCGGCGTTGACGCGCCAGCGTTCGCCGCTCTGCGGGTCGAGCACGGTGATGCCGAGCACCCCGGGCCGTGCACGTTTGGCCAGGGCTTCGAGCTTGCCTTGCAGCGCCGCGTGGGTCGCATGGGCATCCGGGGCAGAGGCTGCCAGCAGCGTCGTCGGCACGGCGAAAGCGAGGGCCACGGTGAACAGGCTGGCGAGGCGGATGCGGCTGGGGTGCATGGGGCTCTTGGCCGGAGGGCGACGAACGCCCAGTTTCCCATGCGGAAAGGGCGAGGCGATGGCGCGCGGACGACCCGGCGGGGGCGTCGCCGTGCACGGTCGTGTTAGCCTTTTTCTGAACCTCGGCGATCATCCCTGATCGCGTGAATCAAACGGGCAGCCATCCATGGCTGCACTCTGCAAATCTTTTCAAGCCGGGCAGGATCATGACGCAGGAACGCCGCACGCTGTATCCCGAGATCGAGCCGTACGACCGCGGCATGCTCAAGGTTTCGGAGTTGCACACGCTGTACTACGAGCAGTGCGGCAACCCGGACGGCAAGCCGGTGGTGTTCCTGCACGGCGGCCCGGGCGGCGGCACCAATCCGAAGTGCCGGCGCTTCTTCGACCCGGCGGTGTACCGCATCGTGCTGTTCGACCAGCGCGGCTGCGGCCAGTCCACCCCGCATGCGGAACTGCGCGAGAACACCACCTGGGATCTGGTGGCCGATATCGAGCGCGTGCGCGAGCACCTGGGCATCGCCCGTTGGCAGGTGTTCGGCGGCTCGTGGGGTTCCACCCTGGCGCTGGCCTATGCGCAGACGCATCCGGACCAGGTCACCGAACTGGTGCTGCGCGGCATCTTCATGCTGCGCCGCTGGGAGCTGGAATGGTTCTACCAGAAGGGCTGTGACGCGCTGTACCCGGATGCGTGGGAGACCTATCTGGCGGCGATCCCCGAGGTCGAGCGCGGCGACCTGATGAGCGCCTACCATCGCCGCCTCACCAGCGACGATCCGGCCGTGCGCGTGGCCGCGGCGCGCGCCTGGTCGGTGTGGGAGGGCTCCACCAGCTACCTGTTCCAGGACCCGGCCAGCATCGGCTCGCACGACGAGGACGACTTCGCGCTGGCCTTCGCCCGCATCGAATGCCACTACTTCGTCAACGGCGGCTTCTTCGCCCACGACGATCAGCTGCTGCGCAACGTGGAGCGCATCCGCAGGATTCCCGCGGTGATCGTGCAGGGCCGCTACGACGTGGTCTGCCCGATCCGCAGCGCCTGGGACCTGCACCGTGCCTGGCCGGAGGCGGATCTGCGCATCGTGCAGGATGCCGGGCATTCGGCGTTCGAGCCGGGCAATGTGCACGAACTGGTCGAGGCGACCGACCGCTTCAGAAGCTAGCGCCGCAGGCGCACTTTGTGCCCTCTCCCCGGCGGGGAGAGGGAAGCGGCACGGTTCAGTCGTCCGCCGGCAACTGCTTGGTCCCGAAGATCTTGTCGCCGGCGTCGCCCAGGCCGGGCAGGATGTAGCCGTGCTCGTTGAGCCGCTCGTCGATCGCCGCGGTGTAGATCTCGATGTCCGGATGCGCCGCCTCGATGCGCTTCAGGCCCTCCGGCGCGGCGACCAGGAACAGGCCCTTGATGCGGCGGCAGCCGGCGGCCTTGAGCATGTCCACGGTGGCGACCAGGGTGCCGGCGGTGGCCAGCATCGGGTCGACGATCATGGCGATGCGCTCGTCCATGCGGCCGGTGAGTTTCTCGTAGTAGGCGATCGGCTTGAGCGTCTGCTCGTCGCGCTGCAGGCCCACCACGCTGACCTTGGCGGCGGGGATCAGGTCGAGCACGCCGGGCAGCATGCCGATGCCGGCGCGCAGGATCGGCACGATGGTGACCTTGGCCCCCTTGATCCGCTGCACGACGAGCGGGCCGGCCCAGCCGTCGATGTGTTCCTCGACGGTTTCCAGGTCCTGGGTGGCCTCGTAGGTGAGCAGGGCGGCGACTTCGGAGGCCAGCTCGCGGAATTCCTTGGTGCTGATGCCGGCGCGGCGCATCAGGCCCAGCTTGTGCTGGATGAGGGGGTGGCGGACTTCGACGATTTTCATCGGCCAAGCATAGCCGGTGGAGCGCCTGCAGGAGCGCACCCTGGGCGCGCTGGTTTTTGCTCCGATCAAATGCCGGAGCCATCGCGCCCAGGGTGCGCCCCCACAAAAAAGCGCCGCCTTGCGGCGGCGGCGCTTCGGGTGGAACGGCGCGCCTCAGTGTGCGGCGGCATCGCCCTTGAGGCAGGTGCTCATGAAGCCCTTGCGGTCGGCGCCCTTGAGCGCCTTGGTCTTGGCCTCGGCGCTGCAGCTCTTCATCTTCTCCTGCTGGGTGGCCTTGGCGGCAGGCGCCGCGGCGGCGGTGCTCTTGCCCTTGAGGCAGTCGCTCATGAAGGTCTTGCGCTCGTCCCCCTTCTTGCCGCTGGCCTGGTGGTTGCAGTCGGACATGCGCTGCTGCTGCGGGGTGAGTGCCTTCTGGGTGGCCGCCTGCGGCGTGGCGGCGAACGCGGCGGTGGTGGCAAGGGCCAGCACGGCGCTGGCGGCGAGCAGGCTGAAACGCATGGTCATGATGCTTCCTCCTGGAGTGACCGGCGGCTGCCGGCGTCGGCAGTCTATCGCCGGGAAGGACGCATCGTCGCTGAATGATCCGGCGCCGCTGTAGGCGCGGCCCCTGTGCTGGTGTCGGACAAGCGGGCCGGCGGACGCAGGCCCGCCTGCCGAAGCGCCCGGGCGCTCCGGCAGGCGGTGGCAGGGGAGCTCAGGCAGCCTTGCTTTCGCTCTTGCGCGGACCTTCCAGCAGGGCGTGGCGCACGTGCGACACCACCAGGTCTACCTCGGCGCTGGTGACGTTGAAGTGCGGGGTGAAGCGCAGCGAGTTGACGCCGCCGTGGATCACGCCGATGCCGCGCTCGCGCAGGTATTCCTCGATCGAGCCGGCGCCGTAGCACTTGAACTGCGGGGCCAGCTCGCAGGAGAACAGCAGGCCGGTGCCTTGCACTTTGGTGATCAGGCCGCCCAGCTCGTCCTTCAGCGTGTTGAGTTTGTCCACGAACTCCTTGCCGCGGGCGCGGATGTTGCTGCGCACGGCGTCGGTCAGCTCGCCCAGCGTGGCCAGCGCCACGTCCAGCGCGCGCGGGTTGGCGGTCATGGTGTTGCCGTAGATGCCCTTGCGGTACAGGCCGGCGGTGCGCTCGCTCACCGCCAGCACCGAGAGCGGGTACTGGCCGGCGTTGAGCGCCTTGGAGAAGGTCTCCATGTCCGGCGCGGGCAGTTTCTCGAAACCGGGGTAGTCGGTGAGCGAGAGCACGCCGTGGGCGCGCAGGCCGGCCTGGATCGAGTCGACCAGCAGCAGGCTGCCGTGCGACTCGGTGAGCCGGCGCGCGGCGGCGTAGAACTCCGGCGTCACCGCGCGGCCGGGATCGCCTTCGCCCATCACCGGCTCCAGGAACATCGCCTCGACGAACCAGCCGTGCTTGTCGGCGTCGGCGAACGCGGCTTCCAGCTGGGCCACGTTGTAGGGCTCGACCACCAGCACGCTGTCCTCGTGGCGGTAGCTGGCGAGGTACTGCTGGTAGGTCTTGCGCGAGGAGTCGGAGTACAGCGCCGGCTTGTCGGTGCGGCCGTGGAAGGCGCCCTTCACCACCACGCGCTTGATCGTGCGCCCGGCGTAGCGGCCGCCGGCATCGGTCATCAGCTTGGCGTTGACGTCGGCGATGCGGCAGGCCAGGCCGACCGCCTCGGAGCCGGAGTTCAGGCACAGGTAGCGCGCATACGGGTTGCCGCCGCGGTTGCGGCCCAGCTCCGCGTTCAGCGCCTGGGTGAAGCGCAGCTGCGACACGCTGGGCGTCATCACGTTCGCCATCACCTGGTCGCGCGCCAGCGCGGCGTCGATCGCCGGGTGGTTGTGGCCGAAACCGAGCATGCCGTAGCCGCCGTTGTCGTGCAGCACCGCGCCCTTCAGGGTGACGATCCAGGGGCCGCGCGCGGCGCCCGGCAGGTAGGGGTTGATCGCGTCGTCGGGGTAGAAGTTGACGAAGCCGGCCTGCGCCTGCGCCAGCTGCTCGGCCTCGTCCAGCTTCAGGAAATCGCCGAGTTCGGCGCGCAGTTCGCGCTGGCGCGCCACGGCTGCGGCGATGGCCTCGCCGAGCATCGTGTCGGCGGCGCCCATGCGCTCGATGCTGGCATCGTCCAGGCCGGTGGTGCGCGGCTTGCCGCCGAATTCGCGCAGTTCGCGCAGCTGTTCGATCAAACCCATGGTTTTCTCCTCGAGTCCACCGGCGCCTCGCACCCAGCGCGAAGCAGGCCGGCGTGTAGTGCGTGGGGAGCCCGGCTTCCGCAGCGTTTGGCCCGCTTTGAAGCGGCCGGGGCACACATCCACGAACGACGAGGATAACCCGCGGGGCGGGGTGCCCGGTACCCCCTGGCGGGATCAAACACCTTGCACTGCAACACCTTGCGTCGCTTTCGCGCGGGTGACGCCTGTCACCCGCGATGGCTGACGGCGACGACTGGGGAAGCGGCCGCGCATCGCCCAGACTGCACGGCACGGAGGAAAAACCATGAACGACATCACCGTCGCCCGGCTTGCCGCCGCCGCGAAGCGCTACGGACCGCTCACCGCGCTGGATGGCGTGGACCTCGCCGTGCGGCGCGGCGAACTGCTGGCCCTGCTCGGCCCCAATGGCGCCGGCAAGAGCACCAGCATCGGCCTGCTGCTGGGCCTGATCCGCCCCGACGCCGGCCGCGCCGAATTGTTCGGGCTCGACCCGCAACGCATCGAGGCGCGCCGGCGCATCGGCGTGATGCTGCAGTCGGCCAACCTGCCGGCTACGTTGCGCGTGGGCGAGCTGCTGCGCCTGACGATGAGTTATTACCCGAATCCGCGTGGCTTCGACGAGACCGCCGCGCTGGCCGGCATCGATGACCTGCTGCTGCGCCCCTACGGCAAGCTCTCCGGCGGCCAGCAGCGGCGCGTGCAGTTCGCGCTGGCGCTGTGCGGACGGCCCGAGCTGTTGTTCCTCGACGAGCCCACCGTAGGCATGGACATCGATGCGCGGCAGAAACTGTGGACGGCGATGCGCGCGCTGGTCGCCGAAGGTTGCGCCGTGGTGCTCACCACGCATTACCTGGAGGAGGCCGAGGCGCTGGCGCAGCGCGTGGTGGTGCTGGGCCGGGGCCGCGTGCTCAGCGAGGGCAGCGTGGACGAGCTGCGCAAGCGCGTAGCGCTCACCCGCATCCGCTGCGTAAGCGATCTCGACGCTGCGGCGGTAGCCACTTGGCCGGATGTGGCATCCGCCGCGCGCGAGGACGGCCACCTGCGCATCGCCACCGCGCAGGCCGAGGCGGTGGTGCGCCGGCTGCTCGATGCCGATCCCGCCCTGTGCGAACTGGAGGTGCAACGCGCCGGCCTGGCCGAGGCGTTCACCGAACTCACCCGCGAAACCGCCGCCGAGCAGGAGGCCGCCTGATGAACGCCGTTGCCGTTGCCGCCGCATCGCCGGCCGCCGTCCCCGCCATGCCGCCGCGCCGCGTGCTCGGCGCCTACCTTGCCGAGGCGCGCAGCGAATGCCTGCGCTACTTGCGCGCACCCAGTTTCATGCTGCCGATCATGCTGTTCCCGGGCCTGTTCTACCTGGTGTTCGGCGTGTTGATGGGCAAGTCCGAGGGCGCCGACGCGGCGCGCTACCTGCTGGCCAGCTACAGCGTCTTCGGCGTGATGAGCCCGGGCCTGTTCGGTTTCGGGGTGTCGCTGGCGCTGGAGCGCGAGGGCGGCCTGCTGACCTGGAAGCGTGCGTTGCCGATGCCGCCCGGCGCCTACCTGCTGGGCAAGATGCTGATGGCGATGGGCGCCGCCGCGGTGGTGGTGCTGATGCTGCTGGCGATGGCGACGGGCCTGGCGCACGTGACGCTGGCGCCGGCGCAGGCTCTCGCGCTGCTCGCCACCGGCATGCTGGGCGTGCTGCCGTTCTGCGCGCTGGGCATGCTGGTGGGCACGCTGATCAAGGGGCAGGGCGCGCCCGGCATGCTGCAGCTGGTCTACCTGCCGATGTCCTTCCTGTCCGGCCTGTGGTTCCCGCTGCCGATGCTGCCGAAGTTCCTGCAGCAGCTCGCGCCGGTGTGGCCGAGCTACCACCTCGACCGCATCGCGCTGGCCGCGGTGGGCCTGGTGCACGAGCCGCTGCTGCTTCACGTGCTGGTGCTGGCCGGTTTCGGCGTGGCGTTCTTCGCGCTGGCGGTGCGGCGGCTGCGCCGGGTCGGTTGAACTGGCGGTAGCATGCCGGCATGAACGAGACGAGCACGCATTTCCCCGGGGAGCGATGGCCCGCGTGGCTGCGGCCGGCGCCGGGTTCCACGGCGGCGGCGATGCATGCCGCGGGCCATTCGCCGTGGGGCTTTTTGTGGAACCTGCTGTGGTCGTTCTGGGTGTTCCTCGGGCCGATGTTCCAGCCGGTGGAGGCGGGCTTCTGGTGGTCGCTGGCGCTGGGCTATCCGCTCTTCGTGCTGATCTTCCTGCTCTCGTGGGTGCGCCCGGCCGCCGAGGTGGGCGGCTACGTCGGCGCGCTGGTGATCCTGACCGCGCTGTCGATGCCGTGGAATCCCGCCGGATGGACGTACGCCGTGTTTGCCTGCGCGATGGTGCCGTACCAGGACTCGTGGCTGGCCAGTGCGGTGAAGATCGCGATCATCCAGGCGCTGCTGGTGCTGGAAGGCGTCTTCCTGCACTGGCCTTGGTACGCCCACCTGATCCTGGTCGGCGTGTGCACCAGTTCGGGCGTCGGTGCGCTGGTGGGGCGCATCAACTGGGACAAGAACACCAAGCTGCGCATGTCGCACGAGCAGATCCGCCAGCTCGCCGCCACCGCCGAGCGCGAGCGCATCGGCCGCGACCTGCACGACCTGCTCGGTCATACGCTGTCGCTGATCACGATGAAGCTGGAACTGTCGCGCAAGCTGCTGGACCGCGACCCGGTCGCCGCGCGGCGCGAACTCGCCGAGGCCGAGGAGGTGGCGCGCCATGCGCTGGCGGAAGTGCGCGCGGCGGTCACCGGCATCCGCGCCGCGGGCTTCGCGGCCGAACTGGCCTCGGCGGCGCTGCTGCTGCGCACGTCGGGCGTGCAGCTCGACCAGCACCTGCAGGCAGCCAACCTGCCCGAGCCGGTCGAGTGCGGCCTGGCGCTGGTGCTGCGCGAGGCGGCGACAAACATCGCGCGGCATGCGCACGCGACGCGGGCCAGGGTGTCGCTCACCCGCACCGGCGAAGGCGTGCGGCTGAGCATCGAGGACAACGGCCGTGGCGGTGTCGGTGCAGCCGGCAACGGCCTCAGCGGCATGCAGGAGCGCGTGCGCGCACTGGGCGGCAGCGTGCGGCTGGATTCGCCTACGGGCGGCGGCACGCGGCTGGACATCGACGTGCCGCTGGCGGCGCAGGCCGTCGCGCGTGACGGCACGCCGCGCGCCGAGGCGTTGGCCCCCGTCCAGGCCCGGCACGCCACATGATTCCGGCCCCGGTCGCCCGCTGGCTGGCTCCCGCACCGGACTCCGGCGTGGCCGACGACATCCGGCGCGGCAAGTCGCCGTGGGCCGACAGCATTCACCTGCTGTGGTCGCTGTGGATCTTCGTGACACCGCTGTTCGACCACGGCATTGCCGGCTACACCCGGACCTGGCTGTTGTTCACGCTGGTGTCCTATCCGCTATTCCTGCTGCTGTTCGCCAAGATCCAGCTGGCGTCGCGACGCATCGCGCACCGCTACGTATGGGCATTGGCGGCGCTGGGTCTGGGTCTGATGCACTGGTATGCGAGCAGCCTGACCTACTTCGTCTACGCCTGCGTGATGGTGAACCTCTCCTCATCGCCCTTGCGCACGCGGCTGACCCGACTGGTGTTGCTCAATGCCCTGCTGCTGGCGTTGGGCATGTGGGTGGGTTATCCGTTGGTTGTCCTGCTGATCATGCTCTTCACGGTGCTGGTAATCAGCGCCGTCACTCTGGTCGAGCGTGTCTACCAGGAAAAGGACGCCGCACTGCGCCTGTCGCAGGATGAAGTGCGGCGGCTGGCGGTGCTGGCCGAGCGCGAGCGCATCGGTCGCGATCTGCACGACCTGCTCGGCCATACCCTGTCACTGGTGACGCTGAAATCCGAACTGGCGCGCAAGCTGGCGCTGGCCGATCCGCCCCGCGCGCAGCGCGAGATGGGAGAGGTGGAGCGCGTTTCGCGGCATGCGCTGGCCGAGGTGCGCGCGGCGGTCACTGGCATGCGGCGCAGCGACCTGGCGGCGGAGTTGGTTTCGGCAAGGCTGATGCTGGAAGCCTCGAACATCGTGTTCGAGGCCGGCGCGCCGGCCGTGCTCGACCTGCCGGCGGAAACCGAGGCATCGCTGGCGCTGGTGCTGCGCGAAGCCGTCACCAACATCCATCGCCACGCGCGCGCCGCAGCAGCGAGCGTGGTCTTCACCTGCGAAGCGGAAAGGTTCCACATGCGCATCAGCGACAACGGACGCGGCGGCCTGGCCGCCCACGGCAACGGCATCAGCGGCATGCGCGAACGCGTGCGCGCGCTGGGCGGCACGCTGGCCATAGCCTCGCCTGCACGGGGCGGGACCACGCTCGACATCGACGTGCCCTTGCGTGCGGTATCGAAACCCGCGGCCGTGGATGCGCGTCCGATAGCGACGCTGGCAGGCCAGGGGAGCGGCGCATGATCCGCGTGCTGCTGGCCGAGGACCAGGCGATGGTGCGCGGTGCGTTGTCCGCACTGCTGAACCTCGAGTCCGACATCGAAGTGCTGGGTTCCGCCTGCGACGGCGAGGCGGCCTGGCGCGAGCTGCAGCGGCTCAAGCCCGATGTGCTGGTCACCGACATCGAGATGCCCGGCCTCACCGGGCTGGAGCTGGCGCAACGCATCCAGCGCCACGAGTTGCCGATCAAGGTGATCATCGTCACCACCTTCGCGCGCCCCGGCTTCCTGCGCCGCGCGCTGGATGCGGGCGTGTCCGGCTACCTGCTCAAGGACGCGCCCGCCGAGAACCTCGCCGAGGCGCTGCGCACCGTGCATCGCGGCGGCCGCGCGATCGACCCGCAACTGGCGCTGGAGGCGTGGTCGGAAGCCGATCCGCTCAACGACCGCGAGCGCCAGGTGCTGCGCCTGGCCGGCGAAGGCCATTCCGCCGGCGACATCGCTGCCCAGCTCAACCTCTCGCACGGCACCGTGCGCAACTACCTGTCCGAGGCGATCGGCAAGCTCGGCGTGGCGAACCGCATCGAGGCCTACCGGCTGGCGCGGCAGAAAGGCTGGCTCTAACGACTTTGCCGCCAGCGCGGCAGCGGCTTCTTGCCGCCGGATGGCGTTGCGCCGGGCTGCAGCCCACGCACGAAGCCGGCGGGGTCGGCCGGCGACAGCACCACGGTGCACTTGGCCGAGCGCAGCACCACCGCACGCTGCCAGTCGGTGACGAAGGCGCGGTAGCGGCCCAGCTTGGCGTTGCGGAACCAGCCGGAGAACGAGAACAGGCCGCCGTTGCCGAACAGGCGCAGCGAACCAGCGCCGGCCTGCGGATCGATGGCCGCTTCGCGCAATTCGCCCAGCGAAACGCATGTCGTCCAGAGCAGTCGGCGCACATGCAGCACGCCGTCGCGCAGTTCGTAGCCGCGCACCATGAAGGGTATGGCGGCCAGCAGGATCAGCAGCGGCACGGCCATCACCGCGATGCGCAGCAGTGGCAGCGTCCGGGCGGGCACCAGACAGGCAACCAGCAGGAACACGCCCAGCAGGAGCATGGTGACGGCGATCGAGACGCCCTTGAGGAAACCGCTCCATGGCGCGGCGGAATAGCGTGGATTCATGGCCGGATTCTGGCCGGCGCACGGCCTTGGAGACAAGGTAGGCGGCGGCATGCCCGGGCTTGCGCGATAATGCGGCGCTGTTTGTCGCCTTTATCTTGTTGCCGGGTCCCGCCTTGAAGAAGTCCGATTTCGATTTCGATCTGCCGCACGAGTTGATCGCCCAGGCGCCGTTGGCCGAGCGTTCGGCCAGCCGCCTGTTGCTGCTGGATGTGGCCGCCGGCAGCCGCGAGGATCGGATGTTCCGCGAGCTGCCCGGTTTCCTGCGGCCCGGCGACCTGCTGGTATTCAACGACACCCGCGTATTGCCGGCGCGCCTGTACGGGCGCAAGGAGAGCGGCGGCGCGGTGGAGATCCTGATCGAACGCGTCACCGGCACGCACGAGGCCACTGTGCAGCTGGGCGTGAGCAAGAAACCGAAGGAGGGGGCGCGGATCGAGCTGGCCGACGGCAGCCACGCGCTGGTGCTGGGACGCGACGAGAGCTTCTTCCGCCTGCGTTTCGAGGCGCCCGAGCCGCTGGAGAAGCTGCTGCCCAAGCTCGGCGAGATGCCGCTGCCGCCCTACATCGAGCGTCATGCCGATGCGGCGGACCTGGAGCGCTACCAGACCGTGTACGCACGCGAACCCGGCGCAGTGGCCGCGCCCACCGCCGGGCTGCATTTCGACGAGCCGTTGCTGGCCGAGCTGCGCCAGCGCGGCGTGGATTTCGGCTACGTCACCCTGCACGTGGGCGCCGGCACCTTCCAGCCGGTGCGGGTGGAGGACATCGGCGAGCACCACATGCACCGCGAATGGCTCAACGTGGGCGCAGGGCTGGTCGAGCAGATCCACCGTACCCGGGCCGCCGGCGGCCGGGTGATCGCGGTCGGCACCACCGTGGTGCGCGCGCTGGAAAGCGCCACCGTGGACGGCAGGCTGCGTCCATTCGCGGGCGAGACGCAGATCTTCATTTTCCCCGGCTACCGGATCACCAGCATCGACGGCCTGATCACCAACTTCCACCTGCCGCAGTCGACCCTGCTGATGCTGGTATCGGCGCTGGCGGGGCGCGAGTTCATGCTCGACGCATACCGGCACGCGGTGGAGCAGCGCTACCGGTTTTTCTCGTACGGGGATGCGATGCTGATATTGCCGCGCGGCGCCTGAGTTCCCCTCCAGCCGTTCTTGCGCGAGGGAATTCGGGCGAGGTTGCCGTGCCCTGCGCCGCTTGCGAAGGCGGTTTCCGGTCAGCGCAGGCGGTGCGCCGCGTAATGCGCCAGTTCGGCGAGCAGGTCTGCGCGCGCGCCCAGCGGCGCGATGGCATCGAGCGCGGTCGCGACGAGCCCGGCCAGCCTTGCGCGCGAGGCGTCGAGGCCGATGATCGAGGGGAAGGTGGGCTTGTCGGCGGCGGCGTCCTTGCCGGCGGTCTTGCCGATCACCGCGGATTCCCCTTCCACGTCGAGGATGTCGTCGCGCACCTGGAAGGCCAGGCCCACCGCGGCGGCGTAGCGGTCCAGCGCGGCGAGCGCGGTTTCGCCGGCGCCGGCGGCGAGCGCGCCGAGCGCCACCGAGGCGCGGATCAGCGCGCCGGTCTTGCAGGCATGCATGTGTTCGAGTTCGGCCAGGTCGAGCTTGCGTCCCACCGCCGCGAGATCCAGTGCCTGGCCGCCGGCCATGCCTTCGGCGCCGCAGGCGCGCCCCAGCGCGTGCAGCATGCGCATGCCGGTGGCGGCATCCGGCGTGGCGCCGGGGGCGGCGAGCAGTTCGAAGGCCAGCGCCTGCAGCGCGTCGCCGGCGAGTATCGCCATCGCCTCGCCGAACACGATGTGGCAGGTGGGGCGGCCGCGGCGCAGCGCGTCGTCGTCCATCGCGGGCAGGTCGTCGTGCACCAGCGAGTAGGCGTGGATCAGTTCCACCGCGCAGGCGGCGTCGTCGAGCGAGGCGCCATCATGGCCCACGGCATCGGCGGCGGCGTAGACCAGCAGCGGGCGCAGGCGCTTGCCGCCGCCCAGCACGGCGTAGCGCATCGCGCGATGCAGTTCGGCGGGGGATTGTTCGGCGTGCGGGAGGCGGGCGTCCAGCGCCTGTTCGGCGCGGCGGATCAGCGCTTGCAGTGCCGGACCCAGTTCAGTGTTCGGGTTCAAACGGTTCGGCGCTGTCGGGGGCTTCGGGGTCGAGCAGCAGGCGCACGCGCAGTTCGGCCTGTTCCAGCGCCTGTTGGCAGTGGCGGTACAGGCCGATGCCGCGCTCGAAGGAGGCCAGCGACTCGTCCAGGCTCAGCTCGCCGCCTTCCATCTTCGCCACCAATTGCTCGAGCTCGTCCAGCGAGTGTTCGAAGTCGGCGGCGGGCGGCGTCTTGGCGGCGGGGGAAGCGGTCTTGGCCATGGCCCGCAACGCTAGCGCAGCGGCGGTCGGGAATCAATGCGGCAGGGCGTCGCCGCGTTGATCGCAAGGCGGTTTCGCGGCCACTTCGATCACGCTCACGGACCGGGTCGCCAGCGCGGCAGGCTGCCCGCGGCATCGAACAATCGCCGGCCGCGCGCGCTGATCCAGCGGTCGGCCACGGCGACCAGTTCGTCGCCTTCGTACAGCAACGGGCAAGCGAGGCGTTGCCACGGCGGCAGTACTGCCTGCTGGAACAGGTCGCGCAGTTCGCGGGTGTGGGCGTCGCCGGCAGGCCTGATCCGTTCGCCGCCCTGGCGCAGGCGTACGGTTAGCGGCGAGGGCAGGCGGGCGTGTCCGTCGCGCAACGTCATCCGGCCGCCTCCTGGCAGGGCGAGTGGTTCACCCTGCCAGGGAGCATGCCAGGCGGGATCGATGGCGGGCTGGCGCGCGCGGGCCCACAGCCGTCCCTTCCATACATGCAGTTCCGCACCGGCCCAACGGATGCACGGCGACTGGCCCGGGCGCGCGGCGCACTGGCGCTCTATCTGCGCACGTTGTGCCGTGGTGGGGTGGGGCAGTGTGCGTGCGTGCAGCCAATGGTCGAGCAAGGGCGCGCGCAGTGCAGGGGCGAGCGCCAGCCAGCCTGCGGCGTCGAGGCTGCCGCTGGCATCGTCGTGCAGGGTCGCGAAAGCGGCCCGCCAGTCCGCACGCAAGGCGTCGGCGGCGGCGCGGCTGAGCGTGGCGCTGTGCAGGATCGAGTCCACCGCCTGCGGCCAGTGCGCGGCAAGGCGGGGCAGGATTTCGTGGCGCAGCTGGTTGCGCGCGAGCCGGGTATCCGCGTTCGAGGGATCGTCGATGCAGGACAGGCCGTGCCGGGTGACGTAGTCATGCAGTTGCGCGCGGTTGATGCCGTGGAGCAGCGGCCGCCACAGTTCGCCGCGACCCAGCGGGCGCCGCTCGCGCATGCCGCCCAGGCCTTCCGGACCGGCGCCGCGCAGCAGCTTGAGCAGGACGGTTTCCGCCTGGTCGTCGCGGTGGTGAGCCAGCAACAACCATTCGCCTTCGCCCAGGGCTTGCCCGAAGGCGGCGTAGCGGGCGCGCCGCGCGGCAGCCTCCAGGCCTTCGCCGCGATGCGGCCCGACCCGCACGCGCACGACCTCGCAAGGCGCCTCCAGCCCGTCGCAGAAGCGGCGGCAGTGTCCGGCCCAGGCCGCGCTGTCCGGGTGCAGGCCGTGGTCGATGTGCAGGGCGCGCAGGCCGCGTCCGCGCGCCGCGGGCAGTTGCGCCAGCGCGTGCAGCAGGGCGGTGGAATCCGGGCCGCCGCTGTAGGCCACGCACAGCGGCGCGGCCGGCGCCTGCGCCAGCGCGGCGGCCAGCAGCTTCGCCAGCGGATGGTTCACTTCTTGCCGCTGCGCAGGCGCAGGTACAGGTGCTTGCCGTTGCCGATGTGGCGTTCCTCGGTCTCGAACAGGCCGATGCCGTGCACCAGTGCGCTGAGCCGGGCGTAGCCGTAATTGCGCGGGTCGAAGTCGGGCGACTGCTTGTTGACGATGCTGCCGACCGCGCCCAGCCCGGCCCAGCCGTTGTCGTCGGCGGCGGCCTCGATCGCGTTGCGCAGCAGGTTCATCAGCTGGCTGTCGCTGCGCAGCTCCTTGGCGGTGCGCCGCTTCACGCCTGCGTTGACTTCGGTCGCGGTGGCCGGCGCCAGCACCTCGGTGTAGATGAACTTGTCGCAGGCGGTGCGGAACGGCTCGGGCGTCTTGCGCTCGCCGAAGCCGTACACGGTGAGCCCGGACTCGCGGATGCGCGAGGCCAGCCGGGTGAAATCGCTGTCGCTGGAGACGATGCAGAAGCCGTCGAAGCGCCCGCCGTAGAGCAGGTCCATCGCATCGATGATCATCGCCGAGTCGGTGGCGTTCTTGCCCACGGTATAGCGGAACTGCTGGATCGGCTGGATCGAGTGGCGCAGCAGCGCCTCCTTCCAGCCGTTGAGGTCGGGCTTGGTCCAGTCGCCGTAGATGCGCTTGACGTGGGCTGTGCCGTATTTGGCGACCTCGGCGAGCAGGCCCTCGACGATGGCCGGGCGGGCGTTGTCGGCGTCGATCAGTACGGCGAGCTTGTCGTGGGCCATGGCGGTTCCCGGCAGCCTGATGGTGCGGCCGATGGTAACGCCAGCGCAGTCACAGTGCGCCAGCCTTGTGCAGCGACTGCTTGAGTCCGGCGGCGCCGAGCCAGCCCGAAAACTGCTTCACCAGTTGTCCGTTGCGATAGACGTAATAGGTGGGCATGTCCCAGTTGGGCAGCATCGACCATTCATCCTGGTTCCATGCGACATGCATCGGCATGTCGGGGAATTGCCGGTTCCATGCCGATACCTCCCCGATCCGCTGCGAGGGCGCGGCCAGCCAGATGGCGTGCTGCGCGAACAGCGGATGCAACTGTGGGTCGCCCTCGATGGCCCGTGCGGCGTCCTCGCTGAAATGGCAGCCTGCGATGACCACGATGCGCAGCGGCCCGCCGAGGTCGATGGCCTGGCGGCGCATGGTGTCGGTAGCCGCGTCCACGCTGAGCGCGGTGGGGAGACCGGGTTTCGGCGTCGCCCCGGATATGAAGGCCGGCAGTGCCGCAACGTGCATGCCTGGGTGTTGCTTGTGCAGCGCAGTGGCTTCGGCGAACTGGCGACGGGCGACCAGGGTCCGGTAGAGGCCGGTGTAAGCCCGGTCGCCGACCATGCGGCGGCGCTGCAGTTCCGCTAGGTCGGCCTGCAGGTCGGCGACGTGGGCGGCGTTCGGCTGCCAGGACGTTGCGTATTCGGCCGCTCGCTGCAACAAGCGCAGATCAGGAGCACTGGTCCTGCGCAAGCTGTCGGGATGCTGCAGGCCGGAGAACAGGCGGTCGTAATGCCGGCCGATCTCTGAGCGCTGCTCGGCATCGGGCCGGGAGGGATCGGGCTCCAGCAGCATCAAGGCGTCGAAGCGCTGTTCGATCGCGCTTTCCGGGCAGCTGTCGACACTGCAGTGGCGTGCCTTGGCGTCCGCGGCATGTTCGGCTTCGCGACGCGCGTGTTCGGCGGCGGTGAGTCCGAGTCCGCGGGCAAACGCCTGGGCGTCGAACAGCGCCAGCAGGCGCACGGCCTGTTCGTGGGTCAGTTCGTTGTCGATATCGTCGAGGGGAACCGACCCCAGGCCACGGCTTCCCCACTTCAGTTCGCCGAGGAACCGCTTGCGGCCGCCCGGGGATAACGGCGCCAATGGCGTGTCTGCGATGGGGGTGTCGTGCAGGTAGCGGCCGAGTTCGGCTTGCGAGCGGATCGCCGGAGGGTTTGCCGGAGTCGAGGCGAGGGTCGCCGCGGCAGGCACCAACCAGGCGGCGGTGAAGAGGGGCATGAGGCAGTTCAAGAGCGCTCCTTGCGTCGACGCGACCGACGGGGAGTCTAGCGCGGGCGACCCGCGGCGCCAGGCGCGGGAATGCGCCGTTGGGCGGTTTTATTCCTGGAACGCGCCGTGGCTGCGCAGGCGCCGGTAGCGCTGTTCCAGCAGATCCGCCGTGGGCATCGCCTGCAGCTCGTCGAGCTGGTTCATCAGCACGGCCTTGAGGCGGATCGCCATCGAGCGCGGGTTGCGGTGGGCGCCGCCCAGCGGTTCGCGGATCAGCTTGTCGATCAGCCCCAGCTCCAGCAGGCGCGGCGCGGTGAGGCCCAGCGCCTCGGCGGCGTCGCGGGCGCGCTCGGCGCTGCGCCAGAGGATGGTGGCGCAGCCTTCCGGGGTGATCACGGAATAGGTGGAGTACTGCAGCATGTTGATGCGGTCGCCCACGCCGATCGCCAGCGCGCCGCCGGAGCCGCCCTCGCCGATCACGGTGCAGACGATCGGTGTCTTGAGGTCGGCCATCTCCAGCAGGTTGCGGGCGATCGCCTCGCTCTGGCCGCGCTCCTCGGCGCCGATGCCCGGGTAGGCGCCCATGGTGTCGATCAGGGTGAGCACGGGCAGGCCGAAGCGTTCGGCCATCTTCATCAGGCGCAGCGCCTTGCGGTAGCCCTCGGGGCGCGGCATCCCGAAGTTGCGCCTGAGCTTGCCCTTGGTGTCGCGCGCCTTCTGGTGGCCCACGATCATCACCGATCGGCCGTTGATGCGGCCCAGGCCGCCCACGATGGCGCCGTCGTCGGCGTACATGCGGTCGCCGGCCAGCTCGTGG
Source organism: Dorcoceras hygrometricum (assembly GCA_001598015.1). Lineage (NCBI taxonomy): Eukaryota > Viridiplantae > Streptophyta > Magnoliopsida > Lamiales > Gesneriaceae > Dorcoceras > Dorcoceras hygrometricum. Next base: position 86,065 of record KQ999293.1, read on the forward strand.
AACTCCTCGCACATCACGCCGATGTAATCCAGCGTGTACGGCCGCGCCGGGTGGCGCGACAGCTGGGCGACCTGCCAGGAGCTGAGGTTCTTGAAAATGTCGTTGGTCTTGAGCTTGAGCTTCTCGCGCAGCCGGCCGACTTCCTCGTCGATATCGAGCGCCTGGCCGTTGCTGGTATGGCGCAGCTCCTCGATCTTTGCCTCCAGCTCGGCAATGGGTTGTTCGAAATCGAGGAAGTTGGGATTCATTCGCCGGGGTTCATGGCACGGAAGCGGGGCAGTATACCGGGCGCGCAAAAAACGGGGGAACGGCGGCGTATGGGCTCCGCGCGATGCGCGGAGCCCATACGCGCGGCACAAGGATGTGCCGCCCGCGCGCAGGCGCGCAGCGCCTGCACGGCGGAGGCATGGCTGGCTCCACCAGCCATGCCGACTCCCCGCGCCGCCAGGATGGCGGCGTGGGGAGATCAGTAAAGGCATCGCTTTGGCGTCGGGATTTCAGAGCGACATTTCAAATTTTTTCGCTGCGGACAAGCCGCAGCTTGGCCGCCGCCACCCCCGGCAACGCCCGCACCGCGCGCAGCAGGTCTGGGATGGCCTCCACGCGCCAGTCCTCGCCCAGTTCCAGGTCGGCCTGGGCGTTGGCGTTGTGGTAGCCGTGCAAGGTGACGCTGGCGCGTCCGCCGCGGAAGCCGGCCAGGGCCTGGCGCAGCTGTTCCGGGAAACCCGGATCGATGCCGTTCAGCTTCACCTGCAGCAGGCGCGCGTGGCGCCGGCAGGCGTCGGCCAGGGTGGTGGCGCTCCTGGCGCGCAGTTGGAAGCCGCCGCCGGAGAACTCGTCGATGCGCAGGCCGCCTTCGACGATCAGCATCTCGTCGCGCACCAGCAGTGGCGCCACTTGCTGGTACAGCTCGCCGAAGAAACTCACCTCGATCGCGCCGGTGCCGTCTTCCAGCCGCACGAAGGCGTCGCTGTCGCCGCGCTTGCGCATGGCCACCACCATGCCGGCGGCGGTCCAGGGCGTATCCGGGCCGCGGCGGAAACGGTTGCCGTCGTCGCCGTCGCTCTTGCGCGGCCGTGGCGGCTGGTAGCGCTCGGCGATCTCGCCCAGCGGGCAGGTGGCGAGCTGGGCCAGTTCCTCGCGCCAGGGATCGACCGGATGGCCGGAGAGGTAGTGGCCCAGCGTATCGCGCTCGCCCTGCAGTTTCTGCTCCAGCGGCCAGTCGGGTGCGGTGGGCAGCTCGATCTGCACCACCGGCGTGGTGGCGCCCATCGCGGCGCCGAACATGTCGTTCTGGCCGGACTGGCGGTCGCGCAGGTGCTGCTCGGCGGCCTTGATCGCGTCGGGCAGCTGCAGCATCAGGCTGGCGCGGTTGGGCGCCAGCGCGTCCAGCGCGCCGGACAGGATCAACGCCTCGAGCACGCGCTTGTTGAGCTTGGTGGGGTCGACGCGGCGGCAGAAGTCGGCGAGATCCTTGTACGGGCCGCCGCGCTGGCGCTCCGCGACGATGGACTCGCAGGCGCCCTGGCCCACGCCCTTGATCGCGCCGAGACCGTAGCGGATTTCCTTCGGCTTGGTCGCCACGAACATGAAGTCCGAGGCGTTCACGTCCGGCGGCAGCACGGTGAGGCCGATCGCCTTGGACTCGTCGATGAAGGTCACCGCCTTGTCGGTGTTGTCCATGTCCGACGAGATCGTCGCGGCCATGAACTCGGCGGGGTAGTGCGCCTTCAGCCAGGCGGTCTGGTAGGAGACCAGCGCGTAGGCGGCGGCGTGCGACTTGTTGAAGCCGTAGCCGGCGAACTTCTCCATCAGGTCGAAGATTTCGTCGGCCTTGCCGCTGCTGAGCCCGTCCTTGGCCGCGCCCTCGCGGAACTTGGCGCGTTCCTTCGCCATCTCCTCGACTTTCTTCTTGCCCATCGCGCGGCGCAGCAGGTCGGCGCCGCCGAGCGTGTAGCCGCCGACGATCTGCGCCATCTGCATCACCTGCTCCTGGTAGACCATGATGCCGTAGGTCTCTTTCAGGATCGGTTCGACGCGCGGGTCGGGGTACACCACTTCCTCGCGGCCGTGCTTGCGCGCCACGAAGTTGGGAATCAGGTCCATCGGGCCGGGGCGGTACAGCGCGCCCAGCGCGATGAGGTCGTCGAAGCGGTCGGGCTTGGCGTCCTTCAGCATGCGCTGCATGCCCGAGGATTCGAACTGGAAGATCGCGACGGTCTTCGCCTTGGCGAAGATCTCGGCGTAGGTGGCGGCGTCGTCCAGCGGCAGCTTGGAAATGTCCAGCGGCTCCTCGCCGCTCTGCGCGCGGCGCGCGTTGATCGCCTTCACCGCCCAATCGATGATGGTCAGCGTGCGCAGGCCGAGGAAGTCGAACTTCACCAGGCCGACCGCTTCCACGTCGTCCTTGTCGTACTGGGTGACCACGCCGCCGCCGCCGGCTTCGCAGTACAGCGGCGCGTATTCGGTCAGCGTCTGCTGGCCGATCACCACGCCGCCGGCGTGCTTGCCGACGTTGCGGGTGAGGCTTTCCAGCTTCAGCGCGAGGTCGATCAGCGGGCGCGCCTCGTCCTCGTCCTGCTGGTACAGCTCGCAGAATTCCTTGACGACGCGTTCGGGTTCCTTCTTCGATTTCTCGGTGCGGCCCAGCGCGTCGGACAGGGTGAGGTCGAGCGGTCGCGGCGGGATCAGCTTGGCGATCTTGTCCACCGCGCCGTAGCCCATGCCGAGCACGCGGCCGGAATCGCGCAGCACCGCCTTCGCCGCCATCGAGCCGTAGGTGATGATCTGGCTGACGTGGTCGCGGCCGTACTTGCGCGCCACGTAGTCGATCACCTCGTCGCGGCGGTCCATGCAGAAGTCGATGTCGAAGTCCGGCATCGACACGCGTTCGGGATTGAGGAAGCGCTCGAACAGCAGGTTGAACTGCAGCGGGTCGAGGTCGGTGATCTTCAGCACCCACGCCACCAGCGAACCCGCGCCCGAGCCGCGGCCCGGGCCCACCGGGATGCCGTTCTGCTTGCCCCAGTTGATGAAGTCCGCCACGATCAGGAAGTAGCCGGGGAAGCCCATCTTGATGATGACGTCCAGCTCGCGTTCCAGCCGCGCTTCGTAGTCGGCGAGGGTGTAGCCCGCGGCCAGCGGCGCTGCGGCGAGGCGTTCCTTCAGGCCCTGCCGCGCCAGTTCGCGGATGTGGCTGTCGAGGTCGTAGCCCTCGGGCACCGGGAAGTCGGGCAGGTAGTAGGTGCCGAACTTCAGTTCGAGGTTGCAGCGCTTGGCCAGCTCGACGGTGTTTTCCAGCGCCTCGGGGAGGTCCGCGAACAACTCGGCCATTTCCTCCGGGGATTTCAGGTACTGCTGGTCGCTGTAGTCGCGCGGGCGCTTGGGGTCGGCCAGCACGCGGCCCTGGTGGATGCACACGCGCGCCTCGTGCGCCTCGAAGTCGTCGCGCTTGAGGAAGCGCACGTCGTTGCTGGCGACCACCGGCAGTTCGAGCTCGGCGGCCAGCGCGAGGGCCGCCGAGTTCCAGGCTTCCTCGCCTTCGCGGCCGCAGCGGATGAGTTCGAGATACAGGCGCTGCGGGAACAGCCGCAGCAGCGGGCGCAGCCTTGCGAGCGCGGCATCATGGCCCTGGGCCAGCGCGGCGCGCGCGACTTCGCTCTCGCGGCCGAGCAGGGCGATCAGGCCGTCCGTCGCGCCGGCGGTGAGCCAGGCCGCCTCGACCAGTGCGCGGCCGCCGTGCTGGCCTTCCTGCCAGGCGCGCGAGACCAGGCGCGACAGGTTGAGGTAGCCCTCGCGATGCTGGCACAGCAGGGTGAGCCGCCACGGGCGCGGATCGTCCGGCGCGCCGATCCACAGGTCGCTGCCGCAGATCGGCTTGACGCCTGCCGCGTTGCAGGCCTTGTAGAACTTCACCAGCGCGAACATGTTGCATTCGTCGGTGAGCGCCACCGCCGGCATGCCTGCCTGCGCGCAGGCGGCGACCATCGCCTTGATGCGGATGGTCGAGTCGACCAGCGAATACTCGCTGTGCAGGTGGGTGTGGACGAAGCTTGCGGACATGCGGACTCACCGGGTGAGTCCAGGAAGGCTAACCGTGGCGAGGTCCGCTCACAAGCTTGACAGCGCGACCGTCGTGGCGCGCGAACGCGGCTGCGGCGCCCGCGCGCGCCTGCGGGATGGCCCCGACGCCGGCCGGCTCAGCTCACGCGGAAACGTTCTTCTTCCGCGGGCTTCACGTAATGCTCGAGCCCGCTCACCAGCAGCGGCTGGTGGTTGTAGTCGGCGTGCGGCGGGTCGGGTTCGGCGGCGGCAACCCGGCCGGCGGGCAGCAGGGCGCTGGGCGGCGGCAGGTCGATCGGTGGTCGTTGGTCCGGAAGCATCATGGCACGACTCCTGCGGTTCGTTGGCGCGGGCGGCCGTGCGGTGGTGGTGCCTGTCGCCGCATGGCCGGTGCGTCCGTGCGGGCGATGATCCCGGTGACTATGATGCGCCCGGCCGGCGAATAGTTGCATGCGATTTTTCCGCACGCTTCCGCCGGCCCGGCAAGCTACCCGCGGCGATCGTGAGACCGGCGCTCAGAACACCCGGTCCAGCAGCTCGCGCACCGGCGCGAAGCTGCGCCGGTGCTGCGCACAGGGTCCGAGCCGCCGCAGCGCGGCGAGGTGCGCCGGCGTGGGGTAACCCTTGTGCACGGCGAAGCCGTAGCCGGGATGGACGGCGTCCAGCGCCACCATCCGCCGGTCGCGGGTCACCTTGGCGAGGATCGAGGCCGCGCTGATCGCCGGTTCCAGCGCGTCGCCGCCCACGATCGCGCGGCCGGGGCAGGGCAGGTCCTTCGGCAGCTTGTTGCCGTCCACCAGCGCCTCCTGCGCGGCGGGCGCGAGGCCGGCGACGGCGCGGCTCATGCCGGCCATGGTGGCCTGGAAGATGTTGAGCCGGTCGATCTCCTCCGCCTCCACCACGATCACGCAGTGCGCCAGCGTGCGTTCGACGATCAGCGGGTACAGCGCCTCGCGCCGTTTCTCGCTGAGCTTCTTGGAATCGTCTAGGCCGGCGATGGGGCGGCCTGGGTCGAGGATCACCGCGGCCACGACCACCGGGCCGGCCAGCGGACCGCGACCGGCCTCGTCCACCCCCGCTCTTAAAAAAACCGGATTGGCCGAAGTCGAGGTATTCATGTCTGCCAGGAAGTTGGTGAGTGCGGATCCGCACGGCGCGTTTGCCTCCTCTCCCCGCCGGGGAGAGGATTGAGGAGAGGGGCGGGTGCTCGCGACAGCGTGCAACGAAGCACGCCTGGTTGCCGAAGCATCGCAAGAGTGTCCTCTCACCCCAGCCCTCTCCCCTAAGGGGAGAGGGAGAAAAAGCTAGCCACGCCCGCGCTCCATCAAATCCGCGATCGCCTCGGCTGCCGCATCCGCCGCGCCGCCGTCCAGATCCGTACGCAAGGCCCGGTGCAGCTGTTCGAACGCGGCCACGATGGCGCCGCGGCGTTCGCTGTCGTTGAACAGCGCCAGCACGGCGTCGGCGAGTTTCGCGGCGGTGCAATCGTCCTGCATCAGCTCGGGCGCCAGCACCGTGCGCTCGCCCATGCCGCAGGCGCGGGCGAGGACGTTCGGCAGCGCGTAGACGTCGGTCTTGAGCATGCGCAGCAGTTTCGCGATGCGGTAGCTGGCGGGCGAGACGCGGTAGCCCACCACCATCGGGCGCTTGGCCAGCATCGCTTCCAGCGTGGCGGTACCGGAGGCCAGCAGCACCACGTCGGCGGCCTGCATCGCCTGGTGGGCCCGGCCCTCCAGCAGCAGCGGCGCGGTGGCGTCCTGCGGGGCTCTGGCGAGCATGGCGCGCAGCTGTTCCTGCATGCGCGGGTTGGCGGCGGGGATCACCACGCGCAGGCCGGGCAGGGCGGCGGCCACCCGCCGCGCGGCGTCGAGGAAGGGCGCCCCCAGCCGGCCCAGTTCGCTGCCGCGGCTGCCCGGCAGCACGGCCAGCACCGGCGCGTCCTGCGGCAGTTGCAGTGCCTCGCGTGCGGCGGCGCGGTCGGACACCAGCGGGAAACGGTCGGCCAGCGGGTGGCCGGTGAAGCGTGCGTCGACGCCGTGCTTCGCGTAGATCGCCGGCTCCATCGGGAACAGGCACAGCACGCGTTCGGCCGAGCGGCCGATCTTCCCGGCGCGGTGTTCGCGCCAGGCCCATACCGACGGGCTCACGTAATGCACGGTGCGCAGGCCGGCCTGCTTGAGCCGCTGCTCCACGCCGAGGTTGAAGTCCGGCGCGTCGATGCCGACCACCACGGCCGGTTTCGCGGCGAGCAGGCGCGCAACCAGTTCCTTGCGCAGACGGAGCAGCCGCGGCAGGTGCGACACCACTTCGGCGAGGCCGAACAGCGACAGCTCGCGTATGTCGTACCAGGATTCGAAGCCCTGCGCCTGCATGCGCTTGCCGCCGATGCCGACGAAGCGCGCGTGCGGGTAGCGGGTGCGCAGCGCCGCAATCAGGTCGGCGCCGAGCTGGTCACCGGAATCTTCGCCGGCCAGGATGGCGATGAGGGGGAGCGATGGCGCGGGGGTGATCATGCCTGGAGCATAAAGCAGCACGCGTGCCGGATTTGTCGATATGCGGGGCGCATGTCGGCGGCGCTTACCGGGCGAGCGCCCTCTCGCTGCGGTCGATGAAGTCCAGCATGGCGCGCACGTCGGCGCTGTCCTGCGCCTGCGAAGCGAGCTGTTCGCGGGCTTCCGGCAGGGACAGCCCGGCCATGTACAGGGTGCGATAGGCGCGCTTGATCGCGGCGATGCGCGGGCCGTCGAAGCCGCGGCGCTTCAGGCCTTCGCTGTTGATACCGCGCGGGCGCCCGTGTTGTTCGTTCGCCATCATCAGGAACGGCGGCACGTCGGAGCCGACCAGGCAACCCATGGCGATGAAGGCGTGCGCGCCCACCTTGCCGAACTGGTGCACGCCGGCGTAGCCGGAGATGATCACCCAGTCGCCGATTTCCACGTGGCCGGCCAGCGCCGAGTAGTTGGAGAACACCACGTGGTTGCCGATCTGGCAGTCGTGCGCGATGTGCACGTAGGCTAGCAGCCAGTTGTCGTCGCCGATGCGGGTGATGCCGCCGCCGTCGCCGGTGCCGCGGTTGATGGTGACGAACTCGCGGATCAGGTTGCGGTCGCCGATCACCAGTTCGGTGCGCTCGCCGCGCCACTTCTTGTCCTGCGGGTCGCCGCCGATGGAGGCGAACTGCGCGATGCGGTTGTCGCGGCCGATCCGGGTCGGCCCCTCGATCACCACGTGCGGGCCGATCACCGTACCGTCGCCGATCTCCACCTCGGCGCCGACCACGCTGTAGGCGCCGATGCTGACGTTGGCTCCGATCTTCGCAGTCGGGTCGATCTGCGCAGTGGCGTGGATCATTTGTCCGACCTCGCCGCGCACATCAGTTCGCAGCTGGCCACTTCCTTGCCGTCCACCACGGTGCGCGCGGCGAACAGGCCCATGCCGCGCATCACGCGCTTCACCGACACCTCCAGGCGCAGCTGGTCGCCCGGCACCACCGGCGCGTTGAAGCGCGCATTGTCCACCTTGACCAGGTAGAACAGCGGACTGTCGGTGTTGCCCTTGATGCGGTTGCTGAGCTGGGTGAGCAGGCCGGCGGCCTGCGCCATCGCCTCCACGATCAGCACGCCCGGCATCACCGGATGGCCGGGGAAGTGGCCGTTGAAGAACGGCTCGTTGATGGTGACGTTCTTCAGCGCCACCGCGCTCCGGTCGGGCTCCAGCTCGATCACGCGGTCGACCAGCAGGAATGGATAGCGGTGCGGCAGCAACTGCTGGATCTGTTCCACGTTCACCGGCAGGGTCACGGGGGCGGGGGCGTCACTCATCGTTCTTGTCCTTCTCCAGCGCCGCGAGCCGGCGCGCGAAATCGTCCAGGTGTTTGAAGCGGGCGGCGCTCTTGCGCCACTGGCGGTTGTCCTGCAGCGGCGTGCCGGAGGAATACTCGCCCGGTTCGCGTATCGAATGCGTGACCAGGCTCTTGGCGGTAATGGTAACCCGGTCGGCCAGTTCCAGATGGCCGAGCACCCCGGCGTTGCCGCCGATCATGCAGTAACGGCCGATTTTCGCGCTGCCGGCGACGGCGGCGCAGCCGGCCATCGCGGTGTGCGCGCCGACGTGCACGTTGTGCGCGATCTGGATCTGGTTGTCCAGCCGCACATCCTCTTCCAGCACGGTGTCTTCGAGCGCGCCGCGGTCGATGGTGGTGTTCGCGCCGATCTCGCAGTCGTCGCCGATGCGCACGCCGCCGAGCTGGGGAATCTTCACCCAGTGGTCGCGTTCGAAGGCGAGGCCGAAGCCGTCCGAGCCGATCACTGCGCCGGGGTGCACCAGCACGCGTTTGCCCAGCGTCACCCGCGTCACCAGGGTGACGCGGGCCACCAGGCGCGACTGTGCGCTCACCATGCAGTCCTCGCCCACGATGCAATGCGGGCCGAGCACGGCGCCGTCCCCGATCGCCGCGCCGCGTTCGATCACGCAGCATGGGCCGATGCTCGCGCTGGCGCTGACCTTTGCCCCGGCGTCCACCACGGCGGATGGATGGATGCCGGGCGCGGCGGCGGGCAGACGCTCGAACAGCGCGGCGATTTTCGCGTAGGCCACGTAGGGGTCGGCGGCGACGAGGGCGTCGACCGGACAGTCGGCGAGGTTTTCTTCGCGCAGGATCACCGCTCCGGCGCCGGTGGCGGCCAGCTGCGCGGCGTACTTGCCGTTGGAAAGGAAGGCCAGTTGGCCGGCGCCGGCATTCGCGAGCGTGGCGACGCCCTCGATGCGGCGGTCGCCGTCGCCGCGCAGGCGCAGGCCGAAGCGTTCGGCCAGCTCGGCGAGGGTGTGGTTGGGATGCTGGCTCAAGGGCGTCTCCGCGGCGGGCCCGTGATTGTATCGGCCGTGGCCAAAAAGCGAAAAGCGCGGCAGGCCGCGCTTTTCGCCGATGCGACATGGCCCGGCCTGGTCAGAACGTGGAACCGAAGGTGAACTGGATGCGTTCCTCGTAGTAGTTGTCGCCGGGCTGGGTACGGAACGGCAGCGCGAAGTTGATGATCATCGGGCCCATCGGCGACTGCCAGTGCAGCGACAGGCCGGTGGAGGCACGCAGCGTCTTGGGGGTGAAGCTGTTCCAGCTCGCGTAGGCGTTGCCGGTGTCGACGAACCAGGAGACGCGCGCGGTGTTGACGTCCTTGAGGAAGGGCAGCGGCAGGTACAGCTCGGCGGTGCCCAGCACCTTCATCGCACCGCCGATCGGCTGCGCGTAGGTGTAGTAGCTGTTGTTGCAGTAGCTGCCGCTGGCCGGGGCCAGCGTGCCGGTACCGCCGCAGAGGCGCGGGCCCAGCGTGTTGTCCTGGAAGCCGCGCACGTCGGTCACGCCGCCGGAGTAGAAGTTTTCCCAGAACGGGAACTCGTTGCGCATGTCGACCAGGGTCTGGCCGGCGGCGGCGTAGGCGCTCTTGAGCTGGTCGTACTGCTCGTCGCTGATGCCGTTGTCGCCGTAGGCCTTGCCGTAACCGACCACGCCGTTGAGGTAGAGCACGAAGCCGTGGCCGATCGGCCAGTAGTGGTTGGCCTGGGCGGTGAGTTTCCAGTACTTCACGGTGGAGCTGGGCAGCGCCACTTCGGAGTTCAGCGACAGCTGGCCGCCGCGGGTGGGCGCCCAGTAGCCGTTGCGGGTGTCGAGGTTCCAGCCCAGCGTGCCGATCACCGAGTGGATGGTGTCGTTGCCGATCTCGTTCTGGTAGTCGATCAGCTGTTGCGGCGTATAGCCGGCGATGGAATTGATCTTGTTGCTGCTGAGGCCGATGCCCACGCGCAGGCTCTGGAAGTCGGTGATCGGGATGCCGAGGTAGGTGGAGAACGCCCGCTGGCTGGTGGAGTAGTTCGCGAACTCGCCGTTGTCGATGTCGGCGTAGTCGGTCTTGGAGTAGGTGAGGTTGTAGCCGATGCCCACACCGTTGTCGGTGAGGTAGGGGTTGTAGTAGGTGGCGTTGTAGATGGTCTGGTAATCGCTGCGCGAGCCGCTCACCGACACGCTGTCGCCGGTGCCGAACAGGTTGCGCTCCGACACCGAGGCGGACAGGATGATGCCCGAGTACTGCGAGTAGCCCACGCCGAACTGCAGGCTGCCGGCGGACTGCTCCTCGACCTTGACGGTGACGTCCACCTGGTCGTCGGAGCCCGGCACCTTCTTCTTGTCGATGTCGACCTTCTTGAAATAGCCGAGCTGCTGCAGGCGGATCTTGGAGCGGTCGATCACCGCCTGCGAGTACCAGGCCCCCTCGAGCTGGCGCATCTGGCGCCGCAGCACGTTGTCCTCGGTGAGCGTGTTGCCCTGGAAGATCACCCGGCGCACGTACACGCGCGGGCCCGGCTCGACGTAGAGGGTGACGTCGACGGTGCGCTTCTCCTTGTCCAGCTTGGGATAAGGGGTGACCTTGGCATAGGCGTAGCCGATGTTGGCCAGCAGCGCCTTGATCGCCTTGGTGCTGGTCTCGATCGCGCCGCGGTTGAACAGCTCGCCGGGCTTGACGAACACCAGCTGGCGCAGCGTGGACTCGGGCAGCGGCAGGGTGCCGAGCAGCTTCACGTCGGAAATCTTGTAGGTCTCGCCTTCCTTCACGTCGGCGGCGATGTACATCGATTGCTTGTCCGGCGCGATCGTCACCTGGGTGGAATCGATGCCGAAGTCGGCGTAGCCGCGGTTCATGTAGTAGGACTGCAGCTTCTCCAGGTCGCCGGAGAGCTTCTCCTGCGAATACTGGTCGTTCTTGGAGTACCACGACATCCAGTTCGGCGTGCCCAGCTCGAAGTCCTTGCGGATCTGCTTGTCGGTGAAGGCGTGGTTGCCGACGATGTTGATCTCGTGGATCTTCGCCACCTGGCCCTCGCGGATCTCGATGTCGATGGCCACGCGGTTACGCTCCAGCCGGACCACGTGCGGGATCACCGAGACGCTGTACTTGCCGCGGTTGTAGTACTGGCGGATCAGTTCCTGCTGCACGTTGTCCAGCGCCAGCCGGTCGAACGTCTCGCCCTCGGCCAGGCCGATCGACTTCAGGCCCTTCTTCAGGTCGTCGGTCTTGATGTCCTTGTTGCCGCGGATGGTGAGCTTGGCGATCGACGGCCGCTCCACCACCTTGATGACGAGGATGTTGCCGTCGCGTTCCAGCTCCACGTCGCTGAAGAACTTGGTCTGGTACAGCGCGCGGATCGCCCGCTGCGCCATGGCGTCGGTCATGCGGTCGCCGCGGCTGATCGGCAGGTAGTTGTACACCGTGCCGGCGGAGATGCGGGTGAGGCCGTCGATGCGGATGTCCGAGATCACGAACGGATCGAAGGCGAGCGCCTTGGCGGAGAGGGAGGCAAGCAGGATCAGGGCGGCGATACGCTTCATCGTCGATTCCGGTGGATGGTTTCGATCAGGCTGCCAGCCCGACCATGGCACGCGGCAGGACAGGATCCCGTCGCGAGAAAGAACAGGCACCCGCTAGGGGCGCCGGGTGCAGCAGACCGCCGCGCGAGGGCGCGGCCGGCACGAACGGTTGCGACGACGACGAACCGGGGGCGCGGGTCATCGGCGTCACGACAGCAGCAGGCGATGGATGTCGTTGTAGAACACCAGGCCCATCAGGCTGAACAGCAGCACCAGTCCGATGTACTGGCCGATCGCCATGGCCTGTTCGCTGAGCGGGCTGCCCTTGAGCAACTCAATAAGGTAATACAGCAGGTGGCCGCCATCCAAGACGGGGATCGGCAGCAGGTTCAGCACCGCCAGGCTCAGCGAGACCATGGCGAGGAACTGCAGGAACCAGGCCAGGCCCATCTGGGCGCTGGCGTTGGCCATCTGCGCGATGCCGATCACGCTGGACAGGTTCCTGGTCGAGGCCTCGCCGCCCAGCATCTTGCCGATCATCCCGAAGGTCTGGGCGACGTTGCGCCAGGTGCCCTCCAGGGCGGCATCGAGCGCGCGCAGCGGGCCGTAGCGCAGGGTGGCTGCTTCCAGCGGCGGCGCGCCGATGCCGATCATCCAGTCGGCGGGCTGGCCCTGCAGCGATTCGCGCTTTGCGGTCACTTGCAGCGGGATCGTCCGGCCGTTGCGTTCGACCACGAGCGCCAGTTTCGGCGAGACGGCCGCGTGCTGCTGCACCAGCTTGCCGAGTGCCTCGAAATCGGGCACCGCCTGGCCATCCACGCTGAGGATGCGGTCGCCGCCCTGCATGCCGCCCAGGGCGGCCGGCTGGCCGTCCAGCACGGTGGCGGCCACCGGAGGCGGCGGCGCCAGTTGCAGGCCCAGGGTGACGAGATACTGGTCGACCGGCTGGTCCGGCGGCAGCTTGTCCAGCGGCAACAGCAGTTGCCGTTGCGCGCCGTCGGGGTCGCGCACGGTCAGCGGCAGCGGGCTGCGGCCCAGCAGGGCGTTCGCCACCGCGTCCAGCGAGTCGCTCCAGGTGGTCACGTCGCGGCCGTCGATGCGGAGGATGCGGTCGCCCGGCCGGATGCCCGCCACGGCCGCCATGCTCTGCGGCTTAGCGGTGACGATCGGCGCCGCGTCGGGCCGGCCCAGCATGAACATCAGCCACAGCGCGGCCACGGTGAAGATCAGGTTGAAGCCGGGCCCGGCCAGCACGATCAGGATGCGCTTCCACACCGGCTGGACGGTGAATTCCTGGCTTTGCAGCTGCGGCGGCACCACGCCCTCGCGGGCGTCCAGCATCTTCACGTAGCCGCCCAGCGGGATCGCGGCGATCTGGTATTCGCAGCCGTCGCGGCCGATGCGTTTCCACAGCGCCTTGCCGAAGCCAACGGAGAAGCGCAGCACCTTCACGCCGCAACGGCGCGCGACCCAGTAGTGGCCGAACTCATGGAAGGTCACCAGCACGCCCAGCGTGACCAGCAACCAGAACACCGAGCCGAAGAAGGAAGTCATCAAACGCCGTGGCAGGAAATCTATCGGTGACAGGATATCAGCAAGCCCGCCCGAGCAGGCGCCGGGCCGCGACCCGCGCCTCGTCGTCGCGTGCGACCAGAGACTCCACATCGACCACGGCCTGCGGCGGCAGTTCCGCAAGGACGCCTTCCACCACCTCGGCGATCGCCAGGAACGGCAGGGCGCCGGCCAGGAAGGCCTCCACCGCCACCTCGTTCGCGGCGTTCAGGATCGCCGGGGCGTCGCCACCGGCGCGCAGCGCCTGGAAGGCCAGGGCGAGGCAGCGGAAGGTGTCCAGGTCCGGCGCCTCGAACTGCAGCGCGCCGGCGCTGGCGAGGTCCAGTGGCGCGACGCCCGCTTCCACGCGCTCCGGCCACGCCAGCGCGTGGGCGATCGCGGTGCGCATGTCGGGGTTGCCGAGCTGGGCCAGCACCGAGCCGTCCACGTATTCCACCAGCGAATGCACCAGGCTCTGCGGATGCACCAGCACCTCGATCGCGTCGGCCGGCGCGCCGAACAGGTGATGCGCCTCGATCACCTCCAGGCCCTTGTTCATCAGGGTGGCCGAGTCCACCGAGATCTTGCGGCCCATCGACCACTTGGGATGCTTGCAGGCCTGTTCGGGCGTCACCATCGCCAGTCCGGCGCGCGTACGGCCGCGGAACGGGCCGCCGGAGGCGGTGAGGAGCAGCCGGCGCACGCCGCTTTTCGCCAGGTCCGGCCGGCCGCCGGGCAGGCACTGGAAGATCGCGTTGTGCTCGGAGTCGACCGGGATCAGCGTGCCGCCGCCGCTGCGCAGCGCCTCCAGCAGCAGGGGGCCGGCCAGCACGATGGATTCCTTGTTCGCCAGCAGCAGGCGCTTGCCGGCGCGCGCGGCGGCGAGCGTGGAGTCCAGCCCCGCGGCGCCCACGATCGCCGCCACCACGGTGTCGCACAGCGCGCCGGATGCCGCGACGGTGAGCGCGGCATGGCCGCTGGCCACCTCGCAGCGCACGCCGGCGGCGCCGAGCCGGCGCGCCAGCTCGCCTTCCAGCGCGGGATCGGCGATTACCGCCAGTTCGGGGCGATGGGCTGCGCACAGCTCGGCGAGCGCAGCCACGTTGCGATGCGCGCTCAGCACGCTGGCGCGGAAGCGCTGCGGGTGCCGTGCGATCACGTCCAGCGTGCTGGCGCCGATCGAACCAGTGGCGCCGAGTACCGCAACCCTGTTCATGGCCGCAACCTCACTTCACAACCCCAGCAGCCACAGGCCCAGGGCGAATACCGGTAGCGCCGCGAACACGCTGTCCAGCCGGTCCAGCAGGCCGCCGTGGCCGGGAAAGATGGTGCCGGAGTCCTTCACCTGGGCATGGCGCTTCATCAGGCTTTCCAGCAAGTCCCCCACGATCGAGGCGGCCACCGTGAACAAGGCCAGCACGGCGAGGCCGGCCAGGCCGCCACCACGCACCCCGAGCAGCCAGCCGCCGATCAGGCAGACCAGGGTGCCGGCGATCAGTGCGCCGTATGCGCCGGCGCGGGTCTTGCCCGGGCTGATCTGCGGCGCCAGCTTGCGCTTGCCGAAGCGGCGTCCGCTGAAATAAGCCCCGATGTCGGCAGCCCATACGATGACCAGCGCCAGCAGCATCCACCAGTGGCCGTGGGGCTCGCGGCCGTCGAGGGCAATCGCGGCGACCCAGGCGGGGAACATCACGAAGACGCCGGCCACGAGTTTCAGCGCGCGGTTTTCCGGCGTCGGCGCTGCACCGAAGGCGAAGCGCCCCAGCCACACGCAGGCCAGCAGCCACCACGCCACGCCCAGCAGCAGCACCAGCGTGGTCAGCGCACCCGCATGCACGGCCCACAGCAGCGCGAACAGCACGACGGCTGCCGCGAGCAGGACGATGCGCATGGCCGCCTGCCGTACTCCGGCAAGCCGCGCCCATTCCTCCAGTGCGCCCAAGAACACCGCTGCGCCGACCACGGCGAGCCACGGTGTGGGCAGCAGCAGGATGATCAGGATCGCCAGCGGCGCAAGCAGCATGGCGGTGATGACGCGCTGGAACAGCATGCTTAACCCTTGTCCGAGGCGATCTGCTCGCCGGTGCGGCCGTAGCGGCGTTCGCGCCGGCCGTAGTCCTCGATCGCCCGGTGCAGGCAGGCCTGGTCGAAGTCCGGCCACAGGGTATCGGTGAAATGCAGTTCGGCATAGGCCGCCTGCCACAACAGGAAGTTGCTGAGCCGGTACTCGCCGCCCGTGCGGATGAACAGGTCCAGCGGCGGCAGTTCGGCCAGGCACATCCGCTGGTCCAGCGCGGCTTCGTCGATCGCCTCGATGCGCAACTCGCCGCGTGCCGCTGCGGCGGCGGCCTGGCGCGCGGCCTGCACGATGTCCCAGCGGCCGCCGTAGTTCACCGCCACGTTGAGATGCAGTTTGCGGTTGCCCGCGGTGCGCGCCATCGCGGCCTGCATCCGCTCGCGCAGTGGCGCGTCGAACGCGGCGAGGTCGCCGACGAAGCGCAGCCGCACACCCTGGGCATGCAGCTCGTCGGTTTCCTTGTCCAGCGCGCGCACGAACAAAGCCATCAGCGCGCCGACTTCCTCCTCGGGGCGCCGCCAGTTCTCGCTGGAGAAGGCGAACAGGGTCAATGCCTCGACGCCCTCGCGCAGGCAACCCTCCACCACCTCGCGCACCGCCTTGCGGCCGGCGTTGTGGCCGAAGCTGCGCGGCCGGCGGCGCAGCTTCGCCCAGCGGCCGTTGCCGTCCATCACGATGGCGATGTGGCGGGGAATGGCGGGTCTGGAGGTCATGGCGCCTGGCGGGGTGATCCTTCTCCCCGGCGGGGAGACATATTGGCAGGATTGCCAATGTGTGCGGCGCAAGCCGCTCGAAGGGTGAGCGCCAAGGATGGCGCGAATACAGGTGCCCCGGAGGGGCGGATAAGGGGCGGGTGCTCGCCTTGAAGTTGCCTAGAGCTGGCTTTGTCGCGGGGGTATCGCAAGACTGGCCCCTCTCCCTTTGCCCTCTCCCCGGCGGGGAGAGGGGAACGCGTGGTGCCGTGCTGGGTCGTTGCCACAGGCGTCGAGAGATGTCCGCGCGCCCGGGTTTCGCCGCGGCGCCCGTTTACATGGACATCAGCTCGTCTTCCTTGGCCTTCACCACGCCGTCGACGTCCTTCACGAAGCGGTCGGTGAGCTTCTGGATCTCGTCGTCGGCGCGGCGTTCCTCGTCCTCGCTGATCTGCTTGTCCTTGAGCAGGTCCTTCACCTTCTGCATGGCGTCGCGGCGCACGTTGCGGATCGCGATCTTCGCGTTCTCGCCCTCGTGCGACACGTGCTTGGCCAGTTCGCGGCGGCGCTCCTCGGTGAGCGGCGGCATGTTGAGGCGGATCACGGTGCCGGCGGTGGTCGGCGTGATGCCGATGTCCGAGGCCAGGATCGCCTTCTCGACCGGACCGACCAGGCTCTTGTCGAACGGCGTGATGATGATCGAGCGTGAGTCGCCCAGGGCGACCGAGGCCACCTGGTTCAGCGGCATTTCCGAGCCGTAGGCGGGCACCTTGATGCCGTCCACCAGCGCGGTGCTGGCGCGGCCGGTGCGCAGGCGGGTGAGTTCGTGCCTGAGCGCGTCGATGCTCTTGCCCATGCGGGTCTGGGCATCGGTCTTGATGTCGTTGATCATGGGCGTTCCCCGGTGGATCTGGTCAGCCGGCGAGTATAGCAGTGCCGGTCCGTACGGCTGCGGCGGCGCCCGCTCAGTTGCTGACCAGGGTGCCCACCGCCTCGCCGCGCATGATGCGCATCAGGTTGCCCGGCACGGTCATGTCGTAGATGCGCAGCGGCATGTCGTGGTCGCGGCACAGCGCGATCGCGGCGGTGTCCATCACCTTGAGGTTGCGCTGGATCACCTCGTCGTAGCTGAGCTCTTCGTAGCGGGTCGCGTCGGCGTGCTTGGCGGGGTCGGCGGTATATACGCCGTCGACCTTGGTGGCCTTGAGCAATAGATCGGCGCCGATTTCCACCGCGCGCAGCGCGGCGGCCGAATCGGTGGTGAAGAACGGGTTGCCGGTGCCGGCCGCGAACAGCGCGATGCGGCCCTTCTCGATGTGGCGGATCGCGCGGCGGCGGATGAAGTCCTCGGCCACGTCGTGGATCTGGATCGCGCTCATCACGCGGGCGTAGCCGCCGCGCTTCTCGATCGCGTCGGCCATCGCCAGCGCGTTCATCACCGTGGCCAGCATGCCCATGTGGTCGCCGGTGACGCGGTCCATGCCGGAGGCGGCCAGGCCTTCGCCGCGGAAAATGTTGCCGCCGCCGATCACCACGCCCACTTCCACGCCGGCGTTGCTCACCGCGATGATCTCGTCGGCCAGGCGGCCGATCACCTTCGGGTCGATGCCGTAGTCGGCTTCGCCCATCAGCGCTTCGCCGGAGAGCTTGAGCAGGATGCGTCGGTACTGGGGCTGGTCGCTCATGGGATCTCCGGATTGTGTTGGCGCAAACCGGCGCATTGTAGCGATTGCAGGTTCCTGCGGCGAGCTTGCGCGGTTGCCCCGGCGCGAAAAAAGGCGGGGCCGGGACGGCTCCGCCTTTTTTCGCGCCGGCGGCTGGATCAGGCGAGGTTCTTCGCCGCGAAATCCCAGTTCGCCAGGTTCCAGAACGCCTCCAGGTACTTCGGGCGGGCGTTGCGGTAGTCGATGTAGTAGGCGTGTTCCCACACGTCCACGGTGAGCAGCGGCTTGTCGCTGCCGGTGATCGGCGTGGCCGCGTTGGAGGTGTTGACGATGCCCAGCGCGCCGTCCGGGCGCTGCACCAGCCAGGTCCAGCCCGAGCCGAAGTTGCCGGCGGCGGACTTGGTGAATTCCTCCTTGAACTTCTCGAACGAGCCGAACGCCTTGTTGATCGCGTCGGCCAGCTTGCCGGCCGGCTCCTTGCCGCCCTTCGGGCTCAGCGAGTGCCAGTAGAAAGTGTGGTTCCAGATCTGCGCGGCGTTGTTGAACACGCCGCCGGAGGACTTCTTGATGATGTCTTCCAGCGCCGCGTCCGCGAACTCGGTGCCTTCGATCAGCTTGTTGAGGTTGGTCACGTAGGCCTGGTGGTGCTTGCCGTAGTGGTACTCCAGCGTCTCGGCGGAGATGTGCGGCTCGAGCGCGTTCTTTTCGTAGGGCAACGGGGGGAGTTCGATCGCCATGAGTGGCTCCTTGACGGTGGCTGGGAGAAGGGAGGGGCGGCCGGCGGCCGCGAGTGACCGCCTGATACAATACCGGTTCGCCTGCATTGTAAAGATGAACCCCCAGCCATGGACGTAAACGAGCGAATCAAGTCGCTGCTTGCCGCGCACCCGATCGTGCTTTTCATGAAGGGCACGCCGGAATTCCCGATGTGCGGTTTTTCCAGCCGCGCCGCGCAGGCGCTGCAGCAGGCCGGCGCGCCGTTCCATGCGGTGAACGTGCTGGCCGATCCGGAAATCCGCGCTGCATTGCCGCATTACGCGAACTGGCCGACCTTCCCGCAGCTGTTCATCGAAGGCGAACTGATCGGCGGCTGCGACATCGTGGTGGATCTGGAGGCTTCCGGCGAGCTGGCGCGCATGGCCGGCGACGTGACCGGGGCGGCGCAGGAATGACGCTGCCGGCCATGCGTCCTCCCGCGGACTGGGTGCCTGCCGGCGACGCGCTGGCAGGCCGCGTGGTGCTGGTCACCGGCGCCTACGGCGGCCTGGGCGGCGCAGTCGCGCGCGCGGCGACGCGCGCCGGCGCCACCGTGGTGGTCAGCGGCAAGCGCAAGCGTCAGCTGGAGCAGCTGTACGACGCGATGCTGGCCGAGGGCCTGGCCGAGCCGGTGATCCATCCGCTGGACATGGAAACCGCCACGCCGCGCGAGTA
Organism: Dorcoceras hygrometricum; assembly: GCA_001598015.1. Lineage (NCBI taxonomy): Eukaryota > Viridiplantae > Streptophyta > Magnoliopsida > Lamiales > Gesneriaceae > Dorcoceras > Dorcoceras hygrometricum. The sequence continues at coordinate 104,899 of KQ999293.1, forward strand.
CGCCGCGCTGGCCGACGGCCTGCGCCACGATTTCGGCCGGCTGGACGGCATCGCGCATTGCGCCGCCAGTTTCGCCGGGCTCACGCCGGTTTCCATGCACAAGCCCGACGACTGGTTGCGCGCGATGCACGTCAACGTCAATGCGCCGTTCGCGCTGACCCAGGCCTGCCTGCCGCTGCTGCTGGAGGCGGCCGACAGCGCGGTGGTGTTCGTGCTGGACGATCCGTCGCGACTGGCGCGCGCACACTGGGGCGCCTACGGCGCTTCGAAGGCGGCGCTGGAGCGCTTCGCCGCGATCCTGCACGAGGAAACCGACGAGAGCCCGCTGCGCGTGCACGCGCTGCTGCCCGCGCCGATGCGCACCCAGCTGCGGCGGCAGGCGTATTTCGGCGAGGACACCATGCAGCATCCGCTGCCGGAGGCGACGGCGGAAGCCATGGTCTGGCTGCTCGGCGCGGCGGCCGCATCGGCGCGCGGCCGGGTGCTCGACCTGCGGGAAACGGCATGACGAGCCGCCATCGTCGAACGGGGGCGCGCTGATGGAAACGCAGATGACCACGCTGGCGGCGGGAATCATGCTGTTCCTGATCATGGATCCGCTGGGCAACATCCCGATCTTCCTCAGCCTGCTCAAGGACGTGCCGCCGAAGCGCCGCCGTCGGGTGATGGTGCGCGAGCTGCTGATCGCGCTGGGCGTGCTGCTGGGTTTCCTGGTGGGCGGGCAGGGGCTGTTGAACCTGCTGCAGCTGAAGTCCGATTCGATCAGCATCGCCGGCGGCATCGTGCTGTTCCTGATCGGCATCCGCATGGTGTTCCCGCCGGCGGACGGCGGCGGCATCTTCGGCAAGTCCGGCGGCGGCGAACCCTTCATCGTGCCGATGGCGATCCCCGGCGTGGCCGGCCCCTCGGCCATGGCCGCGCTGTTGCTGCTCACCAATACCCAGCCGGGACGTACCGCCGACTGGGCGATCGCGCTGATCGGCGCCTGGCTGGCCACGGCGGTGATCCTGCTGTGCTCCACCTACCTGTTCCGCTGGCTGGGCGAGAGCGTGCTGACCGCGCTGGAGCGCGTGATGGGCATGCTGCTGATCGCGCTGTCGGTGCAGATGTTCATGGCCGGCGTGGCGGCGTTCCTGCATCTGAAGCTCTGACCGGGCCTGGCGGCGGCCTGTGGCGGACGGCTGGCGTGCGTTTCGGCTGGCGGCCCGTTGCGGGTGCCGATCAATGGAGACGTCTCAATTTGTCGATGGCCGGCCGAGGTATCGGGCGCAGTCATGCGGATCGATGACACTTGCGCGCGGAGAAAGCCAATTGTAAAGATGCTGTCAGACAAGCTCGCCAAAATGCTAACATTGGCGTAAGGATTCCACGGGCGAATCCAGAGATTCAGCGGTCCAGGCGCGATTTTCGCTTGCAGACCGCAGGGCAAGAGCCGCATTCATCCACCTGATCTTACGGTCAGGTTTTTTTGCGCCCAGAGAAATCGTTTTTTCTTGCATGGGCGGCAAGAAATTGATGGTGCGGCGGGGCTTTGCAGCGGCCGACGTGTTTTGCCGCGGAGTGCGTCCATGGCGATCCGGATGGATTTGCATGGCCGTGCGGGGTAGCGCCGGCAGGGGGCGCGAGGATCGGCATGGCGTGCCTCGCGGCGGCGTCAGCATCCTCCGGTACTGCGGGGCGAATCCGAATGAAAATCCAACCATGGGGTTCTGACGTAATGAAACGAAATCATCTTTCCTTGGCGGTTGCGCTGGCCTGCTGCATGGCATCGGGCATGGCGCTGGCACAGACCACGGCGAGCCAGACCGACACGGGCACGACCAATCCGCCCAAGCAGCAGCGCACCAGCGTATCGAGCACGTCGAACACCACGACCTCGAACGATACGCGCCGCGTGCAGCAGTTCACCGCGGTCACGGTGCAGGCCCAGAGCCTTGCGCTGGGCGGCGGCCTGATGGAAGTGCAGACCGCGCCGAAGGCGGTCTCCACGATCACCCGCGATGCGATCGTCAAGGCGGCGCCGGGCGGCACTTTCGTGCAGATGATCGACAGCATTCCGGGCGTGAACGCGTCCACCGACGACTACACCGGCCTGGCCAACGGCAACTACCAGATCCGCGGCTTCACCAGCGACGAAATCGGCGGCACCGTGAACGGCGCGCCGATCAACGACAGCGGCAACTACAAGATCTACTCGACCGAGTACGGCGACACCGAGAACATGGGTGACATCACCGTACTGCAGGGTTACCCCGACGTGGATACCCCGGTTTCCGGCGCGGCCGGCGGCTCGGTCGCCTGGGTCACCATCGATCCGTCGCACACCGCGGGCGTGGATTTCAGCCAGACCCTCGGCAGCAACGACTACCGCCGCACTTTCCTGCGTTTCAATACCGGCGATACGGGACCGGTGCGCTCCTGGGTTTCGTATTCGAACAACACGGCCGACTTCTGGCGCGGTCCCGGCAATTCGAACGTGACCAAGGTGGACGGCAAGTCGCTGTGGACGATCGACGACGACAACTCCATCTCGGCCTCGCTGCAGTACAACCGCGAGCGCGGCTATTCCTACGACAGCCTGACCAAGGCCCAGGCCCAGCAGAACTATTTCCAGAGCTATGACCCGCAGCTGACCAGCCCGACCGACAAGAACTACTGGAAGCTGCACACCAACCCGTTCGTCAGCTGGATGGCCAGCCTGGACGGCGAGTTCAAGCTCAGCGACAACCTGCATCTCTCGGTCGTGCCGTATTTCTGGTACGGCAATGGCGGCGGCGGCGGCGGCTACATCTTCACCGAATCGACCAAGACCCAGAACAGCCTCGGCTATGCCGATGCCGATGTGAACAACGACGGCAAGATCGGCGGCTCGGCCCTGGCCTACGATGTTTCCCAGACCTTCACCTACCGTCCCGGCATCATCGCCAAGCTGAACCAGGACTTCGGCGAAAACGACAGTCTGGAATACGGCTTCTGGTACGAACGCCCGCGCCAGCAGCAGCAGGAGGTGTTCACGCCGACCGCCGACGGCGCGCCCTCCGATTTCTGGGGCACCACGGACCTGATCCGTTATTCCAACGGCGTGGTGCAGCGGCTCTACCGCGAATACACCGTCTCCGACACCCGCAAGGTGTTCGCCACCAATACCTGGACCCCGAACGACCAGTGGACCGTCACCGTGGGTGCCGCCTACCTGTGGGAACAGCGTCGCGGCTACGACTACGAGAACTGGGGCAGCGAGGACAGCAATCCCGAGTACGCGCAGTACGGCGGCTACTTCGGCAAGACCTACCACAAGGTCAGCCCGACCGCCGGTATCAAGTATCAGATCGATGACCGCAACCAGCTGTACATCGGCGCGGGCCAGACCTTCCGCGCTCCCATCAACGGCGCGCTGCTGCAGAACGCGGCGGTGGCGGAAAATCCCAAGAACGCGGCCAACGCCGCCGCGGGCGCGTACAACAACAAGCCCGAGACGGCCACCACCCTGGATCTGGGCTGGCGCTACTACGGCGACCGGTTCTCGGGCAATGTGGATGCGTACGAGTCGCACCTGAACAACAAGCAGGTGTCCGGCTACGACGAGAACACCAACGAGACGGTCTACCTCACCCTGCCCAAGATGAAGATGCGCGGCCTGAGCGCGGAGGGCAGCTACAAGCTCACCGACGACTGGACGGCGTACGCCAACTACTCCTACCAGAAGGCGATCCTGGAGGCCGACCTCAACAGCTTCGGCGACGGCATCTACAACACCAAGGGCAAGACCTTCCTCAACACGCCGAAGAACTCCGGCTACGTCCGCCTCGGCTATGACCATGGCATGTTCTGGGCCAACCTGGACGCCAAGTACCGCGGGCCCATCTGGGGCGACTGGTCCAACACCGAGAAGGTCGGCGGCTACACGGTGGTCAATTTCAGCTCGGGCGTGCGCCTGCCGGACTTCGCCAGCTGGTTCCGCAAGCCGTATATCAAGCTCAATGTTTTCAACCTGGGCGATCGCCACGCGCTGACCAATGCCAACAACATCGGCGCCTTCCTGGCCAGCAACCCGGACAAGATCAAGGACCAGAATGGCGACACGCTGTACGCCTCCGCGCCGTACTACTCGCTGCTCGAGGACCGCACCTACATGATCACGTTTGGCGCCTCGTTCTTCTGACAAGCGAACCAGGACGCCGCGAAAGCGGCGTTCCGAAACCGCCTCCCCCGGGAGGCGGTTTTTTTTGCCCTGGCGCGGCAGCGGCCATCCTTCCGGCCCCATCCATCCTCGCAAGTGAATACGACGATCGCGATAAAAGTTACGATTCTGTAATATGATGCGACTACATTCGTCGTGATGGATCCGGGCCGGCCGCAGCGTCGCGTACCCCGGGATCATCAAGTTATTCAATTGGAATCAGTCTCTTAGAACGGTAGGAGGGGTGGCCCCTCTGTGCTGGTCCCGTGTTTTTCTTGCGAATCTCTCAGGGGTCGAATCTCGATGAACAACAGTTTGCGCACCAAGCTCTTGCCGGTGGCTATCGCCTCGCTGCTGGCCGCCTTGCCCGTGCTGGCCCAGGACACCTCGTCCTCGATCAGCGGCCGGGTGCTCGACGCCAGCGGCCAGCCGGTCACCGGCGCCACCGTGCAGATCGTGCACGAGCCCTCGGGCACCACCAAGATCACCACCACCGGTGCGGACGGCCGCTATGCGGCGCAGGGCCTGCGCGTGGGCGGTCCGTTCGACGTGACGGTATCCAAGGCCGGCATGGCCCAGACCGAGCAGAAGAACGTCTACCTGCAGCTGGCGCAGGACACCGCGGTCAATCTGACCATGGGCGCGGAACAGGCCAGGGACGCGAAGGAGCTGGGCGCGGTCACCGTGTCGGCCACTTCGCTGATGCAGACCTTCACGCCGGACAACAAGGGCATCTCCACCAACATCTCGCAGCGCGAGCTGGAGGCGGTGCCCGCGCCGGACCGCTCGATCCAGAACATCGTGCGCATGGATCCGCGCGTGGTGATCACCGACCGCGAGCGCGGCGAGATCTCCGCGGTGGGCCAGAACAGCCGCTACAACAACATCACCGTCGACTCGGTGAGCGCGAACGATCCGTTCGGCCTGAACGCTAACGGCCTGCCCACGCTGGGCACGCCGATCTCGATGGACACCATCGCCGAGTACAACATCTCCACCGCGAACTACGACGTGGCGACCCGCCGCGGCCTGGGCGCCACTGTGAACGCGGTGACCAAGAGCGGCACCAACGATTTCCACGGTTCGGTGTACTACGCGTTCCAGAACGACGAGATGATCGGCGACAACCAGCAGGGCGCCAAGTACAACGGCTTCTCGCGCCAGTGGACCGGCGGCGCCACGCTCGGAGGCCCGATCATCAAGGACAAGCTGTTCTTCTTCGCCTCGGTGGAAAAGAGCACGCAGATCGGCGCCGGCAGCCCCTACGGACCGGAGGATTCCGGCGCGGGCACGCCGATCGCCGGCCTGACCACGGCGCAGGTCGAGCAGATCCGCCAGGTCGCCGCGCAGAAATACGGCATGACCGACCTCGGCAGCATCGGCGGCGGCAATTCGAACCTGCAGGACAAGCGCTACCTCGGCAAGATCGACTGGAACATCAGCAACAACCACCGCGCCAGTTTCACCTTCAGCGAAACCAAGGAAACCAAGCCGGTCATCAGCGGCAGCACCACCAAGCTGGTGCTGTCCAGCGGCTGGTACAACTCGGCCACCGACAACAAGAGCTACGCGCTGCACTTCTACGATGACTGGTCGGACATCTTCTCCACCGACACCACGTTCTCGTACGCCAACTTCAGCAAGAACAGCGCGCCGTACAACGGCGTGGACATGCCCGACATCACCGTCTACCCGGTGGCCTATGGCGACCCGGCAGTGGAGTTCGGCACCAACTACTCCTACCAGGCCAACGTGCTGAAGGTGAAGACCTGGAACGCCGCCTGGGCCGGCACGCTGTTCCTGGGCGACCACACCGTAAAGGGCGGCGTCGACTTCGAGCGCGACGAGTACTACAACCTGTTCGTGCAGAACCTGTTCGGCAGCTATACGTTCGAGGATTCCAAGGACATCAATCCGACCACTGGAAAGCCGTACACCGGCCTCGAGAACTTCCTCGCGGGCAACTACTACCAGTACTACTACAACCGCCCGGCCGACGGCCTGTCGCTGGCCGATACCGCCGCCGCCTACAACCTCAACCAGTGGGGCGTGTTCCTGCAGGACACCTGGCAGGTCAACAACAACCTGTCGGTGCAGTACGGCGTGCGCGTGGACATCCCGTTGATGAGCGACCGGCCGCTCTACAACCAGGCCTTCACGCAGACCTTCGGCCGCAGCAACCAGACCACGATCAACGGCAACCGCGTGGTGCAGCCGCGCATGTCGTTCAACTACAGCTTCGACACCGAGCGCATGACCCAGCTGCGCGGCGGCGCGGGCCTGTTCGTGTCCAACCCGCCGGGCGTGTGGATCGGCAACATCTTCTCCAACTCCGGCATGACCCAGGTGCAGTACAACTGCGGCCCGACCCAGAAGGGCTGCAACAGCGATCTGCCGGCGTTCAGCCCCGATCCGCATGCGCAGCACGACGGTAATGGGAACTCCGGCACGATGACGGTGAACACCCTCTCGCCGGGCTTCCGCATCCCGACCGCGTGGAAGCTCAGCCTGGGCCTGGACAAGGAGCTGCCGTGGTGGGGCCTGATCGCCACCGTGGACTACCAGCACATCAAGCAGCGTGACGCGATCTGGTTCCAGAACCTCAACCTCGGCGCACCCACCGGCGTGCTGCCGGACGGTCGCCTGAGCTACTACCGCTATCCGGACCAGTATCCGAAGGCATCGGGTCAGACCGTCACCTACAACGCCAACCCGGCGTTCTCCAACGCCAACATCAACCTGGCGGACAGCAGCCGCGGCAAGGCCGACAGCCTTACCCTGTCGCTGAAGAAGCCGTTCGCGGACGGCTGGATGGCGATGACCGGCCTCACCTGGGGCCGCTCCACCGAGGTGAACCCGGGCACCTCCAGCGTGGCGCTGTCGAACTACCAGAAGAACTACATCACCAACCCCAACGAGAACGTGGCCAGCACGTCGAACTATTCGGTTCCGTGGCGCGTGATCGCCTCGCTGACCTGGCAGCATCGCTTCTTCGGCGACTACGCCACCACCTTCAGCGCGTTCTACGACGGCCACTCGGCTTCGCCGTACAGCTGGACCTTCGGCAACGACGCGAACGGCGACGGCGTGGTCAACGACTTGGTGTTCATCCCGAAGCAGGGCCAGGTGGAGTTCCGCCCGGGCACCGACCCGGCCCTGATCCAGCAGTTCTACGACTACATCCAGGGCAACGAGTACCTGAAGGACCATGCGGGCAGCATCGCCAGGCGCAACGGCGCGCGCGCCGGCTGGATCAACCAGCTCGACCTGAGCTTCAGCCAGGAGATCCCCGGCATCTTCAAGGGCAACAAGGGCGTCGTGCGGCTGGACATCTACAACTTCGGCAACATGCTCAACAAGAACTGGGGCGTGGAGAAGCGCGTGGCATTCCCGGGAGGCCGCGCGCTGGCCGACTTCTACGGCGTGGACCAGGCCACCGGCAAGTACATCTACGACATCACCTGCAACGGCGCGAAGACCTGCAGCAACTACATCCAGAACGGCCGCTACAGCCCGCAGCCGATCCCGGTGTACATCAACAACAACGACGACCTGATGCAGCGCTGGTCGATCCTGCTTACGCTGCGTTACAAGTTCTGACCTGCGACCGCAGGGTTTCGTCCGGCCGGCGCCCGCGAGGGCGCTGGCTTTTTTGAGCCCGGCGCCCATGCGCCGGCCACGCCGCCTCGTCTTGACGGCGCCGCGGCCGAGGCGGGAAGCTTCGGGGTCGCCGCATCCGCGCGGGCGTGTGCCTGCGGGACAGTGGCGTGGAGACATTGATGAACGATGCAGGTGCCGGCGTTGCCGGCCGCAATGCCACCGTGAGCGCGCGCATCTCGCCCGCCGGCGGCCTGGACATCCTTTCCCGCCACGAGGTGGCGCGCCTGCGTGGCGCCAGCGACTCGGGCCTGCACGGCCTGCTGCGCCGTTGCGCGCTGGCGGTGCTGACCTCGGGCACGGTCAGCGACGACCCGCGGGCGATCCTCGAGCAGTATCCCGACTTCGACATCCAGGTGCTGCAGCAGGACCGCGGCATCAAGATCGAACTGACCAAGGCGCCGGCGCAGGCCTTCGTGGACGGCCAGATCATCCGCGGCGTCAACGAGCTGCTGGTGGCGGTGGTGCGCGACATCGTCTACGTGTCCACCCAGCTGGAACAGATCGGTTACGACCTCGACCCGTCCGACGCACTGACCCAGGCGGTGTTCGAGATCCTGCGCAACGCGCGCATCCTCAAGCCGCACATCGACCCGAACCTGGTGGTGTGCTGGGGCGGCCACTCGATCTCGTCCGCTGAATACGACTACACCAAGGTGGTGGGCTACCAGCTGGGCCTGCGCGGGCTGGACATCTGCACCGGCTGCGGCCCGGGCGCGATGAAGGGGCCGATGAAGGGGGCGACGATCGCGCACGCCAAGCAGCGGCGCCGCCACAACCGCTACATCGGCATCACCGAGCCGGGCATCATCGCGGCCGAGTCGCCGAACCCGATCGTTAACCACCTGGTCATCATGCCGGACATCGAGAAGCGCCTCGAAGCCTTCGTGCGCATCGGCCACGGCATCATCGTGTTCCCCGGCGGCGTGGGCACCGCGGAGGAGATCCTCTACCTGCTCGGCATCCTGCTGCACCCGGACAACGCGGGCATCCCATTCCCGCTGATCCTCACCGGGCCGAAGCAGTCGGCGGAGTATTTCGAGCAGATCGACAAGTTCCTCCGCCTCGCGCTGGGCGACGCGGTGGCGCAGCACTACCAGATCATCGTCGACGACCCCACCGCGGTGGCGAAGGCGATGGCCAAGGGCATCGACAAGGTGCGCAACAACCGTCTGGACACCAAGGATGCGTTCTTCTTCAACTGGGCGCTGCGCATCCCGCTGGAATTCCAGACCCCGTTCCGCCCCACCCACGAGGCGATGCGCGGGTTGCAGCTCCGCCACGGCCGCCCGCTGCACGAGCTGGCGGCGGACCTGCGCCGCGCGTTCTCCGGCATCGTGGCCGGCAACGTGAAGGAGGAAGGCGTGCAGGCGATCGAGCGGAACGGCCCGTTCGACATCGACGGCGACCGCGACATCATGCAGGCGCTGGACAAGCTGCTGCAGGCCTTCGTGGAGCAGCACCGCATGAAGCTGCCCGGCGGCGCGGCTTACGTGCCGTGCTACCGCGTGATCACGGCCTGAAGAGGGCACGCAGGAGGCCCCGCGGCGGCTTGACAGCCTGCCGCCCGACCGACAAACTACGCAGCTCCCGCCCGAATAGCTCAGCTGGTTAGAGCACTTGACTGTTAATCAGGGGGTCGTTGGTTCGAGTCCAACTTCGGGCGCCAGACATGCGCAAAGGCCGGCAGCGATGCCGGCCTTTGCGCATTTGCGTCCCCCGGTTCCGCAATTACTACTGCGCCGCGGCGCAGCTGGCGGCCTGGTCGGCGCTGGCCTCCGCGCCGCGGACGCGGCCGGAATTCGAGATCACCACCAGCAGTGTCTGGCCCGGCTGGCCGCGACGGCAGAAACGCAGGGTGTTGGTGGTGCCGCTGGCGCTGCCGTCGCTCTGGAAACGCACCAGCCGGCGCCCGCTGTCGCCGAGGATGGTGATGCCGGCATGACCCGGGCCGGTGCGCAGCGGCGCCACGTCGGGCTGGCCCTTGCGGGCCACATCATGGCCGATCAGCCAGCCGGACTCCCAGCGGGTTTCGCCGCTGCACCGCGTGCCGTCGCGGCTCGGGCAGAGCAGGGTGGACTTGCCGCTGAGCGCCGCGGTGCCGCGCGCGTGCTGCAGGGCGGCAATGAATTCCGCTTGCGCCAGTTGCACCTGGTTGCGCCGGAGCAGCTGCGCCAGCGAAGGCGCGGCGATGGCGGCCAGTACGCCGAGAATCGCCACCGCCATGATCTGCTCGACCAGCGTGACGCCGCTTTGTCTTTCCAGGCAGCCGCAAGCCTGCCGCATCGCCATGACGCGCTCCTGCACGGGCGGGAGGGCCATGCTAGGAAGGCGGCTCCGTGCGGCCAGCCGGTCGCGGGAGGGCCGCGGGGTCGGCTTCTGCTGACAGGGTCTGTCAGCAGCGGCGTTTAATATGCAGGCCATTGCCCGCATATCGTCCGCCATGACCGACCGATTCGAACTCGTCGCGCCCTACCAGCCCGCCGGCGACCAGCCCGAGGCGATCCGCCGCCTCAGCGAGGGTTTCGAGGCGGGGCTCGCCGCGCAGACCCTGCTCGGCGTCACCGGCTCGGGCAAGACCTACACCGTCGCCAACGTGATCCAGCAGGTGCAGCGGCCCACCATCGTGATGGCGCCGAACAAGACGCTGGCGGCGCAGCTGTACGGCGAGTTCCGCGAGTTCTTCCCGCACAACGCGGTGGAGTACTTCGTCAGCTACTACGACTACTACCAGCCCGAGGCCTACGTGGCGGCCTCGGACACCTACATCGAGAAGGACGCCTCGATCAACGATCACATCGAGCAGATGCGGCTGGCGGCGACCAAGGCGCTGCTGTCGCGGCGCGACGCGATCATCGTGGCCACGGTGTCGGCGATCTACGGCCTGGGCAATCCCGAGGATTACCTGTCGCTGCGGCTGATCCTGGCCAAGGGCGAGCGCATCGAGCAGCGCCAGCTGATCCGCCAGCTCACCGAGCTGCAGTACACCCGCAACGAGATGGAGCTGCGCCGCGGCACCTACCGCGTGCGCGGCGAGATCATCGACGTGTTCCCCGCCGAATCGGAAACCGAGGCGCTGCGCATCGAGCTGTTCGACGGCGAGGTGGAAGGCCTCTCGCTGTTCGACCCGCTCACCGGAGAGACGGTGCGCAAGGTGCCGCGCTACACGGTCTACCCGCGCACGCACTACGCCTCCACCCGCGAGAGCGTGCTCAACGCGATCGACACTATCAAGGACGAGCTGAAGGAGCGGCTGGAGGTGCTGTACCGCGACAACAAGCTGGTCGAGGCGCAGCGGCTGGACCAGCGCACCCGCTACGACGTGGAGATGATGGCCGAGGTGGGCTACTGCCAGGGCATTGAGAACTACTCGCGCCACCTTTCCCGGCGCGCGCCGGGCGAGCCGCCGCCCACGCTGTTCGACTACCTGCCGGCCGACGGCCTGCTGGTGGTAGACGAATCGCACGTCACCGTGCCGCAGATCGGCGCGATGTACAAGGGCGACCGTTCGCGCAAGGAGACCCTGGTGGAATTCGGCTTCCGCCTGCCGTCCGCGCTGGACAACCGCCCGCTGCGCTTCGAGGAGTGGGAAGCGCGGGTGCCGCGCGCGATCTACGTCTCCGCCACGCCGCGCGACTACGAACTGCAGAAATCCGGCGACGCCATCGTCGAACTGGTGGTGCGCCCCACCGGCCTGGTCGACCCCGAGGTGGAAGTGCGCCCGGTGCGCACCCAGGTGGACGACCTGCTCGGCGAGGCGAACAAGCGCATCGCGATGGGCGACCGCGTGCTGGTCACCACGCTGACCAAGCGCATGGCCGAGAACCTCACCGAGTACCTGTCCGAGCACGGCGTGAAGGTGCGTTACCTGCATTCGGACATCGAGACGGTGGAACGCAGCGAGATCATCCGCGACCTGCGCCTGGGCGAATTCGACGTGCTGGTGGGCATCAACCTGCTGCGCGAGGGCCTGGACATGCCCGAGGTGTCGCTGGTGGCGGTGCTCGACGCCGACAAGGAAGGCTTCCTGCGTTCCACCGGCTCGCTGATCCAGACCATCGGCCGCGCCGCCCGCAACGTGCGTGGCAAGGCCATCCTCTACGCCGACGAGGTGACCCGCTCGATGCAGGCGGCGATGGACGAAACCAACCGCCGCCGCGAGAAGCAGCTGGCCTACAACGAGGCGCACGGCATCACCCCCAAGACGGTGCAGCGGCGCATCGCCGACATCATGGAAGGCGCACGCAGCGAGGCGCCGGCGCGCAGCCGCGGCGGCAAGGGCCGGCAACGCGCCGTGGCCGAGCCGGCGGCCGGCTACGAGGCGATGGACCCGGCCAAGGCCGCCGCCGCGATCAAGAAGCTGGAAGCGCAGATGTACAAGCACGCCCAGAACCTGGAGTTCGAGGATGCGGCGAAATTGCGCGACCGGATCCACCAATTGCGCGAGCAGGCGCTGCGCTGACCCGGCCTCCGGCCGGCCGAACTTGTGGACAGCCAGGGAGTCGCCTATACTGCGCGGCTCGCGCGGCCTGCAGCCACGCGAATCGGGCGGTTAGCTCAGCGGTAGAGCACTACCTTGACATGGTAGGGGTCACAAGTTCGATCCTTGTACCGCCCACCAGATACCATGCGACGGCGCGAACCTCGGTTCGCGCCGTTTCTTTTTCCGGCTGGAGCGTCGCGATGGTCTATCTGTGGGTCAAGAGCTTCCACGTGCTGTTCGTGATCGCCTGGATGGCCACGGTGTTCTACCTGCCGCGGATCCTGGTCAATCTTGCCGAGGCCGGCGACGAGCCGGCGGTGAAGGCGCGGCTGCTGTTGATGGGACGGCGGCTGTACAAGTTCGGCCACAACATGTTCGGCATCGCCTTCATCTTCGGCCTGACGCTGTGGCAGGGCTGGCGGCTGTTCCCGTCGAAGCTGCCGGATGTGACCGCGGGCATGCATTGGATCGACGCCAAGCTGACCCTGGTGGCGTTGCTGCTGGCGTATTTCGTGTGGGCGGGGCGCGTGCTGAAGCGCTGCGAGCGGGGCGGCGCTCTGCCTTCATCGAAGGCGCTGCGCTGGCTCAACGAGCTGCCGGTATTGCTGCTGCTGGGCGTGATCTTCCTGGTGCTGGCCAAACCGTTCTGATCCGGGATCGCGCCCGGTCGCCCGGAGCGGCTGGAGCCGCATCGCCTGCGTCGTCTCTCCGCCAGCCGAAGGCTGGCCGGGCAGGAGATGCCCGGCGGCAGCGCGGCTGGCCTTGGGCCTGTCGCCGCCGGGCGAGGGGCGCCCCGGGAGATGGCGAGGCAAGGGCGTCGTCGTCGCTCAGGCGCCCTTGAACACCGCCTTGCGTTTTTCCAGGAAAGCGCCGGTGCCTTCGCGCATATCCGCGGTAGAGAACATCAGCGCGAAGCCCTGGGTCTCGAATTCCAGGCCCTGGTCGAGCGCGGTCTCGCCGCCCTGCAGTACCGCATCGAGAATGCCGGCGGCGGCCAGCGGCGCGGCGGCGGCGAGCTGCTCGGCCAGGGCGTTCACCGCCTCATCCAGCGCCTCGGGCGCCACCACGCGGTTGACGATGCCCAGTTCGTACGCGCGCCGCGCGTCGATCGGCGCGCCGGTGAGGCACAGCTCCAGTGCGGCGCTGCGGCCGGCGAGGCGCAGCAGGCGCTGGGTACCGCCGAAACCCGGGATCAGCCCGAGGTTGATCTCGGGCTGGCCGAATTTCGCCTTTTCGCTGGCCACGCGCAGGTGGCAGGCCATCGCCAGCTCCATGCCGCCGCCCAGCGCGAAGCCCTGGATGCGCGCGAGCACCGGTTTGCCCAGCCGCTCGATGCGGCTCATCAGCTGCTGGCCGGCGCGCGAGAAGCCTTGCGCCTGCACCGGCGTGTAGCCGCTCATTTCGGCGATGTCGGCGCCGGCCACGAAGGCTTTCTCGCCTGCGCCGGCCAGCACCACCGCGCGCACGGCATCGTCCTGCGCGGCCTGCGTGAAAGCGATGCTCAGCTCGTTGAGCGTGTCGCGGTTCAGCGCGTTGAGTTTGTCGGGGCGGTTCACGGTGATGCTGCGCACCGCGCCGCGGTTGGCGATTTCCAGGTTGCGATAGGCCACGGGCCGACTCCAGCGATGCCGAAACGCGCATGGTAGCGCGGGAACCTTTGCCGCCGCCGGGTTTCTCATGCGTGGAGCCTTGACGGCGGAAATCAGCCGGCTGCCAGACCCGCCTTGCGGTGAATGTTTTCACCATCGAAGTCCCTGGACGCTGCACACGCAATGCGAAACCCTTACGATGTGGCATCCCGGAGCGGCCGCGGTGTGCGGCACGAGGCAAGAGTCGCGATGGAGAACGGCATGACACGACTGCGTTGGCTGTTGCCCTGCCTGCTGCTGGTCGGCATGGCCCATGCGCAGGCCGTTCCGCAGCAGCCGGCCGCGGTGAAGCTGGACAAGACCAAGCTCTCCTACGCGATCGGCTACCAGATCGGCAGCCAGTTCGTCGACAGCAAGACGCAGCCCGGCATCCCGGAGATCGACATCGCCACCCTGCAGCGCGCGATCCAGGACGCCTACGGCAAGCGGCCGCCGGCGGTGCCGATGCAGGCGATGCACCAGCAGCTGAGCGCCTTCAACCAGCAGCTGCGCACCGATGCCCAGGCCGAATTCGAACAGATCGCGGACGTCAATGCGCGCAAGAGCGCCGCGTTCATGGCGCGCAACGCCAAGCAGCGCGGCGTGATCCAGTTGCCCTCCGGCATCCAGTATTCCGTGATCAAGCGCGGTGACGGCACGGTCCATCCCACGGCCACCAGTACGGTGGTGGTGGATTACCGTGGCATGCTGGTGGATGGCACCGAATTCGACAGCACCTGGGCGCACGGCGCGCCCGCGAGCATCACCGTGGACCACATGATCCCGGGTTGGCGCGACGTGATCCCGCGGATGCGCGTGGGCGACCGCTGGAAGGTGGTGATCCCGCCGCAGCTGGCCTACGGCAAGGAGGGCCAGTTGCCGCGCATCGGCCCGAACGAGGCGCTGGTGTTCGAGATCGAACTGCTGGCGATCAAGCCGCCCGCGCCGGACCAGGATTCGCCCTGAGAGCCTGTTTATGATCTCCGCGTAGCTCGCGTTGGCTTGCTGTGGCCGTCAGGTGGTAGCGGGTGGCGCAGCGCCTGCCTAGCCGGCAGGTCAAGCCGCGCGCTGCTGCATGGCGGCCACAGCAAGGCAACCCGAAGAAGGGCCGGGTCTGTTTGCCCGCAGGCCTGCGTCATCACTCGGTCATGGACGGACGTCCATTCCTTCGTTCTTCCTTGGCCTGCGGGCAAACAGCTCCCGGCGCGGGCCACGCAGAGATCGTAAACAGGCTCTGAGCGCGCGCCGCCCTGCTGCTAAAATCGCGGGGCATGTCCAACGAACCTCTTCCCGCACCGCCATCCCCGGCCACGCCGTGCATTGGCGTCTGCCAACTGGACCCGCGGGGCTATTGCATCGGCTGCCGCCGCACGATCGAGGAGATCGGCCGCTGGCGCGGCATGAGCGAGGCCGAGCGCCTGTACGTGATGCGCGAAGTATTGCCTGCGCGCGTGCGCCCATGAACGACGAACTGCTGCAGGCCCTGCGGCCGCTTTCCGCGCCGCCCGGCACGCCGGGCTGGAACCACGCCGACATCAGCGAATTGCTGGGCGACACGCCGCGCCGTCCGGCGGCGGTGTTGCTGGGCCTGCGCGAGGGCGTGCAGCCGCGGCTGGTGTTCACCGTGCGCACCGACCACCTGCAATCGCACGCGGGCCAGGTGGCGTTTCCCGGCGGCGGCACCGACCCGGGCGACGCCGACGCGCTGGCCACCGCGCTGCGCGAGAGCGAGGAGGAGATCGGCCTGGCCCGCGAGCTGGTGACGCCGCTGGGCTATCTGGACAACTTCGAGACGATCAGCGGCTACCGCATCACGCCGGTGGTGGCGCGCATCGCGGCGGACGCGCGGCTGCGCGCCGCGCCGGCGGAAGTGGCCGAGGTATTCGAGGTGCCGCTGGCGTTCTTCCTTGAACCGGCCAACCTGCGCCGCTACGTCATGGAATACCGCGGCCACCGGCGCGACATGGTCGAGTTCGTGCACGGCGGGCACCGCATCTGGGGCGCCACTGCGGCGATCCTGCTCAACTTGCTGAAGAGGATGGGGCGCGCATGAAGACCACGCTGATTTCCGCGGCCGAACTCGCCGCGTTGCCGCCAGACGAAGTGCTGCTGGTCGATTGCCGCAAGGACCTCGCCGATCCCGCGAAGGGACGCCGCGACTACGAGGCGGGCCACATTCCCGCCGCGGTATACGCCGAGCTGGATACCGACCTCTCCGATCTTTCGCTGCAATCGCAAGGGCTGGGCCGCCATCCGCTGCCGTCCGCTGCGGCGTTCTCCGCCGTGCTCGGCCGCTGGGGCTGGCGGCCGGGCCTGCAGGTGGTGGCTTACGACGCCGACAACGGCGCGCTGGCCGCCGCGCGGCTGTGGTGGCTGCTGCGCTTTGCCGGCGAGCGTGCCGTGGCGGTGCTCGACGGCGGCTTCGCCGCGTGGCAGGCGGCGGGCCTGCCGGTGGAAACCGCCGTGCCGCAGCGCGCGGCGACTACGGCGGCGCTGCGGTTCGATCCTACCCAGGTGGTGCTGGACCACGCCGCGCTGCACGCCGCGCCCGCACCGCTGCTGCTCGATGCGCGCGCCGCGCCGCGCTACCGCGGCGACATCGAGCCGCTCGATCCCGTCGCCGGCCACGTGCCCGGCGCGCTGAACCGCCCGTTCGCCGACAACCTCGCCGCCGACGGCCGCTTCAAGCCCGCGGCGGAACTCAGGCGCGACTTCCTCGCCGTGCTCGGCACGCGCGCGCCTGCCGACGTCGTGCACATGTGCGGCTCCGGCGTCACCGCCTGCCACAACCTGCTGGCGATGGAACACGCCGGCCTGGGCGGTTCGCGCCTGTATGCGCCGTCGTGGAGCGGCTGGGTGAGCGACCGTGCGCGGCCGGTGGCGACCGGCGCGGAATAGGCGTCGCGCGATGGCGGCCTCCACGGAACCGCACGGCATCCGCATCGTCGGCTTCGAGCCGCGCTGGCGCGAGGCGTTCGCCACGCTCAACATCGAGTGGCTGGAGCGCTGGTTCGTGGTGGAGGAGTACGACCGCGAAGTGCTCGGGAATCCCGAAAAGCACATCCTCGCCAAGGGTGGGCACATCCTGTTCGCCGTCGACGAAGCGGGGCATGCGCTTGGCACGGTGGCGCTGAAGCACGAGGGCGACGGCGTCTACGAACTCACCAAGATGGCGGTGTCGCCCGGGGCGCGCGGGCGCGGCGTCGGCCGCCTGCTGATGGACGCTGCGCTGGATCTGTACCGCACGCTCGGCGCGCGCGAATTGTTCCTGGAATCCAGCAGCCTGCTCGGGCCTGCGCTGGCGCTGTACGAAAGCGTCGGCTTCCGCCACCACCCCGCGCCGCGCGCAGGCTCGCACTACGCGCGGGCGGACGTGCACATGATCTGGGAACCCTGAGAGCCTGTTCCATGTCTCCGCGTGGCCCGCGCCGGGAGCTGTTTGCCCGCAGGCCAAGGAAGAAGGAGGAAGTGGACGTCCGTCCACGACCGAGTGATGACGCTGGGATGGGGGCAAACAGACCCGGCCCCGGAAGTGACAGGTGCCGGGTTGCCCTCGAATGGCCGCCATGTGACGGCGCGCGGCTTGACCTGCCCGCCAGGCAGGCGCTGCGCCACGCGCCACCACCTGACAGCCATTCGAGGGCAACGCGAGCCACGTGGAGACATGGAACCGGCTCTGAGTGGGTCCGTCTCCTGTTCCTTCGCCCTGCGGTTTGTGGCGCCTGTCTGCGGGAGTGAGTGCCCGGGCAACGCAGCGATCGTGCGTGTCCGGCAGCCTGCGGTGACGCGCGGCACGGCGTCTTTCGATAAGCTGGCCGGCGTCCCCACGAGCGAGAGATGCCGCATGTCGAGACTGTTGCCGAAGACCGCCTTCGCGCTGGGCCTGTTCGCCGGCGCCGTGCTGGCCGCGCCCGTTCCGCCCACCGCGGCGACGGCGCAGGTCACGGCCGAACGGATCGGCGACGGCATCGCCGCCTTCCTGCCGCCGGGCATGACGGCCTACCCGCACTCGCTGGCCCTGCTGCACACGCCGCAGGCCGAGGGCGCGTTGCCGGCGGGCTGGGCGATCCGCCCGCGCTACGACCGCCACGACGGCAAGACCCGCGTCACCGTGGCGGTGCCGCCGGGTGCCGACCTGTACGGCACCGGCGAGGTCACCGGCCCGCTGCGCCGCAACGGCGCAAGCATCACACTGTGGAACACCGACAACTTCGAGTACGCGAAGGACGGCGGCAAGCAGCTCTACCAGTCGCACCCGTGGGTGCTGGGCGTGCGGCCGGACGGCAGTGCGTTCGGCGTGCTGTTCGACTCCACCTGGCGCGCCACGCTGGCCACCGGCAGCGATATCGTGTTCGAGTCCAGCGGCCCGGCGATGCCGGTGATCGTGATCGACCGCGCCTCGCCGCAGGCCGTGCTGGAAGGATTGGCGCAACTCACCGGCACGATGCCGCTGCCGCCGCGCTGGGCGCTGGGCTACCAGCAGTCGCGCTGGTCGTACACGCCCGATACGCGCGTGCTGCAGATCGCCGACGAATTCCGCAAGCGGCGCATCCCGGCCGACGCGATCTGGATGGACATCGACTACATGGACGGCTTCCGCGTGTTCACTTTCGATCCGAAGACGTTCCCGGATCCCAAGCGGCTCAACCGCGAGCTACACGCGCGCGGTTTCCACAGCGTGTGGATGATCGACCCGGGCGTGAAGATCGACCCCGGCTACAAGGTCTACGACAGCGGCAACGCGCAGGACGTGTGGGTGAAGGATGCGCAGGGCCGCGACTACCACGGTACGGTATGGCCGGGCGCGGTGGTCTTTCCCGATTTCACCCGGCCGCAGACCCGGCAGTGGTGGTCGGGCCTGTACAAGGACTTCATGGCGCAGGGCGTGGACGGCGTCTGGAACGACATGAACGAGCCTTCCGTGTTCAACGTGGACGGCCAGACCATGCCCGACGACAACCAGCATCGCGGCGGCGGCGCGCTGGCGCCGGGGCCGCACCTGGAATACCACAATGTGTACGGCATGCTGATGGTGCGTGCCACGCGCGAGGGCATCCAGGCGGCGAACCCGGACAAACGGCCGTTCGTGCTGACCCGCTCGAATTTCCTCGGCGGCCAGCGCTATGCGGCCACCTGGACCGGCGACAACGCCTCGACCTGGGACGACCTCAAGCTGTCGATCCCGATGTCGATCAACCTCGGCCTGTCCGGCCAGCCGTTCAGCGGACCGGACATCGGCGGCTTCAGCGGCGTGGCCACGCCGAAACTGTGGGCGAACTGGATCGCGGTGGGCGCGTTCTACCCGTTCTCGCGCGGGCACACCATCAAGGCGCCGCAGCAGAAGGAACCGTGGGCGTTCGGGCCGGCGGTGGAAAAGACCGCGCGTATCGCGATCGAGCGCCGCTACCGCCTGCTGCCCTATCTCTACACGCTGTTCCGGGAAAGCTCGGTGGACGGCCTGCCGGTGATGCGGCCGGTGTTCTTCGCCGATCCGCGCGACCCGCGGCTGCGTGCGGAGCAGCAGGCCTTCCTGCTCGGCGGCGACCTGCTGGTGGTGCCGGCGTTCGCGCAGCATCCCGCCTTGCCGCAGGGCATCTGGCGCACGGTGTCGCTGGTCGACGGCGACCGCGCCGATCCATTGCAGGCGACGCTGAAAGTGCGCGGCGGCGCGATCGTGCCGCTGGGGCGCATCGTGCAGGACAGCAACGAGGATTCGTTCCAGCCGCTGACCCTGCTGGTGAGCCTGGACGCGCACGGCCAGGCTCAGGGAAGGCTGTACGAAGACGCGGGCGACGGCTACGGCTATCGCAATGGCGAATATCGCCTCACCAGTTATCGCGCCGAGCGGCAGGGCGACACGGTGAAGGTGAGCATCGCCGGCCGCGAGGGCCGTTGGCCGGCCGCCGCGCGCCAGGTGGTGGTGCAACTGCTCACCGACGCGGGCGTGGTCACCGCGCGCGGCACGGACGGCAACGTCACCTTGCGCCTGCCGCACGCGCATTGAGGCGAGTTTCCGGGAATTTCCCCGGTGCCTGCGCGTGCCGGCCGGTGCCGTGCGTGTGTGTGGTGCCGCCTGTCGCAATCCACCGTCGATGGCACACGTGTCCCTGTCCGCCCGCGGCTGCATGCGCCGCGGCCTTCCATCCGGCTACCACGCGCCGCGGTGCTCCGGCACGCGGCGCACGATCAGCGCCATCGCCGCCAGCACCACCAGCGCCGCCACGGCGTAACAGCGCGACTGCACGCTGCCCGGCGCGCTGGCGGAGGCGATGATCGCGGTGGCGATGGAGACGGTGCTGATCGAACCGACCTGCAGGCACATCGTGCGCAGCGCGGCGATGGTGGACGAGCGCTGCGGCGCGAGCTGCAGGCCCGCGTTGCGGCTGGCCGGGTTGGTGGTGCCGTAGCCGGCGCCGATCAGCAGGGTGGCGCCGGCCAGCCATGCATAGGGCGGGATGCCGGCCCAGGGGCGGCTGGCCAGCAACAGCATGCCGCAGGCGATCACCGTGCCGCCCACGTACAGCGGCGGGCGGTGGCCGGTGCGACGCAGGGCGAAGGCCGAGGCGACCGTCATCGCGATCGCCGCCGCGCCTTCGGCGATCAGCAGCGTACCCGCGGAAAGCGCGTCCAGTCCGTAACGGTCCGCCGCGTACAGCGGCACCAGCGCCACCGAGCCCAGGGTGACGCCGCCCACCAGCATGTTGAACAGGTTCACCGCGCCGAAGTCGGTGCCGTGCACCAGCCGCGGCGCGAGGAACGGTTCGGCGCAGCGGTGGATGTGCCGGAAGAACAGCGCGATGCAGGTCACCGCCACGGCCAGCGGCACGATGAACAGCGGCGACGCCGCCGTCGTGTGGCGCTCGCCCAGGTAGCTGGCCGCCAGCATGCCGGCCAGCAGGCCGCCGCCCAGCAGCGACATGCCGGCGGCATCCATGCGTGCCGCGGCGTCGCGTGCGCGCGGCGGGTCGGGCGGGATCTGGCGCAAGGCCAGCAGCATGATCGCGAGGCCGATCGGCACGTTGACGAAAAACACCCCGCGCCAGCTCCAGTACCTCACGAACAGCCCGCCGAAGATCGGCCCGATCATCGCGCCCACCGGAAAGATGCTGCCGAACAGGCTCACCGCGCGGTCGCGCATGTCGCCGAAGTAATCCACCACGATGCCGGTGGCCGAAGGGGTGAAGCCCGCGCCGCCCGCCGCCTGCAGCGCGCGCAGCGCGATCAGCATGTAGATGTCCTGGGCCAGCGCGCAGCACAGCGAGGCCACGGTGAAGGTGACCACCGAGGCGAGGAATACCCGCCGCCGTCCGTAGCGCTCGCTGAGCCGGCCGCTGATCGGCAGCATCAGCACGAAGCCGAACGAGTAGGCGGTGATCGTCCAGCCCACCCAGTTGATCGAGGTGTCCAGGCCGCGCTGCAGCGCGTGCAGTGCGGTGGCCACGATGGTGGAATCCACCGACATCATCAGCAGCGCCAGCGCCACCGTGGCGAACGCCAGCGCGCGGTTGATGGTCGGGGCGCCCTGGGTGGTGTCCGGCGCGGTCGCGGTTGGCTTGGTGGCGGTGCTCACGGAGCCGCAGTCTACGGGAAGCCGGCGGCGCGGTGGTGCCGCCGGCCGTCGCCACGGCGGTTTTCGTGGCCGCTCAGCCCTTGCCCTTGAGCCGCGCCACCAGCGCCTGCAGCGTGGCCTGGGTCTGCGGGTGGAAGAAGCCTTCGAGGAAGTCGTCGAGCGGCAGCGCGTCGACGTCGGCGTAGGTGGCGACCAGGTCGGCGCGGGCGAGGCGGCGGGTGGCGAGCATGGCGTGCGGAGGCAGGGCGAGCAGTTCGCTCATCCAGTGCCGGGCCCGCGTCACCACCTGGTCGATGCCGGTGGTCTCGTCGACGAAGCCGCAGGCCAGCGCCTCCTGCGCGTCGATCATTGCGCCGGCGACCAGCAGGCGCTCGGCGCGGTAGGCGCACACCACGCGGCGCAACGCGAGCTGGATGCAATCGGGCACACTGAGGCCCACCTGCACCTCGTTGAGGCCGATCTTGTACGGCCCCTGCGCCATCACGCGGTAGTCGCACATCAGCGCCAGCACCGCGCCGCCGGCGGGGCTGTGGCCGGTGACCGCGGCGGCCAGCGGCAGCGGCGAGCAGGCCAGCGCGGCGGCGGTGGCGAAGAACTCGCGCCAGTAGGCGCGGGCGCCGGTGCGGTCCATCTGCAGCACCGCGGGCACGTCCACGCCGGCGGAGAACATGCCGGGCAGGCCGGACAACACGATGCCGCGGGCGCCGCCGGCGACGGCGCCGGCCAGCGCCGAGCGCAGTGACTGCAGCAGTTCCAGGTTCAGCGCGTTGACCGGCGGGCGCGCCAGCCGGATCTCGGCGATGGCATCGTGCTGGATGACTTCGAGCATGGCGGACTCCGGGTTCTTCCGTTGTTGCAGGAGCGCACCTCGTGCGCGATGGTTTTTGCTTCGATCCAGCGCCAGAGCCATCGCGCACAGGGTACGCTCCTGCGGCTTTCTTCAAGGTTGCGGATGCTGCTCCGCGCTCCAGGTGTAGTGTACGGCGTAGTCCAGCACGGCCTTGCCGTTGGCGGGCACGTCCACCCGGAACTCCAGTGTGTCGGTGCTCTGCTTGTCGGGTTGCTGGCTGGACGAGGCCAGTTTCCATTCGCGCCAGCGGTTGGGATGTTCGCGCACGGTGACGGTGCGTGGGCTGTCGCCGGCGTTCGTGAGCGTGACGCGGAAAGCCTCGTCCAGTGTGCGGCCGGCCTGGTCGACATGGAAGGCGGTGCGTTCGCGCGTAGCGCGCAGGTCGAAGGCCTGGCCCAGGGTGATGCTGGCGTCGCCGCCCTTGGGCGTGTCCTCGATGCGGCCCTCGCCGATGAATCGCGGCGTGCCGTGGCTGTCCTGCGCGAGCACGCGCAGGTAGCCGGCGGGCAGGCTGTCGAAGGCGGCGAGCCTGAGCGTGCTGACGATGTTGCCGGTGCCGTTGTCGCTGTTGAAATCGCGGCCCAGCATCGGCTGCGGCGGCAGCCAGTTGCCGCCGTTTTCGTACAGGCTGGTACGTTCGCAGGCGATCGTGCGCGTGGCGTACAGCGGCACCTGGCTCACGCTGCCGTCGGGCAGGTTCGCCGGCGTGGGCAGGGTATAGCTGCGGTAGTCGTCCATCTGCGCCTGCTGCGGCATCGGCGCGGCGGCGTAACTGTTGGCCTTCGCCATCATCATCACCGGGCGCGGGCCGGAGGCCTTGGCGAAGTTCGGTTCGCCGGCGATCAGGGTGAGTTTCGCGTCGCGCCAGTCGCGGCCGCTGCGGTTGGCGATGCTGGCGCGCGACTCGAACTGCATGCGGCAAGCATTGCCGGGCTGCAGCGTGGCGACGTAGGCAGCGCGCCAGCCGAGTCCGCTGGTGGGGTAGCTGAGCACGGCCTCGCTGCGGCCGCCGTGCGCAGCGTCGACACGCAGGCGCAGGCTGGAACCGGCGGGGAAGTCGCCGTCGCTGACGCGCACGCCGGCGAACCGGCGGATCCAGCTGCTGCCCTGGGCATTCTCGATCACCAGGCCGTCGCCGCTGGCGCGCCGCAGCGTGCCGGTGGCGAGCGGCTGGCCGCTGTCGCCCAGCACGGTGACCTCGCGGCCGAGCAGGCCGGTCAGCGCGGCGCTGTTGCCCTGGGCCAGCAGCAGGCGTTGCGAGACCACCCTGGCACTGCCATCGGGAAAGCCCAGCGCCAGCGCCTCGGCATCGAGGTGGTCGGGCAGGTCGCCCAGGGTGATGTCCTGCAGGCCGGGTTGGAGCGTGAGCGCGCGTTGCTCGCGGATCACCGCGTAGCCGTCGTCGAGGTTGCCGTCGCCGTTGCCCGCGTACAGGGCGGCGCTGTCGCTGCGGTAGAGCGTGATGTCGGCACCGCCCGCGGCGGGCGTCGCCGCGCCTGCCGGTGCGGCGAGGGCGAATCCGGCGGCGCAGGCCAGCGCGAGGGCGGACAGGGCAGGCTGGTTCATGGTGAAGCTCCTGGGGACAGGGAGTCTGGCGGCTTGTTTCTTCTCCCGCCTGCCGTGGGCGAGCCGGCCGCGCTTATCGCTTACGCGTCGCGGTGCCGTAGTGCAGGACGTCGGAGATCTCGGCGGTGGCCTTGCACAGTGCCTCGACGGTGCGTTGCCGCGTCTGCGCCGAGGCGCGCTGTTCGATGAACGGCACGGTGAGCGCGCACACGGCACGGCCGTGGTCGAGCACCGGCGCCGAAATGTCGGTGACCGCGTCCACCACGTGGCTGCGTGCGCAGGCATGGCCCTGGCTGCGCACCTGCGCCAGCTGGCGGGTCAGCTTCTTGCGGTCGAGGTCGGCTTCCTGGCCGGCGATGATATCCAGCCAGTGTTCGCGCACCTGCTCGTCCTGGAAGGCCAGCAGCACGTGGCCCGAGGTGGACTGGGACATCGGGCGGCGATGGCCGATGCGCACCACCAGGGCGATCTCGCCGGGTGGATCGGCGCGGGCGATCACCACGATCTGCTCGCGCGAGGGCACCACCAGGTGGCAGGCCTGCTCGGTGGTCTCGGCCAGCCGGTGCATCACCGGCAGGGCGGCCTCGATCGCGCTCTTCACCGGCGGCTGCTCCATCGCCAGGCGGAACAGCCGCGGCGTGATGCAGTAGCCGCCGTCGCCTTCGGCGCGGGCGAGGTAGTCGCGTTCTTCCAGCACCTGCAGCATGCGGAAGATCTCGCCGCGCGAGCGGCCGACGCCCTCGGAGATTTCCACGATGCTGAGCGGCTGGTGGGCACTCGCCAGCAGTTCGAGGATGTCCAGACCCTTGTCGAGCGCCGGGGCGCGGTATTTGGGAGCGGGCTTCGTCATGATCCTAGAGCTTGTTTATGATCCCCAAGTATCCCGCGCCGAAGGCGGTTTGCGCGCAGGCCAAGGAAGAACGAAGGGATGGACGCCGGTCCACGGCTGGGTGATGACGCAGAGATGCGGGCAAACAGACCCGGCCCTTCGGCTCGTCGTCGCGCGGCCGCCATGCGGCAGCGCGCAGCTTGGCCTGACAGCCGCGGCTGACGCCACGCACCGCGATCTGGCGACCACTCAATGACAAGCGGAAGGCTCGGGGTCATAAACGGGCCCTAGCTTGCCGCATGTAGTGGACGACTGCCATGCAGGTTGGCATGCTGCAGTGCGTCTTTGCGCTGGTGAATAACTATTTCATATTTGCACTGCCGTGTCCGGCATGCGCGGGCTGCAACGGGAGATCGGGGTGGATGCACGAATGACGACGGAATGCCCGGCCACGCCGGCGACTGCTGCGCCGCAGGGCCTTGGCCGCTGGCTGCCGCTGTTCCTGATCGTGGGGCTGTTCTTCCTGTGGGGCGCCGCGAACAACCTCAACGACGTATTGATCGCGCAGTTCAAGAAAGCCTTCGTGCTGGACGATTTCCAGGCGGGTCTGGTGCAGAGCGCGTTCTACCTCGGCTATTTCCTGGTAGCGATGCCCGCGGCGATGTTCATGCGCCGCTATGGCTACAAGCAGGCGGTGGTGCTGGGCCTGATGCTGTACGGGGCGGGTGCGCTGCTGTTCTGGCCGGCGGCGGAACTGCGCACCTACGGCATGTTCCTGTTCGCGCTGTTCGTGATCGCGACCGGCCTGGCCTTCCTGGAGACCTCGGCCAATCCGCTGATGACCGTGCTGGGGCCGCCTGACGGCGCGGCGCGCCGGCTGAATTTCGCGCAGGCGTTCAACCCGCTGGGTTCCATCGCCGGCGTGCTGGTGGGCCAGCATTTCATCCTCGCAGGGGCGGAGCGCACGCCGGCGCAGTTGGTCGCGATGAGCGCCGCCGAGCGCACCGCGTATTACGCGGATGCGACGCATGCGGTGCAGTTGCCTTATCTGTGCATCGGCCTGGTCGTGCTGGTCTGGGCCGTGCTGGTGCTGCTGGCCAGCTTCCCCGCCGTGACCGCGCCGCATGCGCTTGCGACGCATGCCGCCGGGCGTAATGGCGTGCTGGCGCGGCTGCTGCGCGACCGCGGTTTTACCGGGGCGATGGCGGCGCAGTTTTTCTACGTGGGCGCGCAGGTCGGCGTGTGGAGCTACACCATCCGCTATGTGCAGGCGACGATGCCGGGCACCTCGGCGCAGGCGGCGGCCAACTTCATCCTCGCTGGGCTGGTGTGCTTCATGCTTGGGCGCTTCGCGGGCACGGCGCTGATGAAATACCTGGCGCCGGTGCGCCTGTTGTTGGTCTTCGCCCTGGTCAATGTCGTGCTCGCGCTGTATGCGCTGGCGTGGCCGGGCATGGGCGGCGCCTGCGCACTGGTGGCCTGCAGCTTCTTCATGTCGGTGATGTACCCGACCATCTTCGCGCTGGGCGTCGAAGGCATGGACGACGACGAACGCAAGCTCGGCTCGGCGCTGCTGGTGATGACCATCATCGGCGGCGCGGCGCTCACCGCGGCGATGGGCAAGGTATCCGACCTTGCCGGCATCGCGCGCGCGTTGAGCGTGCCGGCGCTGGGCTTTGCCGTGGTGGCGTGGTTCGCCTGGCGGCGCCTGCCGCGTGCCGGCAAGGCGGGGGGCTGACGGATGCCGCGCCTCTACTACGCGCTCGATCTACGTGACGATGCGGCGGCCATCGCCGAGTACGAAAACTGGCATCGGCCCGAGAAGGTCTGGCCGGAAATCGTCGCTTCGATCCGCTCGGCGGGCATCGAGGAGATGGAGATTTTCCGCACCGGCAACCGGCTGGTCATGATGATGCAGGTGCCTGACGACTACGACGCTGCAGGCAAGCAGGCGGCCGATGCGGCGGACCTGCGCGTGCAGGAGTGGGAGCGGTTGATGGATGGCTACCAGCAGCGCCTGCCGTGGGCGAAGCCGGGGGAGAAGTGGGTGGCCATGCGTGGGATTTTTTCGTTGAAGGAAGCGTTGGAAGCTAACGGCGCGAGTCGGTAGCGTTTGTTCCAGACCTTCGATCTGCTTCCGTAATCTGCGGAGAAGATGTTCCGCGTTTTCGCAAGTAACAAGGCGGTTTCGGGCGCCTACCGGCGCCCGAGCCACCTTTCTTTGCTGGCCCAAAGCAAGGTGGCCCAAAGAAATGGCCTGGTTCAATCCGCCAGGACTACAAGCAGGCCGTGTTGAGGGTTTTGGAGCCACTCCCGCTTACACGATAGACAGTGCGGCCACATCGCGCCGTATCTGGAAACTGAGGGTCTTCGAGCTTGTCATCTCGACGCGAGCTGCGAGGAGATTTGGACAAGTACTTAGTGGTCGCTGGTGGTGACGACCAGCACGGTGTCGATCGGATCAAGCGGCTTGGCGGGCAACTGCACGTCGAGCTGCTTGCCGTGCTGGGTGAACTTGAGCGGAGAGTGCCGCGGATCGGCCAGCAGGTAGGCGCCGGTAGCGCGGATGTTCGCGTCGGCGAGGTGGAACGCGCGGCCGGGCCATTCGAGCAGGTGGATGTAGACCTTGCCGGGCCGCTGCGTGGCGCGCCAGTCCCAGGTGGGCACCCACACGGGCTTGCCGTTGGCATCCTTCTCCGTGGCGGAGTAGCTGCCGTGCGGATCGGCGAACGGCGCGGGGCCGGTGCCGTAGATCGATTCGCCGTTGACCTTCAGCCACTGGCCGATGGCGCGCAGGCGTCCGGCTTCGGGCGCCGGGATCACGCCGCGCGCGTCGGGGCCCACGTTGAGCAGGTAATTGCCGCCCTTGCTGGCGATGTCGACCAGGTTGCGCAGCAGCACGGCGGTGGACTTGAAGTCGGTATCGCCCGACTTGTAGCCCCAGGTGTCGTTGATCGTCATGCAGGTTTCCCAGTCCTTGCCGGGAAAGCCCTGCGGCGGGATGTGCTGCTCGGGCGTCTCGGTGTCGCCCGGGTAGCCGCCGCCCAGCCGGTTGTTCCAGATCAGCTGCGGATACTGGTCGAGCAGCTTGACGATTTCCGAGGCGAGCTGCGGGGTCATCTCGCGGGTCGGCGTGTCGAACCACAGCACCGCCGGGTGGTATTTCGCCAGCAGCTCCTTGATCTGCGGGATCGCCTTGGTGTGCAGGTAGGTGGCGAAGTCGCCGTCCTGCGCCTTGTCCCAGTGGCCGCCGATCGCGGCGCCGCCGGGCGCGGTCCAGTCCTGGTCCTGCGAGTAGTAGACGCCGAACTTGATGCCCTGCCGCCTCGCCTCGTCGGCCAGTGCACGCAGCGGGTCGCGTTTGTACGGCGTGGCGTCGACGATGTTGAACGCGTTCGCCTTCGAGTCGAACATCGCGAAGCCGTCGTGGTGCTTGGCGGTGATCACGATGTACTTCATGCCCGCGGCCTTGGCCAGCGAGACCCAGGTGCGCGCGTCGAACTGCGTCGGGTCGAACTTCGCGGGCAACTGCTTGTACTTGGCCACCGGAATGCGCGCGTCGTGCATGATCCACTCGCCCGCACCGGGTACCGGCTTGCCGTGCCATACGCCGGCCGGCACCGAATACACGCCCCAGTGGATGAACATGCCGTAGCGCGCCGCGCGCCACCAGGCCATGCGCGCGTCGCGCTGCGCCGGCGTCTCGGTGTCCTGGATCGCCGCGACCGGATGCGCGCCGGTGTTCGCCGGCGTCGCGGCGTGCGCCATGGCGCAGGGGGCGGCCAGCGCGCAGGCGAGGGCGGATTTCACGAGGCGGCAAGGCATCTTCATCACGCGGCTCCAGTCTTCAGTTTTGCCAGGCCACGCCGTGCGGGAAGGCGTAGTCGCGCAGCGAGCTTTCCTTCATCTGTGCGGAAAAACCCGGCGAGAGCGGCGCGATGTAGCGGCCCTCGCGTATCACCACCGGATCGACGAAGTGCTCGTGCAGGTGATCGACGAACTCGATGGCGCGGTCTTCCTTGCGGCCGCTGATCGCCACGAAGTCGGCCATCGCCAGGTGCTGCACCAGTTCGCACAGGCCCACGCCGCCGGCGTGCGGGAACACGCGCACGCCGAACTTGGCCGCCAGCAGCAGGATCGCCAGGTTCTCGTTGACGCCGCCCACGCGGGCCGCGTCGATCTGCACCAGGTCCACCGCGCCGGCCTGGAACAGCTGCTTGAACATCACCCGGTTGTGGGTGTGCTCGCCGGTGGAGACCGGCATCGGCGCGACCGCGCGGCGGATCGCCGCGTGGCCGAGGATGTCGTCGGGGCTGGTCGGCTCCTCGATCCAGGCGATGTCGAAGGCTATGAGTTGCTGCAGCCAGGCGATGGCGTCGGGCACGTCCCAGCGCTGGTTGGCGTCGATGGCGATGGCGATGCCGGGGCCGACCGTTTCGCGGGCGAGGCGGCAGCGGCGCACGTCGTCCGCCGCGTTCAGGCCCACCTTGAGCTTGATCGTGCGGAAGCCGTCGGCGACCGCTTCGCGCGTCAGCCGCTGCATCTTCTCGTCGCTGTAGCCCAGCCAGCCGGGCGAGGTGGTGTAGGCGGGGTAGCCTTCGGCCAGCAGCTGTTCGATGTGCTGCTGCCGCTGCGGCAACGCCGCGCGCAGGATGGCCAGTGCTTCGTCGGGCGTGAGTGCGTCGCTGAGGTAGCGGAAGTCGATAGCGGCGACGATGTCCTCCGGCGACAGCTCGGCGATGTAGCGCCACAGTGGTTTGCCGGCAAGGCGCGCGGCGAGATCCCACGCGGCATTGATCACCGCACCGATCGCCATGTGCATCACGCCCTTCTCGGGACCGAGCCAGCGCAGTTGCGAATCGCCGGAGAGACGGCGGGCGAAGCCGCCGAGGTCGTTGACCACCGCATCGACGGACAGGCCAGCGACATGCTCGGCCAGCGCATCCAGCGCCGCCTTCTGCACGTCGTTGCCACGGCCGATGGTGAACACGAAACCGTAGCCGCACAGATCCGGACGATCGGTGCGCAGCGTCACGCAGGCGGCCGAGTAGTCGGGATCGGGATTCATCGCGTCCGAACCGTCCAGCTCGCGCGAGGTGGGGAAGCGCACATCGAGCGTGTCCAGCGCCACGATGCGCGTGGCGCCGGTGTTGACGGACGCGGCGTCGACGGCACTGCTCATGGCTGCGTTGCGGCCGCGTAGGCGACGGTGCGCTGGCGCTGCCGGCCCAGGCCGGCTATGCCCAGTTCCATCACGTCGCCGGGACGCAGGTAGACCGGCGGCTTCTGGCCCAGGCCCACGCCTGCCGGCGTGCCGGTGCTGATGATGTCGCCCGGTTGCAGGGTCATGTAGCGGCTGATGTAGCTCACCAGCTCGGCCACGCCGAAGATCATGTTGCGGGTGTTGCCGTCCTGGTAACGGTGGCCGTTGACCTCCAGCCACAGCGCCAGATCCTGCGGGTCGGCCACCTCGTCGGCGGTGAGCAGCCATGGACCGACCGGGCCGAAGCTGTCGCAGCTCTTGCCCTTCACCCACTGGCCGCCGTGTTCGAGCTGGAACTCGCGCTCGGACAGGTCGTTCACCACCAGGTAGCCCGCGACATGCTCGAGCGCGTCCTCGACGCGCACATGGCGCGCGGTGTCGCCGATCACCACGCCGAGCTCCACTTCCCAGTCGGTCTTGACCGAGTCCTTCGGGATGATCACGTCGTCGTTCGCGCCCATGATGGTGTTGGTGGCCTTCATGAACAGGATCGGCTGCGTGGGCGGCTGCGCGCCGGTCTCGGCGGCGTGGTCGGTGTAGTTCAGGCCTACGCAGATCATCTTGCCGGTGTGCGCCACCGGCGCGCCGTAGCGGGGCATGCCGGCGACTTCCGGCAGGCTGGCGGGGTCGAGCGCCGCGAGCCGCGCGCGGCCGGCGCGGACCAGCGCATCGGCGTCGATGTCGCCGACATGGGCGGAGAGGTCGCGCAGCTTGCCCTGCGCGTCGATCAGGCCGGGCCGTTCCTGGCCGGGGGCGCCGTAACGGACGAGTTTCATGTGGGTGTTCCTGTATTGCTTCGCAAAGGTTCAAGCATTGCCCGGACGTCATTCCCGTGTTCGCGGAAATGACGTCGAAACAGCGTGCTCAGTTGGACCAGCCGCCATCCACGACGTGGGTGGTGCCGGTGGTGAAGGAGGATTCGTCGGAGGCGAGGTACAGCGCGAGCGCGGCGATCTCCTCCGGCGTGCCGAGACGGCCCATCGGCTGGCGGTCGGTGAAGCTCTTCCACACCACCTGCTCGTCGCCGCCCAGCGCGCGCACGCGCTCGCCCAGCGAGGGCGTCTTCACCGTGCCGGGGCAGATCGCGTTGCAGCGCACGCCGCGCGCCACGTAGTCGGCGGCGATCGAGCGGGTCAGGCCGATCACCGCCGCCTTGGTCGTGCCGTAGGCGAAACGGTTGGGCACGCCCTTGATGCTGGACGCCACCGAGGACATGTTGATGATGCTGCCGTTGCCGCGCTCGAGCATGCCCGGCAGCACCGCGCGGCACAGCCAGTACATGCTGTCCACGTTGATGCGGAACGAGCGCTGCCAGGCGTCGTCGTCGGTATCCAGGATGGTGCCGGCGTGCACGTAGCCGGCGCAGTTGAACAGCACGTCGACCGCAGCCTGGCCTTCGACCAGGGCCTGGATGGCGGCCTTGCTGGTGACGTCCAGTGCCTGCGTGCGGATGGCCGGCTGTTCCTGCGCGAGGCTGGCCAGCGCCGCGGCGTCGATATCGGTGGCCAGCACCTCGGCGCCTTCGCGTGCGAAGGCGAGTGCGGTGGCGCGGCCGATGCCGGCGCCGGCGGCAGTGACGAGGGCATGCTTGCCGTGGAGTCGGCCGTTCATGCGCGTGCCCCCTGACGGATGGATGGGTTCATGGAGTTTCTCCTGCGGCATCGGTGAAGTCGGGTGCGCGTCGCGGCCGGTAGAACGCCAGCGCGTTGCGGCTGAAGATGCGCTCCAGCGCGTGCGGGGCGTGCTGTTGCGCGAGCGCGCGGGCGAGCTGCAGCCAGTGCGCGTAGCTGTCGCGCAAGGTGAGCACCGGCCAGTCGCTGCCCCAGAGCAGGCGGCCAGGACCGAAGCACGCAAACAGCTGCCCGACCCAGGGGTCGAGCGTGCTGGCCGGCATGCCGGGGGCGAGTTCGGTCAGCAGGCCGGAGAACTTGCAGCAGAGCTTGGGCAGCTCGGCCAGCTCGCGGATCGGCTGCGCCCAGTCGTCGAAGCGGTCATGCGCGATGTCCGGCTTGCCCGCGTGGTCGAGCACCGCGCGCAGTTCGCGCTCGCGCTGCAGCCGTCGCTGCAGTGCCGGCAACTGCGGCGGACGCACCAGGGCGTCGAAGGCGAGGTCCAGCTCCTGCAGGCAGTCGAAGGCCGCATCGAGCGCGGGGCGCGCCAGCCAGTCCTGATCGGGGTGGTCCTGCGCCATCGGCCGCAGGCCCAGCAACAGGCCGTCGCCGTCGCGCGCCAGCTTGTGGATGCGCGCGGCCGCGTCGGGCGCCTCGAAATCGACCCAGCCCACCACGCCGAGGATGCTGCGGTCGGCACGGGCCAGTTCGAACAGGTAGCGCGTTTCCGCCTCGCTCGCCGCCGCCTGCACCAGCACGCTGCCGGCCACGCCGGCGGCGGCGCGTTGCGGTTGCAGGTCGGCGGGCAGGAAGTCGCGTTGCAGCGAGGCGTCCGCGTCGCGCAGCCAGGCGTAATCGCCGCGTTCCACGCGCCAGTAATGCTGGTGGGCGTCGATCAGCTTCATGGCGCGATCGCGTCGGCTTCGATCAGGCCGGCCTGGCGCAGTTCCGTCCACAGCGTGGGCGGCAGCGGCGCACGCATGCGCTGCACGGCGCTGTCGACTTCCGCCGGCGAACGCAGGCCGCAGACCACGGTGGCGACGGCGGGATGGGCCAGCGGGAACTGCAGCGCGGCGGCGCCCACGCTGGCGCCGAGCCTGCCGCAGATATCATAGAAGCGCTGGGCGCGTGCGCGCGTCGCGGCATCGGCGGCGGCGTAGTTGTAGGTGTCGCCGGGGGCGTCGTCGGCGCCCAACAGGCCGGAGTTGTAGGGGCCGGCCGCCATCACCGCCACCTTGCGCTGCGCTGCCTGCGCCATCAGCTGCGCGCTGTCGCGCTGCTCGAACAAGGTATAGCGGCCGGCCAGCATGATCACGTCGAGTGGGAACTCCGGCATCACCTGCAGGCACACGTCCTGTTCGTTGACGCCGAGGCCGATCGCGCTGCAGACGCCCTGGCTGCGCAGCTCGGCCATCGCCGGCAGGGCTTCGTCCAGCGCCTGGCGCAGGACGGCCGGGTGGCGCGCGCCGTGGGTCAGCGCGCCGATGTCGTGCAGCAGCAGGATCTCGACATGGTCGGTGGCCAGCCGGCGCAGGCTGGATTCCGCCGAGCGCAGGATGCCGTCGCGGCTGTAGTCGAACACGGCCTGCCGGCCGCGCACCGCGAAGCCGTCGTCCGGCGCCGGCTGGCTGTCGTCGGCGTCCAGCAGCAGCCGGCCGACCTTGGTCGACAGGCTGTAGTCGGCGCGGGGAATGCCGGCCAGCGCCGTGCCGAGGCGGGTCTCGCTGAGGCCGTAGCCGTAGTAGGGCGCCGTGTCGAAGTGGCGGACGCCGAGCCGCCAGGCATGCTGCACGGTGTCGATGGCCTCGTTTTCCGCCACGCCGGCATACAGATTGCCGATCGGCGCGCCACCGAAGGACAGTGGCGGCAGTCGGCGGGTCATCTGCTCCGGCGCTTCCGCGGGGCGGCGCGGCTCGGATTCTGCGCTGGCATGCGTCATGTCTTCACCCTGCGCTGCGGGGCCGGGCTGGCCGGCCGGCGGAATCGGATCGGCGAGGCGTGCGTGGCGTCGCGCCACAAACCTTGCACGTTAGTGTGCACATATGAAACGATGATTTACAAGTGAGTAAATCCACCGACGCCATGGATGTCAGGCGGCGGCATGCACCGGGTCCGCCCGGTTTCCATCGGCAACCGTCGCCGGATGCGCGGCTGGTCGACGGCTCCGTCCGCACGACGAGGGGAAGCCTAAGATGTCGAAGATCCTTGCAAGATGCCTGCTGGGCCTGTCCGCCCTGCTGCCGGCCCTGGGCATGGCGGCCAGTGTGTCGATCATTCCCCAACCCCAGCACCTGCAACTGGAGCCGGGCAGTTACCGGCTGGACGCGCACACCCGGGTAGACGCGCCGAAGGACGCCCGCGGCCGCGAGATCGCGGCCTTCCTGCGCGAGGCGATCCGCACGCAGACCGGGATCGCGGTGCAGGAAGGGGCCGCCGCGCATGGCATCGTGCTGAAGCTCGATCCCGCCGTGCATGGCGATGAAGCCTACCGGCTTGCGGTAACGCCGAAACAGATCACGATCAGCGCGGCGACCGACAAGGGCCTGTTCTGGGGCGTGCAGACGCTGCGCCAGTTGCTGCCGATGGAGCACGCCGCGCAAGCGGCGGTTCCCGCGGTGAAGATCGAGGACGCGCCGGCCTATCCGTGGCGCGGCGTGATGCTGGATGTCAGCCGGCATTTCTACCCGGTGAGCTTTGTCGAGAAGCAGCTCGACCTGCTCAGCTACTACAAGATCAACACCTTCCACTGGCACCTCACCGACGACCAGGGCTGGCGCATCCAGATCAAGCGCTATCCGAAGCTCACCAGCGTGGGCGCATGGCGCACCGAGGCGGACGGCACGCGCTACGGCGGCTTCTACACCCAGGCGCAGATCCGCGAAGTGGTGGACTACGCGCGCCAACGCAACATCACCGTGATCCCCGAGATCGAGATGCCGGGGCACAGCGTGGCGGCGATCGCGGCCTATCCCGAGCTGTCGTGCAGCAAGCAGCAGGTGGCGGTGACCACGGCCTGGGGCGTGCACAAGAACATCGACTGCGTGGGCGACGAGGGCACCTTCACCTTCCTCGAGAACGTGCTGGACGAAGTGCTGCCGCTGTTCCCGTCGAAGTACGTGCACATCGGCGGCGACGAGACGCCGAAGGTCGCCTGGCACGACTGCGCGTCCTGCCAGGCACTGATGCACAAGCTGGGTCTGAAGGACGAGGACGGCCTGCAGAGCTACTTCATCAAGCGCGTCCAGCATTACCTCGAAGGCAAGGGCAAGACCCTGGTCGGCTGGGACGAGATCCTCGAAGGCGGCGCCGACACGCAGGCCATCATCGAGGCCTGGCGCGGCGCGGACGAGCAGGCCAAGGCGCTGGCGAACGGCAACCGCGTGGTGGTCGCCGGGCCGTTCTACATCGACCGCGCGCTGGACTCGCTGACGGTGAAGGACGTGTTCCGCACCGACATCGCCAACGACAGTAGCCCGGATGACGCGAAGACGGATGCCGCCGTGTTCGCGGCGCACCGCGCGCAGCTGCTGGGCGGCGAGGCGCCGCTGTGGAGCGAACGCGCGAACCCGTACAACGCCGAGTCCAAGCTGTACCCGCGCGTGCTGGCGTTCGCCGAGAACCTGTGGCGCGGCAACGCGCACTCCGCCGCCGACTGGGCGGATTTCCAGCAGCGCCTCGATGCGCAGTACCCGCGGCTGGACGCCTGGCACGTGGCCTACGGCCCTGAGGACAAGGCGGTGGTGGCGTACTCGATCACGGCCGATCCGCACGGTGGCTGGCAGTTGCACGCCAAACGCGGCTTCGACGACCTGGTGAACCATTACACCCTGGACGGCAGCACGCCCACCGCCGGCTCGCCTTCGTTCACCGACAGCGTGGTCGTGCATCACGCCGGCACGCTGAAGGTGGTGCCGTTCCGCAAGGGGCTGCGCTACGACAACCCGATCAGCTTCACCCTGGCGGACAACCTCGCCACCGGCAAGCCGTTGAGCCTGGCCCAACAGCCTTCGGACAAGTACGCGCCCGCCGCGGTGCTGACCGACGGCGTGCTGGGCAGCGACGATTTCCATAGCGGGCTGTGGTCGGGTTGGAACGACGCCGATGTGGACGCCACCATCGATCTGCAGAAGCCCACAGCGGTCCACTCGATCACCGTGGACTTCCTGCGCGATACCGGCTCGCGCATCCTGCCGCCGCGCCAGGTGAGCTTCCTGGCCTCCGCCGACGGGCAGCACTGGAACACGCTGCAAGTCGAGCAGCCGCAGGCCGATCTCCTGGACACGACGCCGCTGGAGTACCACATCGTGTTCAAGGCGGCCAAGCCGCTGAGCGCGCGCTACCTTCGCGTCACCGCCAACCGCTATACCGCGGTGCCGGCCGGCTTCCCGGGCGGCGCCGCCAACACCTGGCTGTTCTCGGACGAGATCCTGGTGAAGTAATCCGGGCAGGATCAGGACGATCCAAGCCTGCGGGGACCGCCTCCGGCAGACTGGTGCGATCCCAGTCTGCGGAGGCGACCAGGCATGACGGTGGCACCGGAAATCAGCATCGCGTCGGCCCGTTTCCCGGAGGATGGCCAGGTGGTGCGCAAGCTGTTCGCGGAATACGCGGACAGCCTCGGCATCGATCTCTCCTTCCAGGGCTTCGCGGCGGAACTGGCGCAATTGCCCGGCAAGTACGCGCCGCCGCTGGGCGACATCCTGCTCGCCCGCGACGTTGCGGGCGTGGCGCTGGGCTGCGTGGCGCTGCGCTCCACGGTCATGCCGGGCACGGGCGAGATCAAGCGCCTCTACCTGCGTCCCGCCGTGCGCGGGCAGGCGCTGGGGCGCCGGCTGGCGGAAGCGGTCATCGTGCGTGCCCGGGAGGCGGGTCATGTGCGCCTGGTGCTGGATACGCTGGCGACTATGCATGCCGCGCGGCGGTTGTATGCGGCGCTGGGATTCCGTCCGGTGCCGCCTTACTACGACAACCCGTTGCCGGGCACGCTGTACATGGCGCTGGAGCTTGGTTGAGCAGTCCTTAGAGCCTGTTTACGATCTCTGCGTGGCCCGCGCCGGTAGCTGTGTTTGCGCGCAGGCCAAGGAAGAACGAAGGCACGCGGGGAGAGTCCATGGATGGACTCGGCTCTGAGGAGCGAGGAGTGGACGTCCGTCCACGACCGAGTGATGACGCAGGCCTGCGGGCAAACAGACCCGGCCCCGGAAGTGACAGATGCTGGGGTTGGCTTGCTTGGCCGCCATGCAGCAGCGCGCGGCTTGACCTGCCGGCCAGGCAGGCGCTGCGCCACCCGCTACCACCGACGGCCACAGCAAGCCAACGCGAGCTACGCGGAGATCGTAAACAGGCTCTTATGCGGCGGCGGCCCAGCCGTCGCGGAAGACGGCCGGCGTCATGCCGTAGGTGCGGACGAACTCGCGATTGAGGTGCGCCTGGTCATAGAAGCCGGCGGCCAGTGCGGCTTCCACCGCGGGGGCCTGCTGGCGCAGCAGCTTCTTGGCCTGCTGCAGTGCCAGCAGTACGTGGAAATTGTGCAGGCTGCTGCCGGTCTCGCGGCGGAAGGTGCGCGACAGGTGTCCTTCGGATACGGCACAGCCTTGCGCGATGGCCGCGATGTCGGTGCGCAGCGTGGGACGCTGCGTGAGCAGCATGGCAACCCGCGCGGCCAAGGCGGTGGTTTCGCAGGCGCCTGCATGCGTTGCGGGCACGAAGCGCGAGACGAAAGCCCAGCCATGCCGGTCCAGCGGTTCGAAGCGATGGACCATGCCGGCCGGCACCACCAGCGTGTCGCCCGCGGCTACGTCGCGGCAGCCTCCAGGCAGGCGCAGCCTCGCGCGGCCGGCGAGCACGCGCACGACTTCGTCGCCGGCATGGAAGTGCGGGCGAAAGCGCCAGGCATGGCGTTCACCCGCGATGCTTTCGACTGGTCCGCCCGCATCGCGGCTGACCGCAAATGCGGTACGGACGAGAGCAGGGCGGTCGCGCATGGCCGGTGCCTAGCCGACCGCGTCGCGGATCGCCTGCGGCAGCGCCACCGGTTTGCCGCTGGCCGGGTCCATCCACACCATTACCACGTGGCCGTCGCAATACAGGATGCCGGCGTCGGCGGCATCCACCAGGCGGTGGGCGATGGTCATCGAGCTGTTGCCGATGCGCTCGCAGTAGAGCTGCACGTGCAGTTGCGCCGGCCACTCGATCGGGCGGCGGTAGTTGAGCTGGACGGCGGCCATCACCGGCATGCTGTGCTCGTCGAACCAGGGGCCGGGCACGTGGCTCAGCCACTGCAGCCGCGCTTCCTCCAGGTAGGTGAGGTAGTTGGAGTTGTTGACGTGGTTGAAGGCGTCGAGGTCGCGCCAGCGCGCGGCGATATCCGCCGTGAACAGTGGTTGCGGCGCGGCCTGTGTCGTATCGGCGGCCGGCGGTGCGGCGGCGGTTTCGGTTTTCCTGCCGCGGCGCGCGGGCCTGGGCGATGCGTTTTCGGTCTTGCTCATGAACTCTTCTTCTTTCCGCGCATCGGCTTGTGCTTGTCGGCCGAGGCGATGTGCTTGAGGGTGGTCTTGTCGCGCTTGGCAGCCTTGGCGGGGCGTGCCGGCTTCAGGTGCGGCGCGAGGAAGCGGCCGGTGTGCGAGCCGGGCGTGGCGGCCACGGTTTCCGGCGTGCCGGCGACCAGGATGCGGCCGCCGCCGGCGCCGCCCTCGGGGCCGAGGTCGACCACCCAGTCGGCGGTCTTGATCACGTCGAGGTTGTGCTCGATCACCACTACGGTGTTGCCCTGGTCGACCAGTTGGTGCAGTACGTCGAGCAATTGCTCGATGTCGTGGAAGTGCAGGCCGGTGGTGGGCTCATCGAGGATGTACAGGGTGTTGCCGGTGTCGCGCTTGCTGAGCTCCTTGGACAGCTTCACGCGCTGCGCCTCGCCGCCGGACAGTGTGGTCGCGCTCTGGCCGAGCTTGATGTAGTCCAGGCCCACCGCGCGCAGCGTGTCGAGCTTGCGCGCGATGGTGGGCACGTTCTCGAACAGCTTCAGCGCATCCTCCACCGTCATGTCGAGCACGTCGGCGATGGTGTGGCCCTTGTAGTGGATCTCCAGCGTCTCGCGGTTGTAGCGCTTGCCGTGGCAGACGTCGCAGGGCACGTAGACGTCGGGCAGGAAGTGCATCTCGACCTTCAGCATGCCGTCGCCCTCGCAGGCTTCGCAGCGGCCACCGCGCACGTTGAAGCTGAAGCGGCCCGGCTCGTAGCCACGGGCGCGCGCCTCGGGCACCTGCGCGAACAGTTCGCGCAGCGGCGTGAACAGGCCGGTGTAGGTGGCGGGGTTGGAGCGCGGCGTGCGGCCGATCGGCGACTGGTCGATGTCCACCACCTTGTCGAACAGTTGCAGGCCCTGCACCGACTTGAACGGCGCGGGCTGCGCGCTGGCGCCGTTGAGTTCGGCGGCGGCGAGGCGGAACAAGGTGTCGTTGACCAGGGTGGACTTGCCCGAGCCGGAGACGCCGGTGACGCAGGTGAACAGGCCGGCGGGGATGTCCAGGTCCACGTCCTTCAGATTGTTGCCGCTGGCGCCGTGCAGCCGCAGCCAGTACGAATCGTCGTTGGGCTGCCGGCGCTGTTGCGGCACCTCGATGGCGCGATCGCCGGACAGGAACTGGCCGGTGACCGAGCGCTTCGAGGCCAGGATGTCCTTCACCGTGCCCTGCGCTACCACCTCGCCGCCGTGCACGCCGGCGCCGGGGCCGATGTCGAGCACGTGGTCGGCCATGCGGATGGCGTCCTCGTCGTGCTCGACCACGATCACCGTGTTGCCGAGGTCGCGCAGGCGGGTGAGCGTGCCGAGCAGGCGCTCGTTGTCGCGCTGGTGCAGGCCGATGGAGGGCTCGTCCAGCACGTACATCACGCCGACCAGTCCGGCGCCGATCTGCGAGGCGAGGCGGATGCGCTGCGCCTCGCCGCCGGACAGCGTGTCGGCCTGGCGGTCCAGCGTGAGGTAGTTGAGGCCCACGTCGTTGAGGAAGGTCAGCCGCTCGCGGATCTCCTTGACGATCTTCGCCGCGATCTCGCCGCGCCAGCCGGTGAGCGTCAGTTCCGCGAAGAAGGCCAGCGCGTCGTCGATCGAGCGGTTGGTGAGCGTGGGCAGCGCGTGGTCGGCCACGAACACGTTGCGGGCCGAACGGTTCAGGCGCTGGCCTTCGCACTCGGGGCAGGGGTGGTCGCTGATGTACTTGGCCAGCTCCTCGCGCACCGCGGTGGACTCGGTTTCCTTGTAGCGGCGTTCCAGGTTGGGCAGGATGCCCTCGAAGCTGTGCTCGCGCGTGACGCGGCCGCCGCGCTCGGTGAGGTAGCGGAAGGCGATCTTCTCCTTGCCGCTGCCATACAGGATCGCCTGCTGGGTGGCCTTGGGCAGGCTGCTCCAGGCGGTGTCCACGTCGAAACCGTAGTGCGCGGCCAGCGACTGCAGCATCTGGAAGTAGTGCGGGTTGCGCCGGTCCCAGCCGCGGATCGCGCCGCCGGACAGCGGCAGCTCCGGGTGGCCCACCACGCGCGCGGGATCGAACACCTGGGTCACGCCGAGGCCGTCGCAACCGGGGCAGGCGCCGATCGGCGAGTTGAACGAGAACAGCCGCGGCTCCAGTTCCGGCAGCGAGTAGTCGCACACCGGGCAGGAGTAGCGCGAGGAGAACAGCTGCTCCTTCGCGGACGGGTCGTCCATGTCCGCCAGGATCACCAGCCCGTCGCCCAGCCGCAGCGCGGTCTCGAAGGACTCGGCGAGGCGCTGCTTGATGTCCTCGCGCGGGCGGAAGCGGTCGATCACCGCCTCGATGGTGTGCTTGATGCGCAGGCCCAGCGGCGGCACCGCGTCGAGGTCGTACACCTGGCCGTCCACGCGGGCGCGCACGAAGCCCTGCGCACGCAGCTGCTCGAACACCTGCACGTGCTCGCCCTTGCGCTCGCGCACCACGGGGGCCAGCAGCATCCAGCGCTTCTCGGGATCCAGCGCGAGGGTGGCGTCCACCATCTGGCTCACCGTCTGCGCCTCCAGCGGGATGCCGTGGTCGGGGCAGCGCGGCGTGCCCACGCGGGCGTACAGCAGGCGCAGGTAGTCGTACACCTCGGTGATCGTGCCCACGGTGGAGCGTGGGTTGTGCGAGGTGGATTTCTGCTCGATCGAGATCGCCGGCGACAGGCCTTCGATGTGGTCGACGTCGGGCTTCTCCATCATGGAGAGGAACTGGCGGGCATACGCCGACAGCGATTCCACGTAGCGGCGCTGGCCTTCCGCGTAGATGGTGTCGAAGGCCAGCGACGACTTGCCGGAGCCGGACAGGCCGGTGATCACGATCAGCCGGTCGCGCGGCAGGTCGAGGTCGATGTTCTTGAGGTTGTGCGTGCGTGCGCCGCGGATGCGGATGGTGTCCATGCGTGGGTCGCAAGGGGGAAAAAGTGAACTATACCAAACTGGGCAGGTTAGTTATTGCCTGGCGATGCCCGCATGTCGCGACCTGGGTTTCCGGCTGGTCACGATTTGACCAGTGCCGTCCCGGCTAGCTACAATCCGCGGTTCGTCCGGCCCGAAAGGCCGCGACGGAACCCAAGAGAATAACGACAGAAGGGATAATCCCATGAGTTACGCAGTCATCAAGACCGGCGGCAAGCAGTACCGCGTGCAGCAGGGCGACGTCCTGCGCGTGGAGCTGCTGGACGCCGAAGAAGGCGCCGCCGTGAGCTTCGACCAGGTACTGCTGGTCGGCGAAGGCGAGTCGATCACCGTCGGCGCGCCGACCGTGGCCGGCGCCACCGTGTCCGCCACCGTGCGCAAGCACGGCCGCGCCGACAAGGTGCGCATCGTCAAGTTCCGCCGCCGCAAGCACTTCAAGAAGCAGCAGGGCCATCGCCAGCACTTCACCGAAGTCGAGATCACGGGCATCAACGCCTGATACAGCCGGAGTAAACAGTCATGGCACACAAAAAAGGCGTAGGTTCGTCCCGCAACGGTCGCGACTCCAACCCGAAGTATCTGGGCGTGAAGGTGTACGGCGGCCAGGCCGTCGAGGCCGGCAACATCATCGTGCGTCAGCGCGGCACCCAGTTCCATGCCGGCACCGGCGTGGGCCTCGGCCGCGACCACACCCTGTTCGCCCTGGTGGACGGCAAGGTGGAGTTCAAGGTCCGCGGCGAGCACAACCGCCGCTTCGTCAGCGTCGTGAAGGCCTGATCCTTCCCGGAGCTGCTGCAGGGGCCCCGCTTCGGCGGGGCTTTTGTTTTGTGAGGCGGGCAACGGGGCTTACGCGAGTAAGCTTGTTCCTCCGCTTCGCCCGTTCTCTT
This sequence comes from Dorcoceras hygrometricum, assembly GCA_001598015.1. Classification (NCBI taxonomy): domain Eukaryota; kingdom Viridiplantae; phylum Streptophyta; class Magnoliopsida; order Lamiales; family Gesneriaceae; genus Dorcoceras; species Dorcoceras hygrometricum. Next base: position 146,852 of record KQ999293.1, read on the forward strand.
TCCGATTCCTCGCTCCCGGTTCCCATGTCATGAAATTCGTCGACGAAGCCATCATCAAGGTCCAGGCCGGCGACGGCGGCAATGGCTGCGCGAGCTTCCGTCGCGAGAAGTTCATTCCGTTCGGCGGACCGGACGGCGGCGACGGCGGCAGCGGCGGCTCGGTGTGGCTGGTGGCCGACGAAGGCCTCAACACCCTGGTCGATTTCCGCCACCAGCGCAGCTACAAGGCGCAGCGCGGCCAGAACGGCATGGGTAGCGACATGTACGGCAAGGGCGGCGAGGACACCGCGGTCCGCGTGCCGGTGGGTACCGTGGTCACCAATGTCGATACCGATGAAGTGATCGGCGACCTCACCGCGCACGGCCAGCGCCTGCTGGTGGCGCAGGGCGGCAAGGGCGGCCTCGGCAACATCCATTTCAAGAGCTCGGTGAACCGCGCGCCGCGCCAGTTCACCCAGGGCACGCCGGGCGAATCGCGTGAGCTGAAGCTGGAGCTGCGACTGCTCGCCGACGTGGGCCTGCTCGGCTTCCCCAACGCGGGCAAATCCACCTTCATCCGTGCGGTGTCGGCGGCCACGCCGCGGGTGGCGGATTACCCGTTCACCACCCTGCACCCGAACCTCGGCGTGGTCAGCCTGGGTACCGACCAGAGCTTCGTGATCGCCGACATCCCCGGCCTGATCGAGGGTGCCGCCGACGGCGCCGGGCTGGGCATCCAGTTCCTGCGCCACGTGTCGCGCACCAGCCTGCTGCTGCACCTGGTCGACATCGCGCCGATCGACGGCACCGATCCGGCGGAACAGGTGCGCGCGATCGAGCACGAACTGGCGAAGTTCAATCCCGAGCTGCTGGAGCGCCCGCGCTGGCTGGTGCTGAACAAGTCCGACGCGCTGCCCGAGGACGAGCGCCAACAGGTTGCCGAGGACATCGTGCGCCGGCTCGACTGGCAGGCGCCGTGGTTCCTGGTTTCGGCGCTGGCGCGCGAGAACACCATGGCGGTATGCCAGCAGGTGCAGCGCTTCTTCGAGGAGCAGCGCGCGGCGCGCGCGGAAGAGCGGGCCGAGATCGCGCCCGGCGACGTGCGTCTGCGCGGCGAGTGAGCGATACCGCTGCGTGGTTGTGCGTAGCACGAATCTGAATTTGCTGTAGGAGCGTGGTGAGGGCGAGGCGGCGTGGGTCACGCTGCTGTGGCGGTTGCCCAAAGCAAGCGATGCGATCGCACCTACACATTCCGGTGCAGGACCAGCTCCAGTACCGCCTTGCTGCCGAAGAACGCCAGCAGCAGCACGGCCATGCCGATCAGGCACAGGTTCACCGCGCTGCGGCCGCGCCAGCCGTGTTTCCAGCGGCCCCACAGCAGGGTGCCGAAGATCAGCCAGGCCAGCACGCTGAGCACCGTGGTGTGGATCAGGTGCTGGGCGCGGATGTTCTGGATGAACAGCAGGCCGCTGAGCAGGGTGAGCGTGAGCAGGGCGAAGCCGCCGCCGATCAGGCGGAACAGCAACGATTCGGTCTGGGTCAGCGGCGGCAGCGCGCGCACCAGCCGGATCGGGCGGTGCGTGCGCAGGGCGCGTTCCTGCACCGCCAGCAGTACCGCCACCACCGCGGCGATCGACAGCAGGCTGTAGCCGAGCAGGGCGATCGCCACGTGCAGGCTGATCTGCCAGTCCAGCGGCTGCGGCGTGGTGGGCGGGGCGAGGAAGGTATCCAGCCCCAGCAACAGCGCCGCCAGCGGGAACACGATCACGCCCAGGCCGGCCACCGGTCGCGACAGGTTCACCAGCAGGGTCAGTGCGGCCACCACGCAGGCGACCAGCGACAGCGCGGCGAAGAAGTGCAGATCCAGCCGGCCGCCATGCGCCCCCAGCAGTACCGCGATGTGCAGCAGCACGGCCAGCGTGGCAACGGACAGGCCCAGCCGTTGCGGCGTGCGCGGGCAGCCGGTGAGCGGTGCGGCCAGCAGGCTGGCGCTGCCGAGGTAGCACACGATGGCGAGGATGGCGGGCAAGGCGAGTGACATGGCCGGGAAGTGTGGCACAGCCTTTCGCCAGATCGGAATGGTTCTCATCGGCGCACGGTGCTTGCAATATTTAGAAAAATATCTAAATATCTAGACGTGTCTTGTAGGCGATGTACCCGATGAAGCAGCAGGAAGTGTTCAAGGCCATGGCCGATCCGACCCGCCGCGCAATCCTCAAGCGCCTGCAGGGCGGTCCGCTCACCGCCGGCGAAATCGGCGCGGCATTCGACATCACGCCGGCGTCGCTGTCGCATCACTTCGCGGTGCTCAAGCACGCCGATCTGGTGCGTACCGAACGCCGTGGCCAGCACATCGTCTATTCGCTCAACAGCACCGTGTTCGAGGATCTCACCCGCATGGTGCTGGACCTGTTTCCGTCGGTCGGGAGTCATGGGGGCAAACAATGAAACTGCATCGCAATCTGCTGGTGTCCGCGGTTTTCCTCGCAGTGGCGGTGGCCGCAGGTGCTTGGCTGTATCCGCGCCTGTCGGCCGAGGTGCCCATGCACTGGGATCTGCACAACCAGGTCAACGGTGTCGCGTCGCGCTTCTGGGCGGCCGCGTTTCCGGCGTTGGGCGTGCTCGCCCTGGCAGTGTTGTCCGTGGTGCTGCCGGCGGCTTCGCCGCGCCAGTTCGCGATCAGCCGGTTCGCTGGCGTGTGGGGCGGGCTGATGCTGGCCATGCAGGGTTTCGTGCTGGTCGTCGGCCTGGGCATGTTGCTGGCCGGGGCCGGCTATCCGGTGTCGATACCGGCCGTCGTCATGCTGGCGGCCGGCGTGCTGTACCTGCTGCTCGGCAACTACATGGGCAAGCTGCGCCGCAACTTCTTCATCGGTATCCGCACGCCGTGGACGCTGGCCAGCGACGCGGTGTGGGAGCGCACGCACCGCTTCGGCGGCCGGCTGTTCATGCTGGGCGGCCTGGCGACGGTGCTCATCGCCCTGGTCGATCCCGAACCCTGGCTATTGCTGATCGTGCTGGCGGCGGTGTGGCTGATCACGGCAGGGTATTCGTATTTCGTACACCTGCGGCTGGAAGGCAGCCGTTGATTGGGAGGGTCGGGACATGGGCAATCGGGCAAGGGGCATGATGACGGCATTGCTGGGCTTGACGCTGGCGGCGCCTGCGGGGGCGAAAGCGGCCGATGCCTGCCGCGCACACGGGCAGGCGGCGCTGGAGGCGTGGACGCAGGGACGCCACGATCAGGCCGGCAAGGATTTCGCCCCGGCAGTGGCCGCCAAGCTCACGCCGGAAATGCTGCGCCAGGCCTGGGAGCAGTTGCAGGCGCAGGCCGGCAGTTTCGAGTCGCTGGGTACCCTGGCGCCGCGATCGCTGGGCGGGCAGGACGTGCTGGTCGCGCCGCTGAGGTTTTCCGGCGCAGCGCAGGCGGCGATCATCCACTGCGATGCACAGCAACGCATTGACGGTTTCCGGGTGGTGCCGGCGGCGATGGTGGAACCGGCCGCCGCCGCGCCGGAGCCGGCGATACCCGACGCGGTGTCGCGGGCGTTGCCGGTGCCCTCGCCGCTGGGGCCCTTGCCGGGCACGTTGACCCTGCCCGAGGGCGAGGGGCCATTCCCGGCAGTATTGCTGGTGGCCGGCTCCGGGCCGCACGACGGGGACGAGACGATCGGCCCGAACAAGCCGTTCCGCGACCTGGCCGAGGGACTGGCCAAGGCGGGCGTGGCCACGCTGCGTTATGCCAAGCGCACCTACGCCTACCCCGCGCGATCCGTCAGCCAGTCCATCACCGTGGACGAGGAGGTGACCGATGACGCGCTGGCCGCCGCACGCCTGCTGGCGCGGCAGCCGGGCATCGACCCGCACCGCGTGTTCGTGCTGGGGCACAGCCTGGGCGGACTGATGGCGCCGCGCATCGGCGAGCGCGACCCGCATCTCGCCGGCCTGGTCCTGCTGGGGGTGCCGCCGAGTTTCGGCCTGGATACGGTGATACGCCAGATGCGGTACATCGGCCATCTGAAAGGCACGCCGGCGGCCGAGCTGGACAAGGAGCTGGCGCCTGCCATCGATGCCCGCGACGCGATGGCCCGCGCCAATCCCGCACAGCCGCCGCAAGGTTCGTTCCTGAATGCGCCGGCCAGCTATTGGCTGAGCCTCCGGGACTACAACGCGGTCACGGTGGCGGAATCCCTGCACATGCCGATGCTGGTGCTGCAGGGCGGCGGCGATTACCAGGTGACGCCCGGAGGCGACTTCATCCATTGGCAGGAAGCTTTCGCGCACAGCCGGCGAGTGCAGCTGAAGGAGTATCCGGGCCTCAGTCACCTGTTCATGCCCGCCGGCCAGCCGCCATCGCCGGCGGACCTCTACAGGGCCGGGCATGTGGATGCCCAGGTGATCGACGATATCGCCCGCTGGATCAAGGCGCAGCCCGCCCGCTCCTGAAGCAGTGTTCCCGGGGAAGAGGGTGGGGTCTGGTATATTCGTGGGCTGATCCAGCCACGTGTCGCCATCATGTTCGAATCGCTGAGCCAACGCCTCTCCACCACTGTCAACCGCCTGCGCGGCCGCGGCCGGCTGACCGAGGAAAACATCCGCGAGGCCCTGCGCGAAGTGCGCATCGCGCTGCTCGAGGCCGACGTGGCGCTGCCGGTGGTGCAGGCGCTGATCCAGCGCGTGAAGGTGCGCGCGGTGGGCCAGGACGTGATGAAGAGCCTGTCGCCCGGCCAGGCGCTGGTGAAGGTGGTCAGCGACGAGCTGACCGCGGTGATGGGCACGGCCAACAGCGAGCTGAACCTCGCCGTCACCCCGCCGGCGGTGGTGCTGATGGCCGGCCTGCAGGGCGCGGGCAAGACCACCACGGTGGCCAAGCTGGCGCGCCTGCTCACCGAGCGCAAGAAGAAAAAGGTGATGGTGGTGAGCTGCGACGTCTACCGTCCGGCCGCCATCGAGCAGTTGCGTACGCTGGCCGAACAGGTGGGCGTGAAGTTCTTCCCGTCCGAGGCGGGGCAGGATCCGGTGGACATCGCGAAGAACGCCATCGCCGCCGCGCGCCGCGAGGTGGTCGACGTGCTGCTGGTCGATACCGCCGGCCGGCTGCACGTGGACGAGGCGATGATGGCCGAGATCAAGGCGCTGCACGCCGCGATCGCGCCGGTCGAAACCCTGTTCGTGGTCGACTCGATGACCGGCCAGGACGCCGCCGTCACCGCCAAGGCCTTCGCCGACGCGCTGCCGCTCACCGGCGTGGTGCTGACCAAGACCGACGGCGACGCCCGTGGCGGCGCGACGCTGTCGGTGCGCTACATCACCGGCCGGCCGATCAAGTTCCTCGGCGCGGGCGAGAAGACCGACGCGCTGGAGCCCTTCCACCCCGACCGCGTGGCGCAGCGCATCCTCGGCATGGGCGACGTGCTGTCGCTGGTCGAGGAGGTCGAGCGCAAGGTCGACCAGGAAAAGGCGCAGAAGCTGGCCCAGAAAGTGATGAAGGGCAAGCGCTTCGACCTCAACGACATGCGCGACCAGCTGGAGCAGATGAACAACATGGGCGGCCTGGCCGGCCTGATGGACAAGCTGCCCGGCGTCTCCGGCCTGCCCGACAGCGTGAAGTCCAAGGTCAATGACGGCGAGATCAAGCGCATGGTGGCGATCATCGGCTCGATGACCCAGAAGGAGCGCCGCCACCCCGACCTACTGAACGGCTCGCGCCGCGCCCGCGTGGCCAAGGGCTCGGGCACCCAGCCCGCCGACGTCAACCGCCTGCTGAAGCAGTACATGCAGATGGAGAAGATGATGTCCAAGCTCTCCCGCGGCGGCGGCAAGGGCCTGCTGCGCCAGATGAGCGGCGCGCTGAAGGGCATGGGCGGGATGGGCGGCATGGGCGGACTGCCGCCGCGCTGACGGCTGGCGGGCTGCGGCCCGCCAGCGCGGGCCAAGGATGGCCCGCTCGTCACCCATCGCGCAGCGATGGATGACGGAGCCAAGGCCGGCTTGCCGGCCTTGGCGAGCCCTGGAAGGGCAGGAAAGCCCTTCCAGGGCATCAGGCAAGGCTTCGGCTTTTTGAGCCGAGCCGCCCCGCCAACCGCATAACCTCTTCCTTTTTCAATCACATCCCCCTAAAATGCCGCGTTTACCGCGCACGGTCTCGTGCGTGCGGCCGGCGTTCCGGCATCTCTGGAGCTTTCATCATGGTCAAGATTCGTCTTTCGCGCGGTGGCGCCAAGGGCCGCCCGTTCTACCACGTCGTGGTCACCGATCAGCGCAACAAGCGCGACGGCCGCAACATCGAGAACGTGGGCTATTACAACCCGGTCGCTTCGGGCAAGGACAAGCGCCTCGAGCTGAACGTCGCGCGCGTGCAGGAGTGGGTGGGCAAGGGCGCCCAGCTGAGCGACAAGGTTGCCGCGCTCGTGAAGGAAGCCGGCAAGCAGCAGGCGGCCTGAAGTGTCTGAAGCCGGTCGGCGCGTCCTGGTCGGGCGCATCGTCGGGCTGTACGGCGTGCAGGGCTGGCTCAAGATCGAATCCTGGACCGAGCCGCGCACGAAGATCTTCGACTACCACCCCTGGCAGCTGGCAACGGCGCCGGGCGTGGTCAAGGAGATCGCGGGAGCGAAAGGGCGCCCGCAGGGCAAGGGCCTGGTGGCCTGCCTGCCCGGCGTGGACGACCGCGACACGGCAGCCGCCTTCGTCGGCAGCGACATCCACGTCGCCCGCGGGCAGCTGCCGCCTCCCGGCAAGGACGAGTATTACTGGGTCGACCTCGAAGGGCTTGAGGTCGTCACCACCGAAGGCGCGGCGCTCGGGCGGGTCAGCCACCTGTTCGCCACCGGCGCCAACGACGTGGTGGTGGTGCGGGACGGCGAGCGCGAGCGGCTGATCCCCTTCGTCCAGGGCAGTTATGTGCGTTCGGTGGACCTGTCCGGCGGGCGCATGGTGGTGGACTGGGATCCCGAATTCTGAAAGCTGGAGTTTGAGGTCCATGCGCATCGATGTCGTCACGCTGTTTCCCGACTTCATGCGCCAGTGTGCCGCCGTCGGTGTGGTGGGACGCGCGCAGCAGCGCGAGCTGTTGCAGGTGGAAACCTGGAACCCGCGCGACTACGCCACCGACAATTACCGCACCGTGGACGGCCGCACCTGCGGCGGCGGACCCGGGATGGTGATGCTGATCGAGCCCTTGCGGGCGGCCCTGAAGGCCATGCGCGAGGCGGCGCCGGAACCGGCGCACGTGATTTACCTCAGTCCGCAGGGAGCGCGGCTGACGCAGGGCAGGGTGGAAGCGCTGGCCAAGCTGCCGCGCATCGCCTTGCTCTGCGGGCGTTACGAAGGCGTGGACGAGCGCCTGCTGGCGCATGAGGTCGACGAGGAGCTTTCCATCGGCGACTATGTGCTGTCCGGCGGCGAGCTGGGTGCCGCGGTGGTGATCGACGCGGTGGGCAGGTTGCAGGACGGCGCGTTGAACGACGCGCAGTCCGCCGAGCAGGATTCGTTCTCGAGCGGCCTGCTGGACTGCCCGCACTACGCGAAGCCGGTGCGGGACGCCTACGGCGAGGTGCCGGCGGTGCTGCTCTCCGGCGACCACGCGGCGATTCGCCGCTGGCGCCTGAAGCAGGCGCTGGGCCGGACCTGGCTGCGACGCCCGGAGCTGTTGGCGCAACGCGTGCTGGATGCGGAATCCCGTGCGTTGCTGGAAGAATTCCGTCGCGAACATTTCGCGACGGGTGGACAATAAACACGCGGTCGTGGATGGCCGCCGACAGAACTACCGCGGCAGGGATTGCCGCAAACCACTGAGGTCGCCATGAACAAGATCATCCAGCAGTTCGAAGCCGAGCAGATCACCCGTCCCTTGCCGGAGTTCGGCGCTGGCGACACCGTGGTCGTGAACGTCAAGGTGAAGGAAGGCAATCGCGAGCGCGTGCAGGCTTTCGAGGGCATCGTCATCGCCAAGCGCAACCGCGGCCTGCATTCGGCCTTCACGGTGCGCAAGATTTCGCACGGCACCGGCGTGGAGCGCGTGTTCCAGGCGCACAGCCCGGCGATCGACTCGGTCGAGGTGAAGCGCAAGGGCAAGGTGCGCGGCGCCAAGCTGTACTACCTGCGCGGCCTGGAAGGCAAGGCTGCCCGCATCAAGGAAGACATCGCCGCCGCCGCCGCGATCAAGGCCGCGAACAAGGCCGCCAGCGCCAAGTAAGCGCAGGCGCCTGATCCGGGGCAAGTCCGAAAACCCGCGGAGCAATCCGCGGGTTTTTGCTGTGCGCCGCGGTGGCTTCCGCTCCTTCATCCGCGGCGACGGGATGGGCCGGGGAAAGGAACGAACGACAGGCGTCGTTTCCCGGGTCCCGGCCCCGAATCGGTTCATTCCAGCCGCTGCGGCACCTGCAGGAAGTTGCCCTGTACGAAGTCCACGCCCGCGGCGAACAGCAGCGAGGTGCTGGTGGCATCCTCGACCCATTCGGCGATCGTCTGCTTCTTCAGTGCGCGGGCCTGCTGGCAGAGCTCGGCCACCTTTTTCTGATTCTCGGGATGTTGCGACAGGTCGGCCATATAGCTGCGGTCGAGCTTGAGGTAGTCCGCGTCGATATGGGTGAGCAACTGGAACGAGTTGAGGCCCGAGCCGAACTGTTCCAGCGCGAAATGGCCGCCGAGCCGCTTCCAGGCCGTGACGAACTCCTGCGCGGGGCGCAGCAGGGTCATCACCTTGCTTTCGGTCATTTCCAGCACCAGCCTGCCGCGCTTGAGCCCGGCCTGGCCGAGACGTCCGCGCAGCCACTCAAGCAGCGTGTCGTCCTGCAGCGAGGCCGCGGTGAGCTTGACGAAGAACGTGGTCTGCTGGCCCTGGCCTTCGCGTTGCCGCAGCGCCTGGATGGTCCGCTCGAGCACCCAGCGGTCGATCGCGTTGGTGAGGCCGTGCTTCTCGGCGATCGGCATGAAGAAGCCCGGTAGCACTTCGCCCTGCGGGCCGTTCATGCGCAGCAGGATTTCCGAGTAGTCGCCCTCGGCATCCTGCAGGCTGATGATCTGCTGGTGGTAGAGGACCAGGCCCTCGCCGTCCAGCGCCTTGCGCAGCAGCTCCAGCCAGTAGCGCTCGCGCTCCTCGTCGGCCTTTTCGCGCGCGGCAGGGTCGTGCAGCTCGACCTGGTTGCTGCCCAGCCCCTGTGCCGCGCGCAGGGCCTGGCTGGCCTGGTTGAGCAGAAGTTCGGTATTGGCGTTCTTCTCGCCGAGCAGGCTGCCGCCGACGCTGGCGGTGACCGTGATCGAGCGCGCTCCGGCGTCGAAGATCCCGCTACCGATGCTGTGCTGCAGCCTGGCGATCCACTCCCGGATCGCCTCGTCCGGACGGGAGTCGAGGATCACGCCCAGCGTGTGTTCGGCCAGCATGCCGGCGATGTCGTCGGTGCCCAGCAGCATGCGGACACGGTCCGAGAAACCGGCCAGCAGTTCGTCGGCCTTGGCCAGGCCGATGCCGCCCACCAGGGCCGTCCAGTTGTCCGGTTCGATCAGCAGCAGCGACTGGCCCTTCTTGCCCTTGGCGGCGTCGATCACCGCATGGTCGATGCTCTCCAGCATGTGCGCGCGGTTGTACAGGCCGGTGACCGGGTCGCGCTGCAGCTGTTCCAGCATCGCCGGGTCGACCACCTGGCGGCGGAACACGATCTGCAGGCAGGGCTCGCCCTCGAACGTGGCCGGGGCGAACTCCACCGTGGCGTCGAACGGGCTGCCGTCGGCGCGGCGGGCGCGCAGGCCGACCTGGTTCGGCAGCTTCTCCTGGCGGGTGTGGCCGCGCAACAGGTTCTTGAACTCGTCGACGTTGGCGGCGTCGATCATGTCCAGGATCGGCATGCCGAGCAGGTCGTCGAAACTTTCGTGGCCGAAGGTCTCCAGGTAGGCCTGGTTGGCGCGCACGTGCACGCCTTCGTGCACGTAGGTGATGGCGTCGCGGGAGGAGTCGAGCAGGGCGTCGCAGCGGCGCTCCAGCTCGCGCTGCGAGGCTTCCAGCCGGCGCAGCTGGCGCCGGGTCTGCAGGGCCTCGAATTCGCGCCGCAGCACGGCCAGCAACTGGCCCGGCATGCCGCGTGCGGCGACGCCGTGCACGCCCTGCTCGAACAGCTCCGCCACTTCGCGGTTGTCCAGCGAGCCGACCAGGCCGAGCAGGGAGTAGTCGCTGCCCTGGGCGTCGAGCATGCGCACTACCTCGGGCAGGGCGATGGCGCCGTTGGCGGGGTCGAACATCACCAGGTCCGGCTCCAGCTCGTTCAGGGCGGCCTGCACCTGTTCCCCGGTGGTGGCGCGCGCCGGGCGCACCGCGATGCCGGTATTGCGCAGCAGGCTGATGATCTGCTCCGCCTCCTCGACCGAGTGCTCGACGAAGAGAATCCGGATGACGAAGTCTTTTTTCATGAGCTGCCGATATCGCGGAAAGCAATGAAGGCCGTTCGCATTCCATGTGAAACGACCCGCAGAGCGCGGTTGTAGCGGATTGGCAGTGGAACCGCCAGCGGGAGGCGAAACGGATGTGAACGGCTGCCAGTTTACAGCGGACGCTTGGAGGGATCGCCGCCCACCTCGCGCACCAGCTTCGGCACCAGGTAACCGGGCAGGCGGGCGCGCAGCGCATCCAGCAAGGCCAGTGCGCGGGTGTCGTCCACCTCGAAGTGCGCGGCGCCCTGCACGCGGTCGAGCTGGTGCAGGTAGTAGGGCAGCACGCCGGCGGCGAACATCCGTTCGGACAGCGCAGCCAGCGTGTCGGCATCGTCGTTGACGCCGCGCAGCAGCACCGACTGGTTCAGCAGCGTGGCGCCGGCCGCGCGCAGGCGCGCGCAGGCGGCATCCACGCCGGCGTCGAACTCGTTCGCGTGGTTCGCGTGCAGCACCACCACTTTTTGCAGCGGCAGTTCGGCCAGCCATGCCGCGAAGGCGGTATCGATGCGCTCGGGCAGCACCACCGGCAGGCGGCTGTGGATGCGCAGGCGGGTAACGTGCGGGATGCCGGCGAGGCCGCGCGACAGCTCCTCCAGCTTGGCCGTGGACAGCGCCAGCGGATCGCCGCCGGAGAGGATCAGCTCGCCGATCGACGCGTCCCGGCGCAGGTGCTCCAGCGCCTGCCGCCATTGGCCGGCGGCGGCCATTTCCTCGCCGTACGGGAAGTGCCGGCGGAAGCAGTAGCGGCAATTGACCGCGCAGCTGCCGCTGGCGATCAGCAGGGCGCGGCCGCGGTACTTGTGCAGCACGCCCTGCGCTTCGCGGGCGGCCAGGTCGCCCACCGCGTCGGCGACGAAGCCGGGCACCTCGTCCAGTTCGGCCAGTTGCGGCAGCACCTGCAGCAGCAGGGGATCGTGCGGGTCGCCGTGGCGCATGCGGGCCACGAAGCCACGCGGCACGCGCAGGGCGAAGCCGGCATCCGCCGGCGGCAGCTTCGCGGCAAGCGGCGACAGGCCCAGCAGGGCGAGCAGTTCGGATGCGTCAATGACGGCCTCGCGCCACAGCTGCCGCCAGTCGCCGGGCGGCGCGCCAGGGGTGGGTGTAATGCGTGCGCCGGGGCTTGCGGTTATCATGTGTGACCTTGTCCGGGCCGTACCGGACCCTCGAACCGTCCATTCTAGCCGCCCGTGGCGGCGCAGGGGCGTTCGGGCCCCGACCATTCACATCCTGGAGTTCACCGCATGGCCACCGCCGGTCTCAACGACGTCAAGAAGGGCATGAAGATCCTTCACAACAACGATCCGTGGATCATCACCGAAGCCGAGTTCATCAAGCCCGGCAAGGGCCAGGCGTTCACCCGCATCTTCATCCGCAACCTGAAGACCGGCCGCACCACCGAGCAGACGATGAAGTCCAGCGACAGCTTCGAGGTCGCCGACGTCACCGACACCGACATGCAGTACCTGTACTCCGACGGCGAGTTCTGGCACTTCATGCACCAGGAAAACTTCGAGCAGCACCAGGCCGGCAAGGCCGGCATGGGCGACGCCGCGAAGTGGCTGAAGGGCGAGGAAGAGTGCGTGGTCACCCTGTTCAACGGCGAGATCATCGCGGTGCAGGCGCCGAACTTCGTCGAGCTGAAGATCACCGAGACCGACCCCGGCGTGCGCGGCGACACCTCCGGCGGCGGCGGCAAGCCGGCCACGCTGGAAACCGGCGCCGTGGTGCGCGTGCCGCTGTTCGTCGGCCAGGACGAAGTGATCAAGGTCGACACCCGCACCGGCGAATACGTCAGCCGCGTCGGCAAGTGACGAACCGGCGCGCGGGCACTCGCCCGCGCCTTTGCCGGTTCGTCATCCCGGCGAAAGCCGGGATCCAGTGAAGCACTCACGCGCAGCGTTCATTATTTGCGTGCTCCGCACGAGTACCAAACTGGATTCCGGCCTGCGCCGGAATGACGAGCACAATGACGGGCCAAGGGGCGGCGCCGCAAGGTGGGCCGCCCTTCGCTTATCCGCTTGAGGAGTTTTTCATGAGCGACACGCAGCCCCAGCCCATCGACCTGCTGATCGAAGCCCGCTGGGTCGTCCCGGTACAGCCGCACGGAGTGGTGCTGGAAGACCATGCCGTGGCGATCGACGGCGACCGCATCGTGGCGCTGCTGCCTGCCGCCGAGGCGCGCGCGACCTACGCCCCGCGCGATACCGTGCGCCTGCCCGAGCACGCCCTGATCCCCGGTCTGGTCAACGCTCACACGCACAACCCGATGACCCTGCTGCGCGGCCTGGCCGACGACTTGCCGCTGATGGTCTGGCTGCAGCAGCACATCTGGCCGGCCGAGGCCAAGGTGATCGGTCCGGAGTTCGTGCGCGACGGCGTGGAACTGGCGGTGGCCGAGATGCTGCGCGGCGGCACCACCTGCGCCAACGAGAACTATTTCTTCCCCGACGCGATCGGCGCCACCTACCGCAAGCTGGGCTTCCGCGCCGTGGTGGGACTGCCGGTGATCGAATTCCCCACGGCGTGGGCGAAATCGCAGGACGAATACTTCGAGCGCGCCAGCGAAGTGCACGACAGCTTCCGCGGCGACGCCCTGGTAAGCACCGCATTCGCGCCGCACGCGCCGTACACCGTCTCCGACGAGAGCTTCGCGCGCATCCGCGTGCTGGCCGACCAGCTCGACATCCCGGTGCACCTGCACCTGCACGAGACCGCACACGAGGTCGAGGAAGAAAAGCAGAAGAGCGGCCTGCGCCCGTTCCAGCGCCTGCAGAAGCTGGGCCTGGTCAACGACCGCCTGATCGCCGTGCACATGACCCAGCTCACCGACGGCGAGATCGCCGCCTGCGCCGAGGCGGGGGTGTCGGTGGTGCATTGCCCCGAGTCCAACCTCAAGCTCGCCTCCGGTTTCTGTCCGGCAGAGAAGCTGCGCCAGGCCGGCGTGAACCTCGCCATCGGCACCGACGGCTGCGCCTCGAACAACGACCTGGACATGTTCGGCGAACTGCGCACCGCCGCGCTGCTGGCCAAGGCGGTGGCACAGGATGCGGCCGCCCTGGATGCCGCCAGTGCGCTGCGCGCGGCCACGCTGGGCAGCGCGAAGGCGATGGGCCTCGACGCGCAGATCGGTTCGATCGAAGCGGGCAAGCAGGCCGACCTCGCCGCGGTGCGTCTGTCCGACCTGGAGACCCAGCCGCTGTATCACGTCGCTTCGCAACTGGCGTATGCCGCCGGCCGCCAGCAGGTCAGCGATGTGTGGATCGCCGGCCGCCGCAAGCTCGCCGCGCGCGAGCTGGTGGGCATGGACGTGGAAGGCATTTTGGCCCGCGCGCGCGCTTGGCGCGAGCGCATCGCGGTGCATTGAGAATGAACCGCTATTTGGTCCTGCTCGTGCGCCGCCCGCAGTGCGACCCGGCCGTCGTTCCGCTGCATCGCGGTTTTCTCGAGGACCTGCGTGCGCAGGGACGCAACGAGTTGTCGGGTCCGTTCGGCGACAAGAGCGGGGGCGCCTACCTGCTGCGTGCCGAATCGCTGGCCGAGGCGCTGGCGATCGCCCATCGCGATCCCGCGCATACCAGCGGCGGCTGGGACATCACGGTGCATGAATGGCTGGCGGATTAGTTTTTGCGCTCATCCATGGGCGCGAGGGTCGAAAAGCAGCCGTCCTTGGCCGCACTCTTCAACAAGGCCCGCGCTTATCCATGAATGCGAAGATCAGGAAGCGGCCATCCGCAGCCGTACTTTTCAATAGACTCGTGCACTCACCGTGGATTCGAACATGATCGCCGCCAACGTCAGCCCCGCCGAGATCGCCCGCTTCGACCAGCTGGCCGCGCGCTGGTGGGACCCGGACGGCGAGTCGCGTCCGCTGCACGACCTCAATCCCGTGCGTGCCGGCTACGTCGCCGCACGCGTGGATCTGCGTAACGCGCAGGTGGCCGACGTGGGTTGCGGCGGCGGCCTGCTCAGCGAGGCGCTGGCGCGCGCAGGCGCCCGGGTCACCGGCATCGATCTGGGCCTCAAGGTGATCGAGATCGCGCGCCTGCACCTGCACGAGTCCGGCCTCAAGGTGGACTACCGCAAGCAATCCTCGGCCGAGCTGGCTGCGGCCGAACCGGCGGCGTTCGACGCGGTGTGCTGCATGGAGCTGATCGAGCACGTGCCCGATCCCGCGGCCCTGGTGCACGACCTCGCCGCCATGCTCAAGCCCGGCGGCCGGCTGTTCCTGTCCACGCTCAACCGCACGCCGGCCGCGTTCGGCGCGGCCATCCTCGGCGCGGAATACCTGATGCGCCTGCTGCCGCGCGGCACCCACCACTACGCGCAGTTCCTGAAACCCTCCGAGCTGGCGCGCCTGTTGCGCCAGGCTGGCCTGGAACTGGAAGACGTCAGCGGCCTCGGCTACAACCCGCTCAGCCGCAAGGCGTGGCTGAGCCGCATCACGGCGGTGAACTACATTCTTTGCGCAAGGAAGCCCCAGTGAAGCTTTTGCCCCCGACGGTGGAGGGCGTGCTGTTCGACCTCGACGGTACCCTGCTCGACAGCGCCCCCGATCTCTACGCCGCGCTCGCGGCCTATTGCGCGGAGGCCGGTGTGGCCGCGCCGGACTACGCCGCCGTGCGCGAGGTGGTTTCGCGCGGCAGCCGGGCGATCCTGCGTTGCGCGTTCGCCGAGAGCGACGCGGCACTGGCGGCGCGCATGCCGCGCTACCTCGAGATCTACCAGGGCATGCTGGCGACGCACACGCGGCCGTTCGACGGCATCGCCCCGCTGCTGGAGGCGACCGAGGCACGGGACCTGCGCTGGGGCATCGTCACCAACAAGCCCGGCTTCCTCACCGAGGAGCTGATCCAGCGCATGGACTGGGACCTGCGCGCCAGCGCCGTGGTCTGCGGCGACACCTTGCCGGTGAAGAAGCCCGATCCCGCTCCGGTGCTGCTGGCCTGCGAGCGTGCCGGCGTCGATCCCGCGCGTTGCGTGTTCGTGGGCGACGACGCACGCGACGTCGAGGCCGGTCGTGCCGCCGGCCTGTATACGGTGGCGGTGCGCTGGGGTTATCTCGACGGCGGCGACCCGGGGACCTGGGGCGCCGACGCGGTGATCGACCATCCGCGCCAGCTGGCCGAACTGCTGAAACTGCCGGTGACGGTGTGAACGAGCTGGCGGTCACCCACGGCGCGCTGCAGAGCTACGTCGACAAGTGGCTGGCGGTGCAGCCGGCGCAGCGCGTGGCGCTGGCCTTCGTCGATCCGGCGAAGTATCCCGGCCATATCGCGCTGGCCGCGCTGGAGCAGGAACTGCTCTCCGCCGCCTACGGCATCCGCGAACCGCAGGTGGCGCTGGGCAAGCTCAACTGGTGGGCCGAGGAGCTGTCCGGCGCCGCCGCCAGCGGCGGGCGGCACCCGCTGAGCCAACTGCTGTTCGATGACCAACGCGCCCATGCGATTCCTGCCGAGCGCTGGCTGGCGCCGGCGCTGGCCGCGATGTCGCAGTTGGAAGAAGGCACCGCGGCGGATTTTCCCGCCCAGCTTGCCGCGGCCGGGCAATTGCACGGGGCGCTGGCGGCGCTGGAAACCGCGTGGTGGTACGGCGACGCGGCGGCATCGGAGCGCGCCACGCGGGTGGCCGTGCTCAGTCACCTGCTGTACGCGCTGCGCCGGCTGGAGGACGACGCCGAGCGCGATCGCCTGCCGCTGCCGATGGCCAGGCTGGCCCGTTACGGCCTCGCCCGCACCGGCTTGCGCCAGCGCAGCGCGGCGCGCGACGAGGCGGTCAAGGCGCAGCTGGCCGACCTGCGCTCGGCCTGGCGCGAATCGGCGCGCCTGCCCGGGCCGCTCAGCGTGTTCCGCGCGCTGGAATCGCGCGAGGCCGAACGCCTGCTGCGTCGCGCCCGCGTTGCGGGCGATCCGTTGGCGGTGTTGCAGCAGGGCGGTCGGGGCGGTTTCGGTTCGACCTTTACCGCCTGGCAGGCGGCGCGGCGCTGGCACGCCGGCGAGGCGGGCTGAACGCAGCGTTTCCGCGCCGTCTGCTGTTGCAATGCGGCAGGCTGGCCCAAAATAGGCAGCTTCGGCGGCAGCAGCGCCGCCCCGCTATACGAGAACACCCATGCACAGCCACGAGAACACTGCCCGCCTGATGCCCGATGTCGCCGCCCAGGCGCAGCCGCATCTGCGCGGCGCGCTGGACTGGGTGGGCATGGACGGCATCGAGGTGCCGGTGCGCTTCGATGCCGGCGACGGCGAGCTGCAGCGCGCCAACGCCCAGGTCGGCGCCTTCGTCAACCTGGTGCATCCGGACAAGCGCGGCATCCATATGTCGCGCCTGTACCTGCTGGTCGACCACCATCTCGGCACGCAACCGCTGAGCGCGGCGATGCTGGAAAACCTGCTGCGCGCCTTCCTCGAATCGCATGCCGGCCTGTCCGACCACGCCCGCCTCAGCATCCGCTTCGACGCGCTGGTGCGCCGCAATGCCCTGCGCAGCGGCCACAGCGGCTGGCGCAGCTACCCGGTGTCGGTCGAGGCCAGCCTTGGTCCGGACGGCTTCCGCCTCGAACTGGGCACCGAGGTGGTCTACTCCTCCACCTGTCCCGCCTCGGCGGCCTTGTCGCGCCAGCTGATCCAGGAACAGTTCGCGAAGGACTTCGACGCGGCGAACCCGGTCGACCATGCCGCCGTGCTGGCCTGGCTGGGCAGCGAGCGCGGCATCGTCGCCACCCCGCATGCGCAACGCAGCGTGGCGCGGTTGCTGGTGCGCCTGAAGGAAGGCGTGCCGTTCGACCTGATCGACACGCTCGACCGCGTCGAGCACGCGTTGGGCACGCCGGTGCAGACCGCGGTGAAGCGCGAGGACGAACAGGCCTTCGCGCTCGCCAACGGCGGCAACCTGATGTTCTGCGAGGACGCCGCGCGGCGCATCCAGCGTGCGCTGGACGCCGACGAACGCCTGGCCGATTTCCACGTGCGCGTGGAGCATCAGGAAAGCCTGCACCCGCACGATGCGGTGGCCTACGCCAGCAAGGGCGTGCCCGGCGGCTTCGGTTCACCCTGATCCCTCGTTCCCCGGTTTCCCGCTACGCTTGCGGGAGGGCGCGGGGCGGGGAGCTTCGCCTTCGCGCCTGGCTTCCGGGTCCGCTTTGGGGCCTGCCTCAATGCAGGTGGTCCGAGTCGCCGCCATGCCTGCACCGCACGAAGTGGAACCGTTCCGGCACCGGGTCCTGGCCTCCCTCGCACAGCGGCTGGCAGCGCAGCAGGCGCCAGGCGGTGAGCAGGCAGCCGCGCCAGGGGCCGAAGCGGGTGACCGCGACCCGTGCATAATCGGAGCAAGTGGGGTAGAAACGACAACGCTGCCCGAGCAGGGGGCTGAGCCAGCGTTTGTATAGGCGCAGCAGGAACAGCAGGGCTCGGGTCAGGACATTCACGTTGCCGGAACAGCTTGTCGCCAGTTAGTGTTGCAAGTATCCCAGAAGCCGGCTTGCCGGTGCAGGGCACATGGGCTATAACACCCGGCCGCCAAGGCCAAAAATGGTGAAGGGATATGGCGAAAACCACGCGCAGTTCGACCACCACCAAGGCTGGCAAGGGGAAGACGCCGGCCCGGTCGCGCAATGCCGCACCTGCCAAGGCGAAAGCCGCCGGCGCGCGGGCATCGAAGCCTGTCGCGAAGGCACCTGCGAAGAAGACTGCCGCGAAGAAGGTGACCAAGCCCGCCGTGAAGAAGCCTGCCGTGAAGAAGGCTGCGCCGAAGAAAGCGGTGCCCGCCCCCAAGCCGGCCACGAAGAAGCCGGCGAAACCGGCGGCGAAGAAAGCGGTCAGGCCGGTCGCGAAGAAGCCGGTGGCGAAGCCGGCCGCTGCCCGCAAGGCGGTAGCCAAGCCGGCATCGAAGCCGGTCGCGAAGAAAGCAGCCAAGCCCGCGGCCAAACCCGCAGCCAGGCCGGCGGCGAAGAAGCCCATCGCGAAGCCGGCGGTTGTCGCCAGGCCGGCCAAGGGCAAGCCTGCGGCCGCTTCCCGGCCGGTGGCCGCGCCACCCAAGTCGGCCGCGCCTGCACCGGCGTCGGCCGCAAGAAAACCATCCCCGCCCGCCGCCTCGCCGTTCAAGGGCAAGGTGGCGAGCGCCACGGCCATGGTGCTGCCGCGCAGCGCGGACACCACGGCTCACGCATCCCACAAGTCATCGAAAAACGCATCGTCCTCAATGAACAAGCAGGCTGCAAAGATTCTCGACAACGGCGTCACCCGCGAAGACGGGCGCTACGCCTTGCCCGCCACCACCCAGATCGCATTGCCCAAGGGTTACCGCCCCTCCAGCAAGGAGGAGTACATGAACCCGATGCACCTGGCCTATTTCCGCAACAAGCTGCGCGACTGGCGCGACCAGCTGGTGGAGGAGTCGCGCCAGACCATGGACAACCTGCGCGACGAGGTACGCGACGTGGGCGACGAGGCCGAGCGCGCCACGCGCGAGACCGAGAACTCGCTGGAACTGCGTACCCGCGACCGCTACCGCAAGCTGATCTCCAAGATCGACAAGGCGCTGCGCCGCATCGAGGAAGGCAGCTACGGCTATTGCGAGGAGACCGACGAGGAGATCGGCGTGGAGCGCCTGGACGCGCGTCCGATCGCCACGCTGTCGCTGGATGCGCAGGAGCGCCGCGAACATCTGCAGAAGCAGATGGGGGATTGATGGCGGTTCTTTGCGCTCCTCCCCGAGCGCAAAGACCGAGCCGGCATCCATGCCGGCCCCCTCAATCAAAGCCCCGCTTCGAGCGGGGCTTTTTGTGCGTGCGGGTGAAAGGAACAGGCTCTTACTCCCCGCTGCCTGCTGCAGCGGCGGCATAGCCCTTCAGCTTCGCCAGCATCGCCGCCAGACCGTTCGAGCGCGTGGGCGAGAGGTGCTTGGCCAGGCCGATGGCCTGGATGAAGTCCGGCTCGGTGGCCACGATTTCGGCGGCCGGGCGGTCGGAATACACGCGCAGCACCAGGGCGATCAGGCCGGAGACGATGGCCGAGTCGCTGGCCGCCTCGAAGTGCATGCGCGCGGCATCGCCGCTGGGCACCAGCCACACCATCGACTGGCAGCCGTGCACGCGCCAGGCCTCGGTCCTGTGCTCTTCCGGGAACGGCGGCAATTGCCTGCCGAGGTCGATCAGGTACTGGTAGCGTTCGCTCCACTCGCTGAAGTAGGCGAATTCCTCGGCGATCTCGCGTTGCGCCTCGTTGGCGCTCGATGTGGCGGTGGTGTTCATGCGCACATTATCGCGCGGGCATCTCCGCAACGCGAAACGGGCGCGTTCAGGCCTTGGCGACGCTCCAGCGCGTGCCCTGCGCGCCGTCCTCGATCACCACGCCCATCGCGGCTAGCTCGGCACGGATCGCGTCGGCACGGGCAAAGTCGCGGGCGGCGCGGGCGGTGCGGCGTTCCTCCAGCAAGGCCTCCACCTGCGCGGCATCGACCGTGTTGCCGCCGGCCTGCTTGAACCAGGCTTCCGGATCCTGCTGCAGCAGGCCGAGCAGGGCGCCGCCCCCAAGCAGGGCGCCCTTGGCCTCCGGCGTGCCTTGCACCCGCGCGGCATCGGCCAGCACGGCCAGTTCGGCCAGCGCCTGCGGGGTATTCAGGTCGTCGCACAGCGCGGCCTCGACCGCCGCAGGCACCGGCAACTGCGCGCCGTCCACGTCGACATCGGCGAGGTCGCGCAGCACGCGGTACCAGCCGTCCAGCGTGCTTACCGATTGCGCGACCGCGGCGTCGGACCAGTCCAGCGGCTGGCGATAGTGGCCGCTCATCAGGCGCAGGCGCAGCGCCTCGGCGGGATGGTGCTTCAGCATTTCGTGCAGCTGCAGCACGTTGCCCAGCGACTTGGACATCTTGCGGCCGTCGAAGGTGAGCATGCCGTTGTGCAGCCACCAGCGCGCGAAGGTCTTGCCGCCGTGCGCGCAGGTGGACTGGGCGATCTCGTTCTCGTGGTGCGGGAACAGCAGGTCGTTGCCGCCGGCGTGGATGTCGATGGTCTCGCCCAGGTGTTTCTCGGCCATCGCCGAGCACTCGATGTGCCAGCCGGGCCGGCCGCGGCCCCAGGGGCTGTCCCAGCCGGGCAGTCCGGGCGTGGAGGGCTTCCACAGCACGAAATCGGCGGGATTCTTCTTGTATGGCGCCACTTCCACCCGGGCGCCGGCGATCAGCTCCTCGGTGTCGCGGCCGGAGAGCTGGCCGTAGGCGGAGTAGCTGGCCACGTCGAACAGCACATGGCCTTCCGCCGCATAGGCGTGGCCGTCGGCGATCAGCCGCTCGGCCATCGCGACGATCGGGCCGATGTGCGTGGTGGCGCGGGGCTCCACGTCGGGCGGGGCGATGCCGAGCCTGGCCATGTCTTCGCGGTAGGCCTGGGTGAATTTGTCGGTGATCGCCTCGATGCCCACGCCCTGTTCCAGCGCGGCGGCGTTGATCTTGTCGTCCACGTCGGTGATGTTGCGGGCGTACACCACGTTCGGATAATGCCGGCGCAGCAGCCTGGCCAGCACGTCGAACACCACCGGGCCGCGCGCATTGCCGATGTGCACATAGTTGTAGACCGTGGGCCCGCACACATACATCGTCACTCGTTCGGGATCCAGCGGCGCGAACGCCTCGGTGCGGCGGGTGAGGCTGTTGTAGAGCGAAATCGGCATGTCGGGGTTCCGGGCGGCGGACGCGGGCCAGCCGCGCATCTTAACAAGGTGTAAGCGGGGCGGCGGCACGGTGTCGCATCGGGGGAATTCTAAGCCGCGATTCAGTGTCCATTTGCTGCAATCCGTCATGCGCCGAAGTTGCGCCTGGAACATTCGTCTGGAGTCCTGTGATGCCCAAGTTTCTTCTTGCCACGCTGGTGCTGGCCTTTGCCGCCGCCGGCGCCCAAGCGCAGGACGCGCGTTATCCGAACCAGAATCCGGGCCAGGACGATGGTGCCCATTACGGCTGGGCCGACGTGCTGCGGGTCGATCCCGTGTATGGCGTCGCCCGCACCTCGGTACCGCGCCAGGTGTGCCAGGACCAGACCGTGGTCGAGCAGCACCCGGGCAACACCACGGCCGGCTCGATCCTGGGCGCCGTCGTGGGCGGCGTGCTGGGCAATACGATCGGCCGGGGCAGTGGCCGTACGCTGAGCACGGCGGTCGGCGCGGTGGCCGGCGGCGCGGTCGGCGGCCAGGTGGCGGCGAACAGCGGCACCCAGACCGCGCAGACGGTGACCAACTGCCAGCAGGTCAGCACGGTCAGCGAACAGCGCCAGATCATGGGTTACGACGTGGAATACCGCTATCGCGGCGAAGTCTACGAATCGCGCCTGAACTACGACCCCGGCGAGCGCCTGCGCGTGCGGGTGAGCGTCACCCCCGCCGATTGACGAAGAGCAGCGCCGCCTCCGGGCGGCGCTTTCGTCCATGCCTTTGCGGTCGCCCTCGACCGCAGAGATCAAATGGGCGGCCATCCATGGCCGCGCTTTCAATGGCATGTTGCATGGCAGCGGAAATCCCGTCATGATGTCGCCTCGCCCGACTGGAACCCCCATGTCCACAGCCGTCTATACCGCCAATGTCCTGACCAGCGCCCGCATGGCTGCTGGCATGACGTCGCGCGCGCGCCGACCGCTGGACGAACATCCGGCCGGGTAGGCTGTCGCGCGCTGCTGCATACGTATCGACGAAAAACCCGGCCACCGTGCCGGGTTTTCTTGTTTTTGGGCTTGTGCTTCACGCGGTTCCATCCGCAAAACCCCGGTCATCCATGGCCGGACTTTCAACAAAAGCGCGGTTCCGTCCGCGAACAGCAAGCCGGCCAGTCATGGCCGGACCATTCACCGAGAGCGATTCCACCGAGGGCGATCCAACCCATGACCATCCGCCACTTCCTCACCACCCAGGACTGGAGCCGCGCCGAGATCGACGCGCTGCTGGAGCAGGCCGCCGCGTTCAAGCGTTCGCCCGCGGGCGCGCAGCTGGCCGGCAAGTCGGTGGCGCTGCTGTTCTTCAATCCCTCGATGCGCACCCGCACCAGCTTCGAGCTGGGCGCGTTCCAGCTGGGCGGCCATGCGGTGGTGCTGGCGCCGGGCAAGGACGCATGGCCGATCGAATTCGAAGTGGGCACGGTGATGGACGGCGACACCGAGGAGCACATCGCCGAGGTGGCGCGGGTGCTCAGCCGCTACGTCGACCTGATCTGCGTGCGCGCCTTCCCGAAGTTCCAGGACTGGTCGGTGGACCGCCAGGACAAGGTGATCAAGGCCTTCGCGCAGTACGCCACGGTACCGGTGATCAACATGGAGACGATCACCCACCCCTGCCAGGAACTGGCCCACGCGCTGGCCATGCGCGAGCACCTGGGCGACCTCACCAAAAAGAAGTACGTGCTCACCTGGACCTACCATCCGAAGCCGCTGAACACCGCGGTGGCCAATTCGGCGCTGTTGATCGCGACGAAGATGGGCATGGACGTGACCCTGCTGTGCCCCACGCCGGAGTACGTGCTGGACGAGCGCTACATGGAATTCGGCCGTCTGAACGCCGAGCAGAACGGCGGCTCGCTCAAGGTCAGCCACGACATCGAGGAGGCCTACCGCGGCGCCGACGTGGTCTACGCCAAGAGCTGGGGCGCGCTGCCGTACTTCGGCAAGTGGGAGCAGGAGAAGCCGATCCGCGACGCGCACAAGCACTTCATCGTGGACGAGGCCAAGATGGCGCTGACCAACCACGGCCTGTTCAGCCACTGCCTGCCGCTGCGCCGCAACGTCAAGGCCACCGACGCGGTGATGGACGCGCCGTACTGCATCGCCATCGACGAGGCCGAAAACCGCCTGCACGTGCAGAAGGCGGTGATGGCCGCGCTGGTGGGGCAGGGCTGAGCCACCCATGTACGTGCCGAAGCATTTCGCCGAAACGCGGATCGAGGTCCTGCACGGGCTGATCCGCGACTATCCGTTCGCCGCCGTGGTGGCGAACACGGCGGACGGCCTGGTCGCCAACCACCTGCCGTTCGAGCTGGTGGGCGGCGCGCTGCACGGCCACGTGGCGCGCGGCAACGAACTGGCCCGGCTGGATGGCGCGGAAGTGCTGGCGATCTTCCAGGGGCCGGACGGCTACATCAGCCCGAACTGGTATCCGACCAAGCAGGAGACGCATCGCGAGGTGCCCACCTGGAACTACGCGGTGGCGCACGTGCACGGGCGGCTGAAGGTGGTGGCAGATGCGGCCTGGTTGCGCGCCTTGCTGGAGCGCCTCACCGACCGCCACGAGGCCGCCGAACCGCAGCCCTGGCATGTGGCCGACGCGCCGGCGGACCACGTCGAGAAGATGCTGCCCGCGATCGTCGGCATCGAGATCGCCATCGATCGCATCGAAGGCAAGTTCAAGCTCAGCCAGAACCATCCCGAGCGCAACCGCCTCGGCGTGATCGCCGGCCTGCGCCGCCGCGACGGCGATGGCGACGCGGAGCTGGCTTCGCTGATGGCCCTGCAGGAGGAGCCGAAGGCATGAGCCACCTGCACCGCTATCGCGTCGACGTGGCATGGACCGGCAACCGCGGCAGCGGCGCCGACGGCTACCGCAACTACAGCCGCAACCATGTGATCCGCATACCCGGCAAGCCGGACCTCGCCGGTTCCTCCGATCCCACCTTCCGCGGCGACGCCACCCGGCACAATCCGGAAGACATGCTGGTGGCCGCGCTCTCGACCTGCCACATGCTGTCCTACCTGCACATGGCCACCGTGGCCGGCGTGGTGGTCGTCGCCTACGAAGACGCTGCCGAAGGCACGATGCTCACCGAGGGCGACGGCGGCCGCTTCACCGAAGTCGTGCTGCGCCCGGTGGTCACCATCCGCGCCGACAGCGACCCCGACAAAGCGCTGGCCGCGCACGAGGACGCGCACCACGCCTGCTTCATCGCCAACTCCGTGAATTTCCCGGTGCGCTGCGAGCCGCGCATCGTCGTTTCCTCCGACTGACATCTTCCCCGACCAGGATTCGCAAGCCATGAGCAAAGACATCGTCCTCGCCTTCTCCGGCGGCCTCGACACCAGCTTCTGCGTGCCCTACCTCAAGGAGCGCGGCTGGGCCGTGCATACCGTGTTCGCCGACACCGGCGGCGTGGACGCCGAGGAGCGCGCCTTCATCGAGAACCGCGCGAAGGAGCTGGGTGTGGCCAGCCACGTCACCGTGGACGGTGGCCCTGCGATCTGGAACGGTTTCGTCAAGCCCTTCGTGTGGGCGGGCGAGGGCTACCAGGGCCAGTACCCGCTGCTGGTATCCGACCGCTACCTGATCGTGGAAGCCGCGCTGCAGCGCGCCGCCGAGCTGGGCACGCGGGCGATCGCGCACGGCTGCACCGGCATGGGCAACGACCAGGTGCGCTTCGACCTCGCGGTGAAGTCGCTGGGCGACTACGAGATCGTGGCGCCGATCCGCGAGATCCAGAAGGAGCACACACAGACGCGCGCCTACGAGCAGAAGTTCCTGGAAGAGCGCGGCTTCGGCGTGCGCGCCAAGCAGCAGGCCTACACCATCAACGAGAACCTGCTGGGCGTCACCATGTCCGGCGGCGAGATCGACAAGTGGCAGGCGCCGGGCGAGGGCGCGCGCGCGTGGTGCAAGCCGCGCGCCGAATGGCCGGTCGCGCCGCTGCGCGTGAAGATCGGCTTCGTGAGCGGCGAGGCCGTGTCGCTGGACGGCGAGAAGCTCGCCGGCCACAAGCTGCTGGCGAAGCTCAACGCGCTGTTCGCGCCCTACGGCGTGGGTCGTGGCCTCTACACCGGCGATACCACCATCGGTCTCAAGGGCCGCATCATCTTCGAAGCGCCGGGCCTGATCTCGCTGCTCACCGCGCATCGCGCGCTGGAAGAGGCCGTGCTGACCAAGCAGCAGAACCGCTTCAAGCCCGAGGTGGCGCGCAAGTGGGTGGAGGTGGTGTACGAGGGCTTCTTCCACGACCCGGTCAAGGCCGACCTGGAAGCCTTCCTCGCTTCCAGCCAGTCCACCGTCAACGGCGAGGTGACGCTGGAGACGAACGGCGGCACGGTCAACGCCGTGGCGGTCGAGTCGAAGCACATCCTCAACGCCAAGGGCGCCACCTACGCGCAGTCGGCCGACTGGGGCGTGGCGGAGGCCGAGGGCTTCATCAAGCTGTTCGGCATGAGCAGCACGCTGTGGGCCGAGGTCAACCGCCCCGCAAGCAAGGGCTGAGGTCGCATGACCGCCTTGCAGGTCAGCACGGACAAGGATCGGCTCGACACCGGGCTGATCCACCGCTTCCTTTCCACCGAGGCCTACTGGAGCCGCGGCATCCCACGCGCGACGGTGGAGCAGGCCATCGCCGGCTCGCTGTGCTTCGGCGGTTACCTCGACGGGCGCCAGGTGGCGTTCGCGCGGGTGGTCACCGACGGCGCCACCTTCGGTTACCTCGCGGACGTGTTCGTGCTGCCGGAGCATCGCGGGCAAGGCCATTCCAAGGCACTGATGGCGGCGGTGATGGCGCATCCGCAATTGCAGGGCCTGCGCCGTTTCAGCCTGGCCACCAGCGACGCGCACGGGCTGTACGCCGCTTTCGGTTTCGCCACGCCCGCACGGCCACAGACCTTGATGGAAAAACTCGATCCGGACGTCTACACAAGGGCATCAGGCAGTCCATGAACGCATTGCTGCAAGCCACACTGGAACATCTGCAGGCGCTGGTCGGTTTCGACACGCGCAATCCGCCGCGCGCGATCACCACGGGCGGCATCTTCGATTACATCCGCGCACACTTGCCCGGCTTCGATGTCACGGTGACCGACCACGGCGCCGGCGCGGTGAGCCTGCATGCAGTGCGCGGCCGGCCGAAGCTGCTGTTCAACGTGCACCTGGACACCGTGCCGGATTCGCCGGCGTGGACGGCCAGCCCGCACGAGCTGCGCGTGACGGCGGATCGCGCCATCGGCCTCGGCGCCTGCGACATCAAGGGCGCCGCGGCGGCGCTGATCGCGGTGGCGAATGCCAGCGACGGCGACATGGCGCTGCTGTTCTCCACCGACGAAGAAGCCAACGACCCGCGTTGCATCGCCGGATTCTTGCGCGCTTTTCCCCCGCTTCCTTCGGGCGAGGGGAGCTACCAGGCGGTGATCGTGGCCGAGCCGACCAGGGGCGAGGCGGTGCTGGCCCATCGCGGCATCCAGTCGGTGCTGATGCGCTTCGCCGGGCATGCCGGACATGCCTCGGGCGAGCAGAAGCCCAGCGACAGCGCGCTGCACCAGGCGGTGCGCTGGGGCGACGCGGCGCTGGATTTCGTGGCGGCGCAGGCGCACGAGCGCTTCGGCGGCCTCACCGGGCTGCGCTTCAACATCGGCCGCATCGAGGGCGGCATCAAGGCCAACATGATCGCGCCCAGCGCCGAGCTGCGTTTCGGCATGCGGCCGCTGCCGACGATGCATCCCGACGGCTTGCTGGAGCGCTTTCGCGCGCTGGCCGAGCCTGCGCCCGCGCATTTCGAGGAAACCTTCCGCGGCCCCTCGCTGCCGGCGGGCGACACCGCCACCGCCGAGGCGCGCCGGCTGGCCGCACGCGACCTCGCCGACGAGCTGGAGATCCCGGTGGGCAACGCGGTGGATTTCTGGACCGAGGCCTCGCTGTTCTCCGCCGCCGGCTACACCGCCTTCGTCTACGGCCCCGGCGATATCGCGCAGGCGCATACCGCCGACGAATGGGTCGCCCTGGATCAGTTGCAGCATTACGCCGAAGTGATTTTTCGCCTTATCGAGAAGTGCGGCCATGGAAGGCCGCCTTTTGACTCTAGCGTTCAAGGATGAACGCACAGGAAAACATGACAATGGAAACGCATAAGCACACCCGCAAGACCATCGTGCGCCTGCTCTCGGCGATGGGCAGCGCCAAGGAAATCCAGCAATACCTCAAGCGCTTCTCCGAGCTGGACGCCAAGCGCTTCGCTGTGGTGAAGGTGGGCGGTGCGGTGCTGCGCGACGAGCTGCAGGACCTCGCTTCCTCGCTGACTTTCCTGCAGCAGGTGGGCCTCACGCCCATCGTGCTGCACGGCGCCGGCCCGCAGCTCGACGAGGAGTTGTCCGTCGCCGGCATCGAGAAGCAGACGGTGAACGGCCTGCGCGTCACCTCGCCGAAGGCGCTGGGCATCGTGCGTCGCGTGTTCCAGCAGCAGAACCTCAAGCTGGTCGAGGCGCTGCAGGCGATGGACACCCGCGCCACCTCGGTCGCCTCCGGCGTGTTCATGGCCAGCTACCTCGACCGCGACACGCTGGGCATGGTTGGCAAGGTGGAGAGCATCAACCTCGCGCCGATCGAGGCCGGCCTGCGCGCCAACTCGATCCCGGTGATCGCCAGCCTGGGCGAGAGCGACGAGGGGCAGATCCTCAACATCAACGCCGACGTCGCCGCCAACGAGCTGGTGCGGGTGCTGCAGCCGTACAAGATCGTGTTCCTCACCGGCACCGGCGGCCTGCTCGACGGCGAAGGCAAGGTGATCGACTCGATCAACCTCAGTACCGAATACGAGCACCTGATGGCGCAGCCGTGGATCAACGGCGGCATGCGCCTGAAGATCGAGCAGATCGCCGACCTGCTGTCCGACCTGCCGCTGACTTCGTCGGTGTCGATCACGCGGCCGTCGGAGCTGGCCAAGGAGCTGTTCACCCACAAGGGCTCGGGCACCCTGGTGCGGCGCGGCGAGCGGGTGCTGCGCTTCGAGTCGTGGGAAGGCGTGGACCAGGCGCGCATGCGCGAGCTGATCGAATCCAGCTTCGGCCGCACCCTGGTGCCGGACTATTTCGCGCGCACCGCGCCGTACCGCATCTACGTGAGCGAGAACTACCGCGCCGCGATGATCCTCACCATGGAGGAGGGCCTGCCGTACCTCGACAAGTTCGCCGTGCTCGACGACGCGCAGGGCGAAGGCCTGGGCCGCGCGGTGTGGCAGGTGATGCGCGAGGAGAACCCGCAGCTGTTCTGGCGTTCGCGCCACAACAACCAGATCAACATCTTCTACTACGCAGAGTCCGACGGCTGCCTCAAGCAGCCGAAGTGGAAGGTGTTCTGGTACGGCCTGGACGGCAGCTTCGACACGATTGCCCGCTGCGTGGCGCATTGCGCCGGGCGGCAGCCGACGCTGGTGGATTGAGCAGGACGGACTCCCCTTCCCGCTTGCGGGAGAGGGCTGGGGAGAGGGCGTTTTCCGGCAAGGCATCCGCTCCCTTCCAACTTCTCCTCGCTGAGCGGGGAGAACACGACGAGATCGAGAGATGACGCAAGAGAAGAAAATCATCGGCATTGTGGGCGCCCGAGGCCATACCGGCGCGGAACTGATCCGCCTGATCGCGGCGCATCCCGCGCTGGAGCTGGTCTTCGTCTCCTCGCGCGAGCTGGACGGCCAGCGCGTGAGCGCGCACAGCGACGCCTACGCGGGCGAGCTGCGCTACGAGAGCCTCGATCCCGCCGCGGTGGCGGCCAAGCGCGCCGACGTGGTGATCCTGGCCCTGCCCAACGGCAAGGCCGCGGCCTACGTGGAGGCGATCGACAAGACGGCGCCGGATACGCTGGTCGTCGATCTTTCCGCCGATTACCGCTTCGACCAGGCCTGGTACTACGGCCTGCCCGAGCTCACCCGCGGCAAGTGGCGCGGCGAGAAGCGGATCAGCAACCCGGGTTGCTACGCCACCGCGATGGAACTCTCCATCGCGCCGTTGAAGGACCTGCTGGCCGCGCCGCCGGTGTGCTTCGGCGTATCAGGCTATTCCGGCGCCGGCACCACACCCTCGGACAAGAACGACCCCGAGAAATTGCGCGACAACCTGATGCCGTATGCGCTCACCGGCCATACCCACGAGAAGGAGGTCAGCT
Source organism: Dorcoceras hygrometricum (assembly GCA_001598015.1). Classification (NCBI taxonomy): domain Eukaryota; kingdom Viridiplantae; phylum Streptophyta; class Magnoliopsida; order Lamiales; family Gesneriaceae; genus Dorcoceras; species Dorcoceras hygrometricum. The sequence continues at coordinate 176,116 of KQ999293.1, forward strand.
TCCAGCTCGGCCTGCCGGTGGAGTTCATGCCGCATGTGGCGCCGCATTTCCGAGGCCTCACCGTCACCACCAACCTGTATCTCGCGCGGCCGGCGAAGCGCGAGGACGTGCTGGCGCGTTTCCACCACGCCTACGATGGCGAGAGGCTGGTGTCGGTGCTGGACGAGGCGCCCTGGGTGAGCCGTATCGCCCACCGCCACCATGCCGAGATCGGCGGCTTCGCGCTGTCGGCCGACGGCAGGCGCGTGGTGGTGGTGGCTACGCTGGACAACCTGCTCAAGGGCGCGGCGACGCAGGCGATGCAGAACATCAACCGCGCCCTCGGCGTGGACGAATACACCGCCATTCCGTTGCCGTTGTAGGAGCGCGCCCTGTGCGCGACCGACGTTCCCCGGACCGACATCAAAGCCATCGCGCACAAGGTGCGCTCCTACAGGATCTTTCACGATGACGCAGCCGCTGTGGCAAAAATCCGGCATCCAGATCGACGCGAAGATCATGCGCTTCCTCGCCGGCGACGACGTGGTGCTGGACCGCGAGTTCTTCCTGCACGACATCGCCGCCAGCAAGGCACATGTCGAAGGCCTGGCGAATATCGGCGTGGTGAGCGCCGACGAAGCCGCCGCGCTGAAGCGCGAGCTGGACGCGCTGGCGGAGGATTTCCGCAGCGGCGCCTTCGTGCTGGACGAGCGTTTCGAGGACTGCCACTCCGCGATCGAGGCGCGCCTTACCGAGCGCCTCGGTGACGCCGGCCGCCGCGTGCATACCGGGCGCAGCCGCAACGACCAGATCCTGGTCGCCACGCGGCTGTGGCTGAAGGAGAAGCTCGAAGCGCTGGAAACGCACTGCCGCGCCATCGCCGAAGTCTGCCTGCAGCGCGCCGCGCAGCCGGCGATCCCGCTGCCGGGCTACACCCACCTGCAACGCGCGGTGGTGTCGTCCACCGGCATGTGGTTCGCCGGCTTCGCCGAGGGCTTCATCGACAACGCCTTCCGCGCCCGCGGCACGCGCGAGCTGATCGACGCCAATCCGCTCGGCACCGCCGCCGGCTACGGCGTGAACCTGCCGCTGGACCGCGCGCACACCACCGCCGCACTCGGCTTCGCGCGCATGCAGGTATCGCCGATCTATGCCCAGCTTTCGCGCGGCAAGTACGAGATGGCGGTGCTGGAGGCGATAGCCGCGGCGATGCTGGACGTGCGCCGCATGGCCTGGGACCTGTCGCTGTTCACCACCGCCGAGTTCGACTTCGTGAAGCTGCCGGCCGAGTACACCACCGGCAGCTCGATCATGCCGAACAAGCGCAACCCCGACGTGGTGGAACTGCTGCGCGCCAGCTACGCCAGCGTGGCCGCCGCGCGCACCGAGATCGAGCAATTGCTGTCGCTGCCGTCCGGCTACCAGCGCGACCTGCAGTTTTCCAAGGGTTCGATCTTCCACGGCGTGCGCCACGGCCTGCTGGCGCTGGAACTGGTGCCCGACCTGCTGGCGCGCCTGGAGTGGAACGAGGCGGCGATGCGCGCGGCGATCGAGCCGGCGATGTACGCCACCGACGTGGCGATCGAGCAGGCCGCCGCCGGCGTGCCGTTCCGCGATGCCTACCGCGCTGCGGCGGAGACGGCGGCTTCGGCAGGGCAGGGGCGCACGCCCGAGGGCAGCCTGGCGCAGCGCGTGTCGCCGGGCGCCGGCCACGACCTGCGCCTGGACGAATTGCGTGCGAGACTTGGCCGTCTGGACGGCTGAATAGGGGGTGTCATGGGGGCGGTCGGTACGGGGAATGCCGAGCACTACCGCTGGGGACAGGGTTGCGACGGCTGGCACCTGCTGGCGCGTGACGACCTCAGCGTGATCGAGGAACGCATGCCGCCGGGCACGGCGGAGCAGCGCCACAGCCATGCGCATGCGCGCCAGTTTTTCTACGTGCTGGACGGCGAGGCCGTGCTGGAAATGGATGGCATGCCGCACCGCTTGCGCCGCAACGAGGGCCTGCACGTGCCGCCGGGCACGGCGCACCAGATGCGCAACGAGAGCGGCGCTGACACACGATTCCTGGTGGTGTCGTCGCCGAAGAGCCACGGCGACCGGATTCCCGCACCGATGGATGCTGCGTCGTGAGCGGATCGCCTTCCGGACGCGTACTGCATGGACAGTCGTTGCCGCACTGGAAGCGCGCCGTGCTCAAGGTCGGCAGCAACCTGCTGGCGGCCGACGGCGGCGGCCTCACCGCGCGCCACGCGTCGGCGCTGGCCGGCTTCGTGGCCGCCGGCCATGCCGCGGGGAGGCAGGTGGTGCTGGTTTCCTCCGGGGCGGTGGCCGCGGGCCGCGCGCTGCTGCGCGAACATGCGCCAGCCACCGGCGACCTTGCGGCGAGGCAGGCGCTGGCGGCGCTGGGCCAGGCGCCGATGATCGCGCTGTGGCAGTCGCTGTCCGCCCGGCCGGTGGCGCAGGTGCTGCTCACCCACGACGACCTGCGCAACCGCCGCCGCTACCTCAATGCTAGGACCACTCTGCGCGGCCTGCTGGCGCTGGACGTGCTGCCGGTGGTGAACGAGAACGACACCGTGGCGGTGGACGAGCTGAAGCTGGGCGACAACGACAATCTCGCCGCCATCGTCGCCGCCCTGGTCGATGCCGATCTGCTGCTGATCGCCTCGGACGTGGACGCGCTGTACAGCGCCGACCCGCGGCGCGATCCCACCGCCGTGCCGCTGCCGCGTGTCGCCGCGCTCACGCCGGAGATCCTCGCCATGGCCGGCGGCAGCGGCAGCGCGGTGGGCACCGGCGGTATGCGCACCAAGCTGGAGGCTGCGGCCAAGGCTGCGGCGGCGGGCATTCCCACCGCGCTGTTCGGCGGACGCGACGGAGCCACGGTCGGCGCGCTGTCGAACGACATCCTGCACGGCACCCTGATCGACGCCGCGGCCACCCGCATGCAGGCGCGCAAGTACTGGCTGCGCCACGCGCCGGCCGCGCCGGGCTGCATCCACGTGGACACTGGCGCGGCGCGTGCGCTGGCCGGCGGCCGCGCCTCGCTGCTGCCGGGCGGCATCGCCGGGGCGCAGGGCGAATTCCAGCGCGGCGACCTGGTGGAGATCGTGGACGCCGACGGCAAGCCCGTGGCGCGTGGCCTCAGCCAGTACGCCGCGGCCGAGGTACGCCGGCTGGCCGGCCGGCACAGCCGCGACATCGAAGCGGTGCTGGGCTATACCCATGGACAGGAGATCGTGCATCGCGACGACCTGGTCACCATGGTTCCCGCCGCAACCACTGGAGGCATCGAGGCATGAGCGAGATCCGAGCCCTGGCGCTGGCCTGCCGCGACGCGGCGCCGGCCATCGCCGCGCTGGACGGCATCGCCAAGGCCGCGTTGCTGCGCGACATGGCGGCGGCGCTGGAATCGCGCTGCGCCGACGTGCTTGCCGCCAATGCGCGCGACATGGCGGCGGCTGTGGCGAAGGGCTTACAGGGGGCGATGCTGGATCGCCTGCGGCTGGACGAGGCGCGTGTGGCGGGCATCGCCGCCGCCTTGCGCGAAGTGGCCGAACTGCCGGACCCGGTCGGCCTGGTGACGCGTCGCGAGACGCGGCCCAACGGCCTGGTGGTGGAACGTGTGCGCATCCCGCTCGGCGTGGTGGCGATGATCTACGAGGCGCGCCCCAACGTCACCGCGGATGCTGCCGCGCTGTGCCTGAAGGCCGGCAATGCGGTGATCCTGCGCGGCGGCTCGGAGGCGATCCATTCCAACGCGGCCATCGCCGCCGCATTGCAGGAGGCCCTGCGCGCACACGGCCTGCCGGAAGCGGCGGTCGCCTTGGTGGAAGACCTGCGCCGCGAGACCATGGTCGAGCTGCTGCAGCTGACCGACATCGTCGACCTCGCCATCCCGCGCGGCGGCGAGGGCCTGATCCGCTTCGTCGCCGAGCACGCGCGCGTGCCGGTGATCAAGCACTACAAGGGCGTGTGCCACCTCTACGTGGACCGCTCCGCCGATCCGCAGCTGGCGCTGGGCCTGCTGGTCGACGGCAAGACCTCGCGCCCCGGTGTGTGCAATGCGCTGGAAACGCTGCTGGTGCATCGCGACGTCGCCGATGCGTTCCTGCCGCTGGCGGCGCGGGCACTGCGCGAACGCGGCGTGGAACTGCGCGGCGACGAGCGCACCCGCGCGCTGCTGCCCGAGGTGAAGGCCGCCACCGACGACGACTACGCCGCCGAGTTCCTCGACCTGATCCTGGCCGTGCGCGTGGTGGACGACCTCGACGCCGCCATCGCCCATATCCGCGGCCACGGTTCCGACCATACCGAAGTGATCGCCACCCGCGACGAGGCCGCGGCGCAGCGCTTCGTGCAGGCGATCCGCTCGGCGGTGGTGATGGTCAACGCATCCTCGCGCTTCAGCGACGGCGGCGAGCTGGGGCTGGGCGCCGAGATCGGCATTTCCACCACGCGGCTGCACGCCTACGGGCCGATGGGCGCGGAGGCATTGACGGTGGAGCGCTTCGTGGTGCGCGGCGAAGGGCAGGTGCGGCACGCGGAAAGCCTTGCGTGACACTTTGCCTTTCAGGTGGCCTCAGGGGGAAGGTGCCGTCGAGGTCTTTTGCTTGTTCAGTCGATAAGGACCGTAGTAGCCGGATATGAGGTAAAGCATGCAGAAGGGTACGAGCAGATAGACCGACGTGATGCTGAGAAGCTGCGAAATGAGCCCGTAGTTTCCGTGGATACCGTCGCGACCGAAGAACGAAAAGAACCAGAAGGCGGTCAGCGACGCCAGGATGATGAAATCATTGCCCGAACCATCGGCGATTTTCTGTTGGCAAAGCGGGAATGTCCGGCGGAAGAAATGCTGGACGATATACAGCGAAGGTGCCGCGATGAACGGGAACAACACCCATACCGACAGATGCAGTCCCTTGGCGGCGAGTGCCATGTCGGCGTGCGTGGTGATCGCCCTGAGCGGAACGTAGTCCCACATGTTTCCGGCGCACATCAGGGCCAGCCAGTACGCGAACGAGATGCCGAGGCGGCTTGCCCCGATGGCTGTCCGCTTGATCACTCCGTAGACGACGAAGTACAGCAGGCCGTTGCCGACAAAGAGTCCGGCGAGGGCGATGACCGTGGCATCCAGCCCATGCCCACTGGCGAAGATCGGCGAGTAATCGACGTTGTCGTCTACGTCACCGAGAAAGAGGAAGTTGTCGAGGGTCGGATGCCCGTAGTCGATGCCGAAGGGATGGGCCATCCATCCCAGGCTCCATGCCATCAGCGAGTGGGAGTATTCGTGCGTCAGGTAGGCGATCGCATGGGCGATCAGCAGCAAGGCGAATGAGAGGATGCCGAAACGGATGTTTTCGCCAGATATTTTCTCGGACATCTTCCGATTTCCCCTGGCCTGATGCTTGTAACGATGGCATGGGACCGGAGCCGGGCGACTATCTGCCGGCGCTTGCCCGCCGGTGACGATGGAGCATGCCTTCTCGTGCCGGGGCAAGGATAGCAGTGCGGAAACGGATGTCGATCCGGCCATCTTTCCGGAAGGCCGCATCCGGTGGTGCAGGGCATGCGGAAGCGGGGGGAGTACCGCTCCCGCATGCCCCGGCACCGGGGGCAATCAGTAGCCGGCGGCGAGCCCGGCCGGCGTCCTCGGGTCGCTGGCGCCTTCCCGCAACCCGCTGCGGGGATCGATCAGGATCGCCTCGTCGTCGCCGATGGCCTTGCGCATCTTGAATGTGTAGCCCATCGATTCCAGCGACTGCCGGGTCTGCGGCGTGAGCAGGCCGGGTTCGACGTACACAACGTCGGGATACCACTGGTGGTGCATGCGCGGCGCGTCGATCGCCTGCTGCACGTTCATGCCGAAGTCGATCACGTTGACGATGCTTTCCATCGTGGTCGAGATGATGGTGGCGCTGCCGGGGCTGCCGGTGAGCAGGAACGGCTTGCCGTCGCGCAGCACGATGGTGGGCGTCATCGAGCTCAGCGGGCGCTTGCCGGGCTCGACCTGGTTGACCACGCCCTGCACCAGCCCGGCGCCGTTGGCCACGCCGGGCTTACCGGTGAGGTCGTCCATCTCGTCGTTGAGGAAGAAGCCGGTGTCGCCGGCGATCTGCCGGATGCCGAACAGGTAGTTGATGGTGTAGGTCACCGCGACGGCGTTGCCGTCCTTGTCGATCACCGAATAGTGCGTGGTATGGGTGCCCTCGGGCTGGCCCAGGCTGCCCTTGATCTCGGACGAGGGCGTGGCCTTGTCGGGCAGGATGCCGGCGCGCACCTTGGCCAGGTGATTGGCCGAGAGCAACTGGTCGATCGGGTTGTGCACGAAGGCCGGGTCGCCCAGGTAGGTGTTGCGGTCGGCGAAGGCGCGGCGCTCCGCCTCGACCAGGTAGTGCAGGCTCTTGCTTGAGCCGTAGCCCCACTGGCCGAGCGGGTAGGGCTCGACCAGCTTGAGGATCATGCACACGGTGACGCCGCCGGAGCTGGGCGGCGGCGCGGACACGATGGTGTAGCCGCGATAGTCGCACTGCACCGGCTTGTCCCACTGCACGGTGTAGTCGGCGAAATCCTGCATCGAGAGGATGCCGTGGTTGGCCTGGCTGGCCGCGACCAGCTTGCGGGCGATCGGCCCCTTGTAGAAGGCGTCGGTGCCGCCCTGGGCGATCTGCTCCAGCGTATGCGCCAGTTGCGGCTGCACCAGGCGCTGCCCGGCCACGAAGGGCTTGCCGTGGTCGAGGAAGATCGCCGCCACGTTCGGGTACTTGGCGAAATCCTTCACGCTGCCGTCGAGGAAGTCCACGTCGCCCTGTTCGAGCACGTAGCCCTGCTTCGCCAGTTTGATCGCCGGCGCGATGACCCGCTGCAGCGGCAGCGTGCCGTATTTCTTCAGCGCCTCGTCCAGCCCCATCACCGTGCCGGGCACGCCCACGCCGAGGTAGCTGTCGGTGCTGAGTCCCGGGACCAGGTTGCCCTTGGCGTCCTGGAACATGGTGGGCGTGGACTTCAGCGGGGCCTTCTCGCGGAAGTCGAGGAAGACGTTGCGGCCGTCCTTGAAGTGGATGGTCATGAAGCCGCCGCCGCCGATGTTGCCGCAGCAGGGGTGCACGACGGCCTCGGCGTAACCGACCGCCACCGCGGCATCGATGGCGTTGCCGCCCTGCCTGAGGATATCCAGCCCGACCAGGGTGGCCAGATGTTGCGCGCTGACCACCATGCCGTGCCTGGCGGTGACCGGTTTCGCCTGATTCAGCGCCGCCTGGGTGGCGGCGGGCGCGCTGGCGATCGCGGGAGCCTTCGGGGCGGCATCGCGCGCATGCAGCGGCAGGCAACAGGCGGCGATGGCCGCGGCCAGCAGATGGCGGTGCCATCCCGGAAGGGCGCGGCACGTGCGCAATATGTGGTTCGATCCAGCCTGCGCTCGCGGTGTGCCGTTGTCGGACATTCGTTCAACCTCCACGCCGGGACGAGCGAGGATAGCCACATGCGCGAAAGCCGCTCCAATGAAAAGAGGGGCATGTGGCATAACCGAAGGTTGTGGGCGCGCCGTTGTCATGGGCCGGCAGGCGATGGAATCCCGGGTTCCCGAAGGGTCGCGCAGGGCGCGCTCCTACAGCACGCCGGCATCGCGCAGGCGCCGGCGCAGGCCGTCCAGCTTGTCGCCGTAACGTGCGCTGCGTGCGGTGTCGCGGCGCATGGGCTGCCGCACCTGTGCCGCGCTGGGCGCGCTCAACACGGCCCGCGGGGTCTTGTGGAATTCCAGGCATGCGGGATCGAACGGCAGGCCGCAGAAATCCAGCAGGCGGCGGATGGTCGGCTCCGGCTCGGCGACGAGCGTCTCGTATTCGAGATCGAACACCTTGTTCGGATAGCGTTCCAGCCAGAAGCGCGTCAGGCGGATGAAGTCGATGCAGTAATCGGCCATCTCGTCGAGATCGCAGGTGAAGCCGCTCAGTTCGGTGAAGCACTGGCGGAAGCAGGCCAGACAGGTTTCCACCGGGTCGCGCCGTACCACCACCACGCGCGCCGCCGGCAGCATCGCCAGCGCCGCGCCCACCAGGTACCAGGTCACCAGGCTCTTGTCGGTGAAGCGGGGCTTGGCCTTGCGCCATGGCGCGGTGCGCGCAAGGTATTCCCGGCCCAGGCGCTGCCAGTCCGTGGCGCCGGCATCCGGCGCCCACAGCGGGAAGGCGGAACGGCGACGGCGCGTTTCCGCATCGATCACCTGGGGCAGGTCCTTGATCTCGTTCGCGCCCTCCACCTCGGGATGCGAGGCGAGGATCTGCTCGACCAGGGTGGAGCCGGAGCGCGGTACGCTGACGATCAGGATGGCTTCGCGGCCCAGTGCGGGATCCAGCGGCGGGGACATGTCGCGGGCGAAGATGCGCTGGATCTCTTCCACGCGCCGGTGTTCGCCTGCGGCGTCCCAGCGCACGCGCTGGCGCCGCGAGGCATTGGCTTGGCGGAACGTTTCGAAGGCCTGTGCGTAGTCGCCCTGGTCCTCCAGCGCCTTGGCCAGGCTGAAGCCGAGCAGTTCGCGGTGGCGGGGCGACTGCCCGCCTCTCGTCATGGCTTGGCGCAGGCTTGCCGTGTCGGTGGCGTCGAAGCGCACGGTGTTGAGATTGGACAGGCCGAACCAGCCTTCGGCATGACCCGGGTCGAGACGCAGCACTCCGCGAAAACCGGCCACCGCGTCGTCGACCTGGCCCAGGCTGGCCTGCGCCTTGGCCAGCGACAAGCGGGCCGGCAAATGCGCGGGGGCGAGTTCCAGCGCGCGCCGCAACGCCGAGATGGCCTCTTCCGTGCGCGTCTGCCGCCACAACGCCTCGCCGAAATTGAACCAGGCCGAGGCGGAAGTCGGCGCCAGCTCGCAGGCGCGCTGCAGGTGCGTCATGGCGGATTCGATCTCGCCGCACTCGTGCAGGGCGATGCCCAACCCCACGCGCAGATCGGAATCGGCGGGCCATACAGGCAGCACGCGCCGGAAACAGTCGGCGGCCCTGGCGTGGTCGCCGCGGTGCTGGGCGATGATGCCGAGCATGCGCAATGCGTCCGCGTTGTCGGGCGCCTGCGCCAGCACTTGCCGGATCGAACGCTCGGCGGCGTCGAATTGCCGCTGCTGCCACTCTCCGCGAGCCCTTGCCAGCAACTGGGCGGCCGCGGCCGGTAACGGATGCATGGTGTGGCTGCTCATGTCGTCAAGCTACACAAGTCCCCCCCCAGCCTGCAAAAAATCGCCGGGAGCGATTTTTGACATCGCGCCAGCGATGGCCCGCAGGCCGGTCGCCGGGCTGGTGGCCGCCAAAAAAACGCCGGGCATGGGCCCGGCGCGGAGGGAATGTCGCATTGCTCAGAAGTCGTAGGCGACGGAGAGGCGCACGCTGCGCGGCGGGTAGGTGTCCTGCACGCGCCCGTAGTCTGGGTTGGGGCCGCTGGTGGTGCCGAAGACGTCGTTGAAGAAGATCGTCGTCTGGTCGTTGAACACGTTGAACACCGCGAGGTTGAAGTCGAGCTTGTGCTGCGCCCAGGCCGGCTTGTAGTCCAGGCTGAGGTCGACGTCGTGGACCCACGGCGTGTTGCCGAGCGAGCCGGGCGGCACGGGCACGCCGCCGCACCAGTAGTAGGTGTGCGAGCCGTGCAGCGCCAGCTGGGCCGGGCCGTAGCCGCCGCGGCACATCACCGGCGTGCCCGAGGTGATGTACAGGTTGGCGCCGACCGTCCATTCCGGGGTGAGCGCATAGGAGCCGAAGAACTTGAACTGGTGCTGGCGGCTGTTCGGCAGCACGCCGCCCGACCACTCCATGCGCTCCGGGAAGTCCCATGCGGTGGTGAGCGATTCGTACGAGCCGCCCTGCTGCGAATACGTGCTCACCGGGCCTTCGGTGTTGCCCCAGGTGCGCGAGAACACGTAGTCGAACTTGGCGAACCACTTGCCGTCCCAGGCATGTTCCAGCGACAGGTCCAGCGAGTAGTAGCGGCGTTCCGGTCCCTTCGGGAAGCCCTGGTCGGCGGCGCTGAGCGTCACCGGGACCAGATTGCCGTTCGGTGCCTTCATCCAGAGGTAGTTGGTCTCGCCCGGGTTGATCAGCACCAGGCTCTGCGCGTAATCGGAGCAGGCGTCCGGCGTCATCCAGGAGTAGCCCTGCGCGCGGCCGGCGGCGCACTCGATCTGTTCGTCGTCGAAATCGTCGATGATGCGGCTCATCTTCTGGTAGGTGCCGGTGGCGCTGAACACCCAGTTCGTGCCCAGCATGTGGAACTGCTGCTGCATGCCGAGTACGTAGTTGTCGGAGAACTCGGCCCGGGCATTCCGCGAAGCGGAGACGCGCGGATCCTTCGCCTGGCCGTATTCGCTGTCGATCGACACGCCGGTCGAGGGGCTCTGCGGCAGGGGCGTGAAGCCGGTCGGCACGCCGGTCACCGGATCGATCCCGGTATAGGTGCCGTACACGCCGGCATTGGTCACGGGAGCGGCGATGGACAGGGCCACCTGGGTGGGCAGCGCCAGGTAGTACCTGCCGGCGTTGCCGAACACCTTCAGCGTGGAGTCGCCGTGCACGTCCCAGCTGAAGCCCAGGCGCGGCGCCCACTGCGGCTTGGTCTCGCGGATGTAGGGCACGCCGGAGGCGTCGTAGTTCACGAACTGGTCGTTGCGCAGGCCCAGGTTGAGCAGCAGGTTCGGGGTGACCTGCCAGTTGTCCATGACGTACTGGGCTCGTTGCGTCACGCGCACGGTGGCGACGCTGAGGTCGACGTGCTTCTGCACGTAGTAGCAGTGGTTCTTGCCGTCGTAGCCGATGCCGCACTGGGGAGACGGCGCGACATAGGGCGGGACATTGGGATCCGTGCCGAACACCGCCTCGCCGGGGACGCTCTCGCCGTAAATCCACTGGTAGCCCGGGCCGGTGTCCTGCGCGCCGTCGTCGATGTCCCAGGAGTTGATGTTGTCGATGCCGGCCTGGAAGTCGTGGTTGCCCAGCTTCCAGTCGAGGCTGAGGCGGTAGTTGGTGATCGACTCGCGGTGGTCCGGGTCGGAGAGTTCCGAATTGAATTGCGAGTTGATGATGCCGCCCGGCGGAGCGAAGGCCGGATCCTGCATGGACGCGCTGGCGATGTGCGGCAGCTCCGGGTTGTAGCCGGGCTGTGTCGAGTAGTACTGCCCGTGCATCTTGCCGTAGGTCGCGTTCAGCGTGAGGTTGTCGGTGAGGTAGGAGGTGTAGTTCAGCACTCCCATCTTGAACACGGTCTTGTAGCTCTGGTTGTAGCTGTTGAAGGCACCGTTCTTCAGCGTGTCGTAGTCGAAGTCATAGAAGGATCCCTGCGTGTCGTGCGCGTTCTGCAGGTAGCTCAGCGTCAGCACGTTGCTGTCGTTGATGTTCCAGTTCAACTTGCCGTAGAACTTCGGATCCTGCTCGTTCGTCACCGTGGTGATGTTGGTACCGAATTCCGAGGTGTTGCGGTACTGGCTGTTGTCCTTCTCGGCGCTCATGAAGAAGAACAATTTGTCCTTGATCAGCGGGCCGCTGACGTACGCGTCGTAGATCGTTTCCTCGGAGCTGTTGCCGTTGCGGTATACGGCCATGTCGCCGGGCGACTGGCCGGGCGTCCCCGCCATCAGCGGGTTGACGTAGTAGAGGTTCTCCGGGTCGGCGCGCAGGCTTGCCGGTTGCCACAGCGCGCGCACGCCGAAATGCCAGTCGTTGGTGCCGCTCTTGCCGATCTGGTTGATCACGCCGCCGATGGAGCGGCCGTACCTGGCGTCATAACCGCTGATATAGGTCTGCTGCTGGTCGATGGCGCCATAGGGCAGGGTGACGCCACCCATGCTGTTGAGCGCCTCAGTGACGTTCATGCCGTCGACGTAGTACGCGTTCTCCGCCGCGGAGGCGCCGCCGAACACGTTGATCGGCGTGCCCAGCGGGCCGGTGCCGAGCTCGGGCGAGCCCATGTTGACGCCCGGCGCCAGCAGGGCGATGTCCTCGGCGGTGCGCGCCAGCGGCAGCTGCTGCAGCTGCTTGGAGGTGATCGTGGTGACCTGGTTGGTGGTGGTCACGTCGATCGGCGGGATGGCATTGGCCGTGACGTTGATCGCGTTGAGGTTGACCGCGTTGGCGGAACCGCCGGCGGTGGACGAGAAATCGACGGCCACCGCGCCTGCCGCCACCGGCGTGACGTCGGTGCGGCTCTGCACAACCTTGCCGTTCTGCAGCAGCGACACCGTGTAGCTGCCGACCGGCAGGGTGATCGAGTACCTGCCGGAGTCGCTCACCGGGATGCTGCGGTTGAAACCGCCGCCGCCGGTGATCTGGATCGTTTCGCCGGGCGCCACCGGCACCGAGCCGTAGATGGTGCCGTTGGTCGCCTGTGCCCAGGCCGTGCCTGCGGCGCCGCAGGCGAGCAGGCCGATGGCAAGGGGCAGCGCCTTGCGCCTGAGAACATCGTTGCGATGCAGCGCGCTGCGGGATTTGCCCTTCATGTATGCACTCCACTGTGGTGAAACGCCAAGTACGGTGGCTTTCATCGCATTGCGCGCGGAGCGAGGGTGTGTGGAACCCTGTTGGTCGCAACCGTCGCAGTGCCCCTGCCAGCCAATGGATACCCTTTGCCATGAGCGGTCCGCATACCGGCTCCGGCAGGAGCGGGACGGCGGATCGAATGCGGGCGTGGCGTGGCCGGAACGCGGCGGCATCGCGGCATGGGTACGACGCGGCGACGTCCGGTGGACGAAGCAGACGCCTGCCAGCAACGCGCATCGAGCGGACACCCTCCATGCCCACAGTGCTTGTCGAGCGTAGTCCGCGGCGGGCGAAAGCCGCCAATGAAAAATCTTGCTCGCGCCATAACTGAGGGTTATGCGTGCCATTCGGCGCTTGAAAATTTTTCCGCAAAGCGTTCCATTCGGCGTTCACGCATTCCATTCGCGCACCGGGGAAACATATGAAACGTTGGCCATTGCTGCTGGGGATGTTCGCCTTTGCCGCCTCGGCGTCCTGCATCGCGATCGCGGATGCGGGTGCCCCTGTCCGGACCGTCGGATTGACGGTGAGCCTGCCCGATCCGGCACAGAAAGTGCTGTATGTGCACGAGACGATGCCGGTCACGCCCGGCAAGCTCACGCTGTATTACCCGAAGTACATCCCGGGCGACCACTCGCCGGACGGTCCCATCGGCACGATGATGGGTTTGCAGATCAGCGCCCATGGCAGGCGCATTGCATGGCAGCGCGATCCGGTGGACATGTTCACCTTCCACCTGGACGTGCCGGCCGGCGTGGACAGCATCGATATCAGTTTCCAGTTCCCCGATACGGACCGGATCACGCCGAACCTGATGGATCTCACCTGGGACCACGTGGCGCTGTATCGCGGGGGCGAGCCGACCAAGCAGCAGCTGTTCCGGCCCACGCTGGAGATGCCGGCGGACTGGGGCTACGGAACGGCGCTGGAGACCGATGCGCGCGACGGCGGGCACATCCGTTTCAAGCCGGTGCCGTTCAACACGCTGGTCGATTCGCCGGTGATCGCCGGCAGGTATTTCCGGCAGATCGACGTCACCCCGGCGAACTCCAGCGTGCATCGCTGGCTCGACCTGGTGGGCGACAACGAGGCAGCGGTGCAGATCAAGCCCGCGCAGCTGGCGGGCTACCGCAACCTGGTCGTGCAGGCACAGAATCTGTTCCGCTCGCATCACTACACGAACTACCACTTCCTGCTGACGCTGAGCGACCACACTTCGGTCGGCGGACTGGAGCACCACCAGTCCAGCGACGACCGCGCGCGCGGCGGCTCGCACATGTTCGCCGATCCCGAGCACTTCCTGCTCGACGGCTCGTTGCTGCCGCACGAGTACACGCATTCGTGGAACGGGAAGTTCATGCGTCCGGAAGGCCTGTGGCAGCCCGACTTCGAACAGCCCGAGATTGCCGACGGCCTGTGGGTGTACGAAGGCCTCACGGTCTACCTCGGGGATGCGCTGACTGCGCGCAGCGGCCTGTGGTCGGCGCAGGACTGGCGCGACGCGGTGGCTTACCGCGCGGCGACGTTCGCGCATCGCCCCGGCCGTGAATGGCGCCCCTTGTCGGACACCACCAGGGCCGCGCAGCTGCTGTACGACGGGGACGCGGGCTGGGCGAACTGGCGTCGCGGCACCGATTTCTACCGCGAGGGCCAGTTGCTGTGGCTGGCGGTGGACACGAAGATCCGCGCGCTCAGCCACGACAAGCGCACGCTGGACGACTTCGCGCAACGCTTCTTCGGCAAGGACAACGGCAGTTACGTCACCCAGACCTATACCTTCGACGACGTCGTCGCCGGACTGAACGCGGTGCAGCCCTGGGACTGGGCGAAGTTCCTGCACGGCTGGCTGGACGGCGTGGGCGACGAGGTGCCGCTGCTGTCCGGCATCGAGCAGAGCGGCTGGAAGCTGGTCTACACCGATACGCCTTCGCGCTACCAGAGCGACGTCGAGAACGTGGGCAAGAGCGAGTTCAGTGCGTCCGGCGTCGACGAGACGTTCTCGGTGGGCCTGTTCATCAGGCACAACGGCAGCATCATGGATGTGCTGTGGCAGGGGCCGGCCTTCAAGGCCGGGCTCGCGCCGGGCATGAAACTGCAGGCGATCGATGGACATCCATACACGCCGCGCGCGCTGCGCGACGCCATCGTCCGCGCGCAGAAGGACAGGCAGCCGATCCGGATCCAGGCGCAGGCCGACGGCGCCAGCCGAACGTATGCGGTGGACTACGACGGCGGGTTGAAGTATCCGCACCTGGTGCGCATACCCGGTACGCCGGATTACCTGAGCGAAATCCTCGCGCCGAAGCGGTGAGCCGGCCGGCTTGCTCCCCTCTCCCGTCTGGGGGAGAGGGGTAGGGGAAAGGACTCTCCCGCGTGCTCAAGGGCGCGCCCGCTCCTGCGCGCGGAAGCAACCAGCCGGGCAGGATTCCGCCTTCGGTTTCCAGATACAGCCATGTGCGAGGCGTTTGCGGGGAATGGTTGATATCCCGAAGATGGGCGCATAGAGTGCCGGCAGGGGTAGCAATGTCTGGTGTATCGCGAGGGGAGTGCATGCACGTGAATTGCAAAATCTTGTTTGCCGGGCTGTCGTTCATCCTGCTGGGCACCGTGTCGCTGAATGCCGCGGCGCAGGCGCACAACAGGCAATACATCACTTACGTGGTCGGCCAGAAAGTCCCTCCCCAGCTGTTGGAGGACGGCAATGTCATCCATGACTACCATCACTACCATGTGCGCAAACCACAGGAAGGTTATGAGTGGATACATGGCAATGAGGACAATGTGCTGCTGGTTTCGGTCAAGTCCCGCATCGTAAGCAAAACCCAGTATCGCCCCGGGATAACGCCGGAATCCGGAAAATAGCCAGCGCCTGGAGCTTGGCTGTAGGTGCTGTTTCAAGGCATGGATGCTTGTAGCGAGGGGCATCCTCGGCTGGACCCGGTTGCCGCGGCCCAGCGCGTGCGTCGGCAAGGGCGGCAGCGTGTCCCGATCAGGAACGCCTGGAAGTTATCCGGGCGTTCCTGTTTCCTTGCCCGCGTGTTGGCGATTGTTTTCGGGGTGGGCGGAGGACCGGGCGGC
Source organism: Dorcoceras hygrometricum (assembly GCA_001598015.1). Lineage (NCBI taxonomy): Eukaryota > Viridiplantae > Streptophyta > Magnoliopsida > Lamiales > Gesneriaceae > Dorcoceras > Dorcoceras hygrometricum. Next base: position 191,694 of record KQ999293.1, read on the forward strand.
CATCCCTTCCCGCGCATCAATGCCAGCCGTTGACGAACCCGGTGATGATGATCGCGTTGGTGAAATCGATCAGGAACGCGCCGACCACCGGCGCCACCAGGAAGGCCCGCGGCGCCGGCCCATAGCGTTCGGTCAGCGCACTCATGCAGGCCACGGCATTCGCGGTAGTGCCGAGCATGAAACCGGTGAAGCCGCTGGCCATCACGGCGGCGTCGTAATCGCGCCCCATCAACTGCAGCAGCGGCCAGCAGCAGAATGCGAGCACCAGCACCGATTGCACCGCCAGGTTCGCCAGCAGCGGCATGGCCAGGCCGGCCAGGTCCCACAGGTGCAGGTTCATCAGTGCCACCACCAGGAACAGCGACAGCGCGGTGTTGCCGATCAGTTCCATGCCGCGCGCCGACAGCCCGAACCAGCCCAGGTAGTCGTCGATATTGCGGATGGCTGCGCCAACCAGCATCGCGCCGATATAGGCCGGCAGCGTCACGCCCAGTCGGCTCAGGCCGTCGCCGATCCATGCGCCGATGCCCATCGCCAGCAGCATGAACACCAGATTCTTGAGTCCTGCATAGGCCGGGTCGGCGGTGCGCTCGGGTTTCGCCGCCGTGACCGCTGCAGGCGCGTCCATGCCGATCGTGCCGCCTGTATTGGCCGGGCGCAGATTGAAGCGTTCGATCAGCATCGCCGCGATCGGCGAGCCGAAAACGGAACCGAGGACGATGCCCGCCATCGCGTTGGCCAGCGCCACGCTTTGCGCGCCGTGAACCCCCGCCTTGTCGAACAGTGGCGCGAAGGCCAGCCCGGTGGCGGGGCCGCCCGCGAGCGTGACCGAGCCGGTGATCACGCCGAACAGCGGCGGCAGGCCGAAGGCCTTGGCCATGCCGATGCCCAGCAGGTTCTGCACAATCGCAAGGACGCTGGCCAGGGCGAGAAACAGCAGGATCTGCCGGCCGCCGACCTTGAGCAGGGTCGCGCTGGCGTTGAAGCCGATGCCGGTGAAGAACGCGATCATCAGCGGTTGCTGCCACGCGGTGTCGAAGCGCACCGGCGTGATACTCCAGTGCCGGCACGCGAGCATGGACAGCGCCACCAGCAGGCCGCCGATCACCGGCGCAGGAATGCTGAAGCGTGCCAGCAGCGGCACGTGCCGCCGGATCACGTAGCCGACCAGCAGGAACAGGCCGCCGCAGGCCAGGGTCTGGATCGGGTCGAGTGTCAGCACGCTGGCTTGTCCCGGCGGCGGTCAGGCCACGAAGGGGCCACTATGCCGGATATTCAGCCCGGGAAGCATGCGACGAGGTTGTCCACGATCGCCTCGACGCCCATGGTGACCGGGTCCTGGCAGGGCAGTCCGAACTGTGCGCTGATCCGTCCACATGCCGCCTGTGCTTCGTGCGCCGGCATCTTCGAAGTGTTCAAGGCGATGCCGATCGGCCGCACCGCGGGGTTGGTCAGCCGCGCGGCGGCAAGGTTGGCCTCCATGCAGGCCACCAGCTCCGGGATCGGGTAATGCGGCAGGCCGCGCATGTGCCGCCGCGTCGGCTCGTGGCAGAGCACGATGGCGTCGGGCTGCGAGCCGTGCAGCAGGCCCAGCGACACGCCGGCATAGGAGGGATGGAACAGCGAGCCCTGGCCCTCGATCAGGTCCCAGCCGCCGTCGCCGCGCGCGGGCGAGATCGCCTCGGCGGCGCCGGAAATGAAGTCCGCCACCACCGAATCCACCGGGATGCCCGCGCCGGCGATCAGGATGCCGGTCTGCCCGGTGGCGCGGAAATCCGCGGGGTAGCCGCGCGCGCGCAGCGAGCGCTCCAGCGCCAGCGTGGTGTACATCTTGCCGACCGAACAGTCCGTGCCCACCGTGAGCAGGCGCCGGCCGGCACGCGGCTTGCCGTTGCCGACCGGAACGCTCAGCCCGGGCGCGCGCGCGTCGAACAGCGCGCGGCCGTTGCGCCGCGCGGCGGCCACGATCTCGGGGTTGTCGCGCAGCTTGTGGTGGAGTCCGGAGACGACGTTGAGCCCGGCATCCAGCGCGGCGACGGTGTCGGCGACGATCTCCGGCCCCATCACGCCGCCGGCGTTCGCCGCGCCGACCACCATGGTGTCGGCACCCGCGGCCCTGGCCTGGGCGAAGTCGAGGTCGGGCAGGCCCAGCGTCACCGCGCAATCCGGGCGGCGGTGCTGGCCAAGGCAGTGTTCCGCCCGCCAGTGCGCCAGTCCGCGTGCGGTCTTGATCGCGAGGTCGTCAGTCGCGCTGCCCAGGTACAGCAGGTACGGCGGCCCCCAGCGGACTGCGGTTTCTGCGCCTTGGTTCGACATGTGGGCCGTGGCTCCGTGGATCGCGGGCTGCCTTGCACCGCGCGCCGAGCATAGTCAGCGACGGGCGGACGCCGCCAATGAAAAGACGGACAGATGGCATAACCGGCGGTTGTGGATGTTGCGCGATCCACGATGCGGGAGCGGTCCCGGGTTTGCCTGCGAAAACGTTATGTGCTGCACTCGAACGGGCCACGTCGTGAACCGGACGGAAGGGGATATGCGCCTGCGCTACATCGAGCTGTTCCATGCCGTATTGAGCACCGGCAGCCTGACCGGCGCGGCGAACCTCCTGAACATCTCGCAGCCGGCCGCGAGCAAGGCCCTGCAGCAGGCCGAGAACCACCTGGGCTTCCCGCTGTTCAGTCGCGTGCGCGGCCGCCTGCAGCCGACGCAGCAGGCGCTGCTGATGCGCCACCACATCGACCGCATCATGCGGGAGATGTACGACCTGCAGCGCCTCTCGGCGAACATCATCCGGCCCGAGAGCCACCCGCTGCGGGTGACCTGCACGCCCACCCTGGCGCAGGGCCTGGTGCCCGATGCGATCGCCCGGTTGAGCAAGGTGTACCCCGGCACCATCGTCGAGTTGTACACCCAGCACTCGGCGGTGATGTGCGAATCGCTGATGCTGCGCGAAACCGACATCGGTCTCACCCTGCAGGACCTGGGCCACCACGGGCTGCTCCAGCAGGCGCTGTGCCACGGCAACATCATGGTGGTCGCGCCGCCGGGCTGGTGGTCCGAGCGCGAACTCGCGCGCCCGTTGCCGATCAGCGCGCTGGCCGGCCAGCCGATGATCGGCATCACGGTGCAGGATGCGCTGGGCAACATGCTGCAGAGCCACCTGGCCAAGATCGATCCCGCGCCGCGCACCAACATCTGGGTCCAGACCTACCAGTTGGCGTGCGCGCTGGTCACCCGCGGCGGCGGCCTGGCGCTGGTGGACCCCTTCACCGCGCGTTGCAGCAAGGAGCAGTTGCAGATGCGCCCGCTGAAGCTGCAACTCGACGTCACCCTGCATGCCGTCTGCCGGCCGGACAATCCGTTGAACACCGTGCAGGGGCGCTTCCTCGACTATGTGCGCGAGCTGGCGCAGGGGCTGCTGGCGTAATTTCAGGCCTGGCGCCAGGCGCGCACCGTTTCGGCGAACGCCAGGCAATCCGCGAAGCGGTTATACAGGGGAGCGGGCGCGATGCGGATCACATCGGGCTCGCGCCAGTCGCCGACCACGCCGTGTGCCATCAGGTGCCCGAACAGCGCGCGGCCGCGCTCGCGGCCGCCGAGCACGCGGATCGAGAGCTGGGCGCCGCGCCGCGCGGGATCGGCGGGGGTCACCACTTCCAGTGCGTCGGCCAGCTGCGTATGGACCAGCCATTCCAGGTAGCCGGTGAGCCGCAGCGACTTTTCACGCAGCCGCGCCAGGCCGGCGCGGTGGAAGATCTCCAGCGACACGCGCAGCGGCGCCAGCGCCAGGATCGGCGGATTGCTGAGCTGCCAGCCGTCCGCGCCGGGCGTGGGCACGAACTCCGGGCCCATGCGGAAGCGGGTGCTCTTGTCGTGGCCCCACCAGCCGGCGAAACGCGGCAGCGCGGCATGCGCGTGGCGCTCGTGCACGAAGGCGCCGCCCACCGCGCCGGGACCGCTGTTGAGATACTTGTAGCTGCACCAGATCGCGAAGTCGGCGCCGCTGTCGTGCAGTTGCAGCGGCAGGTTGCCCACGGCATGGGCGAGGTCGAAGCCCACGGTGCAGCCGTGCCTGTGCGCGAGCGAGGCGATCGCCTTGAGGTCGAAGGCCTGGCCGGTGCGATATTGCACGCCGGGCAGCATCACCAGCGCGATGCGCGGGCCATGCTCGGCCAGTGCGCGTTCGATCGCGGCCATCGACAGCGTGCCATTCGGTTCGTCGGCTTCGAGCTCGATCAGCGCCTCGGCGGGGTCGAAGCCGTGGAAGCGGATCTGCGATTCCAGCGCGTAGCGGTCGGTGGGAAAGGCGCCGGCTTCCATCAGGATGGCGGGCCGCTCGCGGGTGGGGCGGTAGAAGCTCACCATCATCAGGTGCAGGTTCACCCCCAGGGTGTTCATCGCCACCACTTCGGACGGCTGGGCACCCACCACTTCGGCCAGATGGTCGCGCACGAACTCGTGGTAATCCATCCACGGCAGGCGGCCCTTGAAATGCCCTTCCACGCCGAGCTGCGCCCAGTCGTCCAGTTCGGCCGCGAGCGCGGCGCGTACCGCGCGCGGTTGCAGGCCCAGCGAGTTGCCGCAGAAATAGGTGCCGTCGCGGCCTTCGTGCGGCGGGATCAGGAACTCGTCGCGGAAGGCGTGCAGCGGATCGGCGGCGTCGGCGGCCTGGGCCCAGGCCGCGGTAGCTTGGTAGTCGGACATCGGGGTTCCTGCATAGGTATATGCTGTGCGTAGGAGCGCATCCTGTGCGGGACGCTTTCGGCTTCATCGCGCACAGGGTGCGTCCCCGCTCATTGCAAGCGTGCGGCGATCGCGTCGCAGCCGTGGTCGAAGGCGGCGATCCAGGAGGCGCCGGCCTGGCTTTGCTGGGGGCGTACGCAGCGCAGCTGGATCGCGTAGGTGCCCTTGAACCAGTAGCGTTCGCGATAGCTGGAGGGGACGCCGGCTTCCTGCGCGGTGTAGCTGGAGCTGTCCGGTCCGGGAGTCCCGGCGGCCGCCTTGTAGCCCGGCAGCGCCATCGCCCTGGTACCGGCCTGGTCGATCCAGGCGCGGAAGCCGTCGAGATTCGGCACCTGCTTCACCGTCACCGTGATGCGGGCCAGCGTGATGCGGCCGGTGGGCGAGGGATCGGGCACTTGGAACACGCGCACTTCGGGGTCGCCGTCGGTCTGCATGATGTCCAGCCAGCCGTCCGGCGTGCTGAAGTTCACGCTGCCGTTGGCCATGCTGACGTCGGCGGCGGCGGCAGGCACGGTTGCCAGCAGGTCGGCGGCGAGCGCGATGGCGAAGACGGTGGAGCGCAGATGACCCATGCAGATTCCCCTCAGGCGGTGGTGTCGGGTGCGTAGCGATGCCGGGGCAGGCCCAGCCATTCCAGCGCGGTGCCGTGGAACAGGCGGGCGCGGGCGGCATCCTCCAGCCCGAGGGCCTCGATGCCGCTGCCGGGCTCCTGTTCGCCCAGCGGGAAAGGATAGTCGGTGCCCAGCATCACCTGCTCGACGCCGGTCACATCCAGCAACCAGCGCAGCGCCCGGTCGTCGTGCACGCAGGAGTCGAAGTAGAAGCGCTTGAGGTATTCGCGCGGATTGCGCGGGTTGTCGGTGGCCACCAGGTCGGGGCGCATCTTGAAGCCGTGCTCGATGCGGCCGATCGTCCAGGGGAAGCTGCCGCCGCCGTGCGCCAGCATCACGCGCAGCCTCGGCAGCCGTTCCAGCACGCCGCCGAAGGCGAGGCAGCAGGCGGCGCGCGCCTGCTCGGCGGGCATGCCCACCAGCCACGGCAGCCAGTACTTCGGCATGCCGGCCATGCCCATCATGTCCCAGGGATGCACCAGCACGGCGGCGCCGAGATCGGCGGCGGCCTCGAAGAACGGAAACAGTTCCGGCGCGTCGAGGTTCCAGTCGTTGCAGTGCGAGCCGATCTGCACGCCCTGCAGGCCCAGTTCGTCGATGCAGCGCTCCAGTTCGCGCACGGCGAGGTTCGGCGCCTGCAGCGGCACCGTGCCGATGCCGGCGTAATGGCGCGGGAAATCGCGGCAGATGCCGGCCATGTGCTCGTTCAAATGCCGGTGCAGCTCCAGCGCCTGGTGCCCCGGTGCCCAGTACGAGAACAGCACCGGCACGGTGGAGATCACCTGCACGTCGACGCCGAAGCGGGCGTAGTCGTCGATGCGGGTCTGCGGGTCGAAGGCCGAGTCCCATACTTCGCGGAAGAACCTGCCGTCCTTGTAGATGCGGTGGCGGCCGTCGGTGTGGGTCATCACCGGGAAGCGCTCGTCGCCGTATTTCCTGGCGAGGTTGGGCCAGTCGCGGGGCAGGATGTGCGCGTGGGCGTCGATCTTGAGCATCCCCGCAGTGTAGAACGTCGCCGCAGGGGCGTCGTGCGGTGGTGCATCACGCGCCAGCTTCGCCGGCCTGCACAACGCGGGCTACGCGGAGGATGTTGAACAGGCGCTCAGCCGGCGGCACCGGCCGGAGCGGTTTCGATCAGCCGGGCGCCGCGTTGGGCCACGTGTGCCAGCGTGTTCACGTTGTCGACCAGCCGGTCGCTGAGCTGCAGCAGTGATCCGGACAGCGGATGGCTGCCTGCCTGCGCCAGCAGGCCGGCAAGCGTGCGCTGCCGGTCGCGCAGATCCGGCAGCACCGGCGCGGAGAGCGGGCTGCGCAAGGCTTCTGCCACGGCCTGCACGGTATCCGCGCATTGCAGGATGAAGTCGCCTACGGCGGCGGATTGCGGCAGCGGTTCGTTGTCCGGCGCTTCCAGCGCCTCCAGCGCCATCGCGGTGCGCACCAGGCGGTTGCCGTTGGCGAACAGCGCCCGCGCCAGCTCCAGCAGCGACGGTGGCGTGCCCGGTTCCGCGCGCATGCGTTCCAGCGAGGCCAGCGCGTTGCTGCGTGCGGTGCGCGCGCGGCTGCGGGCCTCGCGCTGCGCCTCGTGCTGCTCCGGCCGGGCCAGTGCGCGCAGGTAGCCGGCGTAGGCGTCCAGCATCTCGGCGAGCGCGCCGTGCGCGCGGCCGCGCTCCCAGGTGGGCCATGCCAGGTAGGCCAGCATCGCCATGCCGCAGCCCAGCGCGGTGTTGATCACGCGGTCGGTCACTGCCACGCCGGAGTTGACGCCTTCGAACGCGAGCAGGATCACCACGGTGCCGGTGAGCGCGGCCACCGCGATGCCGTAGTGCGCGTTGGCCAGCCAGCGGAACGCCATGCATAGCACCGCCATCAGCGCGAGGTGCGCCCACGGCGAATCCGGCGTGAGGTGCAGCAGGGCGGTGGTCAGCACCAGGCCCAGCACCGTGCCCACCACGCGCAGCAGGCCGAAGTTGAAGGTGGCGGCGAAATCCGCGCGCAACACGATCGCCGTGGTCATCGGCAGCCAGTAGCCGTGCGGCAGTTCGAGCAGGCGCGAGACCAGCAATGCCGCGCTGAGGCACGCCGACATGCGCACGGCATGGCGGAACGCCACCGAGCGCGGCGTGAGGTTGGCGCGCAGCATGGCGCGCACCGAGCCGCTCTGCAGCGTGCGCGGCAGCTGCGTTTCCGCGGCCGCCGCGCGCAGCTCGCCGCGACTGCCCGCCCAGTTCGCGTTGCGCACCGCGGCGGCGAGCTGGCCGTCCAGGGCGCGCAGGTGCGAGGCCGGCCCGTCGGTGGCTGCGTTGCGGTCGGGCCCGGCTAGCGTGTCGTCGCGCAGGGCAGCCAGCGCGCGTTCCGCCTGGTGCGGCGGTTCGCCGGCTTCCAGCGCGTGCGCGACGGCATCCAGTACGCGCGCGGCCCGCGCGCGGTGGCGCGCATGTGCGGCACGGCCGGCATGCAGTTCGGGCATCGCCATCAGTTCCAGCCGGATGCGTTCGGCCAGCTCCAGCAGCACGCTGAACGCTTCCATCGCGCGACCGTGCGCGCGGTAGCGGCCGAGCAGGGTGTGCTGCAGCGAAGTCATCGCGTCGGTGAGCGCGAGATTCGCGTCGTCGTCCTGGTTCGGCTGCCGCGCCAGCGCGGCAAGGCCGGCGTACACCTCGGCCAGCGCGTGGCGCTCCGGCCGGTAGCGTTGCAGCGGCCACGCGGCCACCGCGAACAGGGTGAGCAGCAGGCCGCCGCAGGCGATCAGGCCGGAAGCGAGCAGGGCGTTGCTGGACGAGATCGGCGTGGCGGCGGCGATCACCAGCAGGATCATGCTGGTCATGCCCACGCGCGCGGCGTCCGCGCCGAATACCACCAGCATGCCGCCGCAGAAGCCGAACGCGGCGGTGGCCAGCAGCATCGGCAGCAGCTGGCCGCCGATGGTGAAGCCCAGCAGTGCCGCCAGTCCCGCCACCAGCGCCGCCAGCAGCAGTCGGCGCATGCGCTGGCGATAGGGGCCGGGCTGGTCGGAGAACATCGTGTCCAGCGCACCGGCGCCCACGCCGAGGCCGACTTCCGGATAGCCCGTGGCCAGTCCCACCGCCAATGGCAGCACCACCGCGAGGGTATTGCGCAGCACCACCCACAGCGGCACATCCGGCCGCTTGACGACCGTCAGGGTCTCGACGAACTGGGCACGCAGGGAATAGCCGCTGGCGGGCATGGGCGACGCAGGGTGACTGGGGAGTGGCGAGTATGGCAAAGAATGCCTGCCGCCCACTCCCCGGTTTCGCTCATTGCGCTCAGGCCCTGCCGGCGAATTCCCCGGTCAGCGTGTTCACCCACACCTTCTCGTCGTTGGTGATGTACTCGGGCACCTGGATTTCCACGCCGGTGTTGAGCTTGGCGGGCTTGGTGCGCTTGGTGGCGCTGGCGCCCTTCAGCTCCGGCGCGGTGTCGACCACGGTGAGCACCACGCTGGTGGGCACCTGCAGGCCCACCGGAGCGTCGTCGATCAGTTGCACGTAGAAGCCCTCCACGTCCTCGACGATGTAGCCGGCGTTGTCGCCCACCAGCTCGGGGCCGAGCAGGTACTGGCTGTAATCCTCCGCGTCCATGAACACGAAGGCCTCGCCGTCCTTGTAGGAGAAGTTCGCGGCGCGGCGCACCAGGTCCATCTCCTTCAGGTCGTCGTCGGCGCGCAGCGAGAGGTCGTACTTGCGTCCGCCGGGGATGGAATACAGGGTGAAGCGGAAGGTGACGTTGCCGCCGCGCGCAGTGGGCGAGCTGCGCTCGATGTCGCGCACCTGATACACGGTGCCTTCGTGCTCGACCACGTTGCCTTTCTTGACGTCGGAAGCTTTCATGGGTTTGAACCGGGCGTTGGGTAATGGGAGGTTCGTCATTCCGGCGAAGGCCGGAATCCAGTCAGGTACAGGTGCGAAGCACGCAAGACCTATTTCGAATGCTTCGCATGGTGCATTCCACTGGATTCCGGCCTTCGCCGGAGCAGCGGTGAGGGAACTGGATCCCATGTCATCGACCATCCATGGCCTGCACGGGATGAGTTCATCCTGAAATCACTTCGGTTGCAGGCGCACCGCGCCGTCGAGGCGGATCGTCTCGCCGTTGATGTAGCGGTTGCCGAGGATGAAGGCCACGGTCTGCGCGAACTCTTCCGGCTTGCCGAGCCGCGAGGGGAAGGGGATCGAGGCGGAGAGCGATTGCTGTACGGCCTCGGGCATGCCGTCCACCATCGGGGTCCAGAAGATGCCCGGCGCGATGGTCGCCACGCGGATGCCGAAGCGCGAGAGTTCGCGCGCCATCGGCAAGGTCATGCCGACCACGCCGCCCTTGGAGGCGGAGTAGGCGGCCTGGCCGATCTGGCCTTCGTAGGCGGCGACGGAAGCGGTGTTGACGATCACCCCGCGCTCGCCGTCCTCGCCGGCTTCGTTGGACTGCATCAGCGCGGCGCCGGCCTTGGCCACGTTGAAGCTGCCGACCAGGTTCACCATCATCGTGGTGGCGAAGGTGGCGAGCGCCATCGGGCCCTCCTTGCCCAGCACGCGGCCGGCGCCGAGGATGCCGGCGCAGTTCATCACCACGTTCAGGCCGCCCATTGCCTCGCGCGCGGCGGCCATGTTGGCTGCCACGCCGTCCTCGCTGGTGACGTCCGTCTTGTGGAAGCGCGCGGCGGCGCCCAGCGCCTGCGCAGCGGCCTGGCCCTTCTCTTCGTTGACGTCGAACAGCGTCACCTGGCCGCCATGGGCGACAAGGTACTGCGCCACCGCGTGGCCGAGACCGGAGGCGCCGCCGGTGATGACGGCCTTGACTTGATCGAGCTGCATGGGTATTTCCTCGAAAGGGCAGTCGGCAATGTTAACGCACGGCCTGGCGGACGTGATGGTGAAGTGACGGCGCGAATCGGCGCCCGGAATTCATGCCTGGTTGGGGAAGCCGGACGGATCGTGTGAACGTCGCTGCCAGGGCCATGTCCTCTGGCCGGCTGCCGGGCGCGGCACGCGGCGCACACGATGCGCTGTTCGATTCATCATCCAGGAGATTTCCATGAAGAAGACATTGGGCGTACTCGCACTCAGCAGTGTCCTGCTGGTCTCGACCGGCGTGGCTTTCGCTCAGCCGTATGCGCCGGCCCCGCAGGGGTATGGCCACCAGCCGGCGAACAGGTACCACGGCATGGCCGACCAGGGGCGTCATGAAGGCTGGTACAAGAAGGGCGGGCGCCTGCCGTCCAACTATCGCGGCAGCCACTATGTGGTGACCGACTGGCGCCATGCGCACCTGCGCCAGCCGCCGCGCGGCTACCACTGGGTGCGCAGCGACAACGGCGACTTCCTGCTGGTGGCGGTCACCACCGGCGTGATCGCCAGCATCATCGCGGCCAGCCACTGAGTTGACGTTCGTTTCCGCCGGTCTTCCGCGCCGCTGCGCCGGAAGACCGGCGGGACATCCAGAGCCTGTTCCACGTCGTCACGCCGCTCGCGTGGTCCTCGTTCTTCCCTGGCCTGTGCGCAAGCGGCCCCGGAGCGGGCCACGCATAGACAATGGGACAGGCTTTCAGGCCGGACCGATGGCCTGCGCAAGCATGGCCGCCCATGCGGGTTGCGTCGCCAGGACAGCGAAGGGAACGGGTGCCGACGGCGGCGTCGCGCCAGTCTGCAGTTCCTTCTGCCATACGCCCACGTCCCACCATTGCCCCAGTTTCCACCCCGCCTGGCGCCACACGCCGGCCGGCGCGAAGCCCATCGCTTCGTGCATGGCCACGCTGGCCGTACCGGGCAAGGTGATCACGCCCACGGCCTGGGTGAGGCCCTGCAGGCGCATCGCGTCGAGCAGGGTGGCGTAGAGCCGGCGCGCGATCCCGCGGCGCTGGGCGCCGGGATGCACGTAGATCGAGGTCTCGGCGATCCAGTCGTAGGCGGCGCGCTCGCGGAAGCGGCCGGCATAGGCGTAGGCCAGCACCTCGCCGTCCTCCTCCCACACCAGCCATGGATAGTGCGGCAGGCGCGCCAGCAGGCGCTCGCGCATCGCCGCCGCGCCGGGGAGGATGTTCTCGAAGGTGGCAACGCCGTCGCTGACGTGCGGTGCATAGATCGCGTGGATCGCCTCGGCGTCACGCGGCTGGGCGATGCGGATCATCGGGGCTCGGCCTTCATTTTTCGTACTTCCAGTGGCGTCGCCTGCCTTCGGCAAGCCATTCGAGTGCGGTGGCGAGGCGCTTCTGGCGGGTGGCATCTGTCCTGGCTTCGCCAATCCAGTCGATGTATTCGCGCCGTGCGCCGGGCGGGAAACCTTCCCACGCCTTGCGCGCGGCAGCGTGCTGCTGTTTCGCGAGCAGTGCGGCGAGATCGTCGGGCGGCTCCGGTGGCGGCTTGCTGCCAGCCTTGGGCCGCATGTGCTTCACGCCGGCCGCGTTCAGCGCCATCGCCTTGCGGAGCAGGGCGGCCAGTTCCTTTTCCGGCGGCAGGTCTTTCGGCGAAACAAGTTTGTCGAACCGGCCCGTGCCGCCCTCGCTGCTGCCGCCGGCGACTTCCTTCGACAGCCAGAAGCCGAAGCTGCAGTGCTGCCTGAACGCGGCCATGCGGCACATCGGTGCACCCTGGTAGCTGAAGAACGGCATGCTCCATTTGATGCCTTCCTCCACTTCGGGGCAGACGGCATGCACGGCGGCGCGCAGCTGTTCGAGGATCGGCCGGGCGAACTCGGCGGACCCGGCGATGTAGGCGTCGACGCGTGGATCGTGCGTGTTCATGGTGTCGCTTCACAGCTCGCGGATGAACCAGCGGTCGCAGCCGTGATGGCCGGTGCCGCCCATCGGATGATCGATCGGCGCGAAGCCGCTGCGCCGGTACAGCGTCTGCGCAGCGTCCATGCCGGTGAGCGTTTCCAGGTAGCAGCGACGGAAGCCGTGGGCGCGCGCCGCGTCGAGGCAGCGCTGCATCATCGCCTGACCGGCGCCGATGCCGCGCGCTTCCGGCAAGAAGTACATCTTGCGCAGCTCGCACACGTCCGGTTCGCCGTCCGCCAGCGGCGCCACGCCGCCGCCGCCGACCACCACGCCGTCGCGCTCGACCACGAAATAACTGCAGCGCGGCTGCGCATAGGCTGCGCACATCGCGCCCACCTCGGTGTCATGGATCGCGAAGCCGGGGCCGTCGGCGCCGAACTCGGGCATCACTGCGCGGATGATCGCGGCAACCGCGGCGTCGTCGCGCGGTTCGATCGGGCGGATCAGGAAGGCGTCGCTCATGGCGTTCCTGCCGGCGTGCGGTACACCACACCGTCCTTCATCACGAACACCGGATGCGCGAGATCGCCGATGCGCGTGCTCGGGTCGCCGGCGAAGGCGACGAGATCCGCGTGCAGGCCGGGTGCGACGCGGCCGAACACGTCCTGCTGGCGCAGGATGCGCGCGGCCACGTTAGTGGCGGCGTGCAGCGCCTGCGCCGGCGTCATGCCGGCGGCGACCATCGCGGCCGGCTCGCGCCAGTTCTCGCCGTGCGCGTACACGCCGACGTCGCTGCCGTTGCCGATGGTGATGCCCAGCTTGAGTGCGGTGCGGAACGCGCGCGCGGATTCCTGCATGGCTGGCGTGGGCGCCGACTGCCCGGGCACATAGTGCTGGAAGTACTCGGAGACCGCTTCCACCGCGGTGAGCGTGGGCTCGTAGGCCACGCCTTTCTGCTTCATCAGGCGGAAGGTGGCTTCGCTGGCGCCGTAGCCATGCTCGATGGTATCCACGCCGCCCTCCACTGCGTTGCGCACGCCGGCGTCGCTGGCCGCGTGGGCGGCGACCGGGTGGCCGATCTGGTGGGCCGCGTCCACGATGGCCTTGATCTCGGCCGGGGACAGCGTGGGCATGGTTTCGCCGTGGTCGCCCACGCGGTAGTCGGCGTACAGCTTGATCCAGTCCGCACCGCGCGCGGCCTGCTCGCGCACGGCCGCCACGGCGGCATCCACGCCGGTCACCGGTTGCGCGCCCTGCGGCAGGTCCAGGTCGGGACGGAAACCGCGTGGACCGGGGCCGTAGCTGGCAGTGGCGACGATCGCGCGGGTGGCGATGAACATGCGCGGGCCGGGAATCAAGCCTTCCTCGATCGCGCGCTTGATCGACACGTCGGCGAAGCCGGCGCCCTCGGTGCCGAGGTCGCGCAGGGTGGTGAAGCCGGCGAGCAGCGTGGCCTTGGCGTGCGCAGCGGCTTCCAGCGTGCGGTAGGCCTGCGGTTCGGTGAGCACCTGGTCGTTCCAGGACTTCTCGTTATACGGGTGCAGGAACAGGTGCGAATGCAGGTCGGTCAGGCCGGGCGTGAGCGTGGCGCCCGGCAGCTCGATGCGCTGCGTGCCGGCGGGAGCCTGGATGCTCGCGCGCGGGCCGACCGCGGCGATCGCGCCGTCGTGCACCAGCACGGCCCAGCCGGCATGCGCGGCATCGCCATCGGCGGTCCACACGCGATCGGGCAGCAGCAGCCAGTCGCCCTTGGGCGTGGCCGCGGCGGCGGCCGCGGCCGCGGAGCACAACAGGAGCAGCAGGAGTGCCGCGGTCCACCGGAGCATCGGGCTGGTGCGCATCGTTCGTCCCCTCGCCAATCGAGACGCCGATGATAGCGAGCGCACCGGGGATTGCGCGAAGGCTCAGGCAGTAGCCGTACGCGCCCGGGTGACGCGGCTAGCGGTGTCCTTGTGCAGTTGCGCGGCCAGCCACGCGCCGGTGGCGACCAGCAGATCGAGATCGACGCCGGTCTGCATGCCCATGCCGTGCAGCATGTAGACCACGTCCTCGCTGGCCACGTTGCCGGTGGCTCCCTTGGCGTACGGGCAACCGCCGGTGCCGGAGACCGCGCTGTCCACTACGCGCACGCCTTCTTCCAGGCAGGCGAGGATGTTCGCAAGCGCCTGGCCGTAGGTGTCGTGGAAATGCACGGCCAGCGCGCTCATCGGTACTTCCTGGGCCACTGCATGCAGCATCGCGCGCGCCTTTGCCGGGGTACCGACGCCGATGGTGTCGCCCAGCGAAATCTCGTGGCAGCCGAGTTCGTGCAGGCGCCGCGCCACGCGCACCACGTCGGCCACCGGCACCTCGCCCTGGTAGGGGCAGCCGAGTACGGTGGAGACGTAGCCGCGCACCGCCACACCGTCGGCCTTTGCGCGCTCCAGCACCGGCACGAAACGCTCGATGGATTCGTCGATGCTGGCGTTGATGTTCCTGCGGTTGAATGCCTCGCTGGCGGCGGTGAACACCGCGACCTCGTTGGCGCCCACTTCGCGTGCCCGTTCGTAACCCTGCAGGTTCGGCACCAGCACCGGGTAGCTCACACCCGGCACCTTGCGGATGCCTGTAAACACCTCGGCCGCATCGGCAAGCTGCGGCACCCATTTCGGACTGACGAAGCTGGTGGCCTCGATGGTCCGGAGGCCGGTGGAGGAGAGCCGGTCGATCAGCGCGATCTTCACTTCGGCCGGCAGCAGGGTCTTCTCGTTCTGCAGGCCGTCGCGGGCGCCGACTTCGACGATGCGGACGTGGTTGGACGGAATCATCGGATGCTCCGGTGTTGTTGTAGGAGCGCACCCTGTGCGCGAATGCCCTGATGTCCAATCAGAGCGGAGAACCTTCGCGCACAGGGTGCGCTCCTACGGGCATGTTCAGGCCGTGAATTTCACCAGCACCGCGTCGGCCTCGACGAAATCGCCCTGCGCGGCCGACACGCTTTCGATGGTGCCGGCGCGCGGCGCCTTCAAGGCCAGCTCCATCTTCATCGCCTCCATCACCAGCAGCTCCTGGCCCTCCTCGACGCTGTCGCCGGGCGTGGCCTTCACCAGCACGATGCGGCCGGGCATGGGGGCGATGACCTGGTTGCCGCCGGCGGCGTCCTGCGATGCCCAGGCATAGGCGGCGGCGCGGTCGAGGCGCCAGCGGCGGCCGTCGGCGTCGTGCAGCAGCACGCGATGCGCATCGGCGCGCAGGTCGAAGCGTTCGGCCTCGTCGTCGAAGCGGGCGCTGAGCGCCGTGTCGTCCAGGCGCGCGCCGCGCACTTCGCAGGCGCTGTCGCCGTGGCGCAGTCGATAGTCGCCGGCGTGGCCGTGGGCCTCGATCTCGAAACGCGACTCGCCGCGCGTGAACGCGACCACGCGCTTGCCGGCATGGCCCACGCGCCATGCGTCGGCGCTGGCCCAGGGCGAGTGCGGGTCGGCCGGATCCGCCGCCGCGTGCGCCTCGTCGCGCAGCAGCGTCGCGGTAGCGGCGGCGAACAGCGTGCGTGCGTCGGGTTCGCTGTGCCCGCTGACGAATTCGTCGAGGTGGCGGTCGAGGTAGCCGGTGTCGATGCGCGCCTCGACCACGGCCGGATGGCGCGCCAGCCGTTCGAGGAAGGCGATGTTGGATTTCGGACCCTCGATCTCGCATCCGGCCAGCGCCTCGCGCAGGCGTTCGAGGGCTTGCGGGCGATCCGTGTCCCACACGATCAGCTTGGCGATCATCGGGTCGTAGAAGATCGTCACCGTGTCGCCCTGTGCCACGCCGCCGTCGATGCGCACATGGCGGGAGGGCGCGGGCAGGCGCAGCGTCTGCAGCTTGCCGGAGCCGGGCAGGAAGTTCTGCTCCGGGTCTTCCGCGTACAGGCGCACCTCGATGGCGTGGCCGTGCGAGACCACCTGCTCCTGGGTGAGCGGCAGCGGCTCGCCGTCGGCGACGCGCAACTGCCATTCCACCAGGTCCACGCCGTGGGTGAGCTCGGTGACCGGATGCTCGACCTGCAGGCGGGTGTTCATTTCCATGAAATGGAAGTCGCCAGCGGGGCCCACGATGAATTCCACCGTGCCCGCGCCCACGTAGTTCACCGCGCGCGCGGCGGCGACGGCGGCTTCGCCCATCGCGGCGCGCTTTTCGGGCGTGAGGAAGGGCGAGGGCGTTTCCTCCAGCACCTTCTGGTAGCGGCGCTGCGCCGAGCACTCGCGCTCGCCCAGGTGGATGATGCGGCCGTGGCGGTCGCCGAACACCTGGAACTCGATGTGGCGCGGCTGCTCGATGTAGCGCTCCAACAACATGCTGGCGTCGCCGAACGCGGACTGCGCCACGCGCTGCGCGGTGGCCAGCGCCTCGGGGAATTCGGCGTCCGAGCGCACGATCTGCATGCCCTTGCCGCCGCCGCCCGCCGAGGGCTTGATGATCAGCGGATAGCCGATTTTGTGTGCCTGCCCGGCGAGGAAGGCGCTGTCCTGGTTGTCGCCGTCGTAGCCGGGCACCAGCGGCACGGCGTGCTTCGCCATCAGCTGCTTGGCGGCGGCCTTCGAACCCATCGCCTCGATGCTCTCGGGGTCCGGTCCGATGAAGACGATGCCGGCGTCCTTGCAGGCGCGCGAGAACGCGGTGTTCTCGGAGAGGAAGCCGTAGCCGGGGTGGATCGCCTGCGCGCCGCTTTTCTGGGCCGCGTCGAGGATCGCGTCGATGCGCAGGTAGGAGTCGGCCGGGCGCGGCCCGCCGATCGGCCAGGCCTCGTCGGCGAGGCGCACGTGCTGCGCGTCGCGGTCCGCTTCCGAGTACACCGCGATGCTGCGGATGCCGAGCCGGCGGCAACTGCGGATCACGCGGCAGGCGATCTCGCCGCGGTTGGCGATCAGTACGCGTTCGAACATGCGGGTTCCTTGCGATGCCTTGGATGTTGTCGTCATCCCGGCGCAGGCCGGGATCCAGTGCCTTGGCTTTGCCGTGGGGCGGCGACACTGGATGACCGGCTTCGCTGTTGTGAAGCTCTCCCGGCCTGCGCCGGAATGACGGAATTATGCAGACCTGCCTTTGGCCGGACGTGCGCTGCAAAGCCCCGGAAAGTTAGCAGATGTGCTGCTTGGCGCCGATGCGCAGCGCAGCATGGAATCAGCCGGCGGTCCACGCCGGCGCGCGCTTGTCGAGGAAGGCGCCGAGCCCCTCCTGGCCTTCCGGCGACACGCGCAGGCGGGCGATCAGTTCGGCGTTGCGGTGATCGGCGTGCTCGGCGGCGTGTTCGTCCAGGCCGCCGACGCGATATGCCAGCCGCTTGGCCTCGCGCTGGGCCTGGGGGCCGGCCTTGAGCAGCAGTTTCAGCGTGGAGGCCACGGCCTCGTCCAGCGCCCCGGGCGCGACGACCTGGTGCAGCAGGCCGATGCGTTGTGCCTCGGCGGCGTCGAACACTTCGCCGGTGAGGAACAGCCTGCGTGCCTGGCGCAGGCCGATCGCGGCGACCACGTACGGCGAGATCACCGCCGGCACCAGGCCCAGTTTCACCTCGGTGAGGCCGAACTTCGCGCCGTCCGCGCCGATCGCGACGTCGCAGCAGGCGACCAGGCCCACGCCGCCGCCGTAGGCCGCGCCGTTGACGCGGGCGAGGGTGGGCTTGGGGCAGAACTGCAGGCTGCGCATCAGCCGCGCCAGGCGCAGCGAGTCGGCGTGGTTCTCCGCCTCGCTGGCCTTCGCCATGCCGCGCATCCAGTTCAGGTCGGCGCCGGCGGAGAAGCTGGCGCCGCTGCCGGTGAGCACGATGGCGCGCACCGCCGGATCGCGGCCGGCGCCCTCGACGGCGGCGGTGAGTTCGGCGACCAGCGCATCGTCGAAGGCGTTGTGCACCTCGGGGCGGTGCATGGCCAGGGTGCGCACGCCGGCGTGGTCGGCGATCTGTACGGAGGAGGGCATCGGCGGATCCTGCGGAGGGAACCTTCGTATCTTAAATCTTCGTGCGACACGCGCAGGGCGGCGCTGCAACATATGCGAAATATGGCTACAATGCGAACCATTCTTATTTGTGACCAGGCCGACCGTGCGCTTGTCCGACTTGCCGAAGGGTGTTCTCGCCGTGGTGGATCGCGTTGACGATGCCCACGCGGACGACCCGATCGCGCAACGCCTGCGCGACCTCGGCTTCGTCGACGGCGAGGCGGTGCGGGTCGCGGCGGTGGCGCCGATGGGCGGCGATCCGCTGCTGATCCAGATCGGCTACACCCGTTTCGCCCTGCGCCGCGCCGAGGCGGCCCGGGTCAGCGTGCGCTCCGCGGTGGCGGCATGAGCGCCGACGCGCTGCGCATCGCCCTGGTCGGCAACCCGAACTGCGGCAAGACCGCGCTGTTCAACCTGCTGACCGGCGGCCGGCAGAAGGTGGCGAACTACGCCGGCGTCACCATCGAGCGCAAGGAGGGGCGCTTCATGGCGCCGTCCGGGCGCATGCTGCAGATCCTCGACCTGCCCGGCGCCTACAGTTTCGACACGGTCAGCCCCGACGAGCAGATCACCCGCGACGTGCTGGAGGGCAACTACCCCGGCGAGGCGCCGCCCGACCTGATCGTCTGCGTGGCCGATGCCACCAACCTGCGCCTGCACCTGCGCTTCCTGCTGGAGGTGCGGCGGCTGGGCCGCCCGGTGGTGCTGGCGCTGAACATGATGGACGCGGCGCGCCGGCGCGGCATCGCGATCGACGTGCCGGAGCTGTCGCGCCGGCTGGGCCTGCCGGTGGTGGAAACCGTTGCGGTGCGGCGCGGCGGCGCGCAGGCGCTGGTGCAGCGCGTGGACGGCGAACTGCCGCTGCCCGCGCCGGCGCAGGCCGACGATGCGGCCAGCCGCGCCGACCTGCACGCGCAAGTGCGCGAACTGCTCGCCGCCACCGTAAGCATGCCGCGCCAGACCGCGGAACTGGACGACGCGCTGGACCGCTGGGCGCTGCACCCGGTGTTCGGCCTCGCGATCCTCGCGGTGGTGATGTTCCTGGTGTTCCAGGCGGTGTATGCCGCCGGCAAGCCGATGAGCGACCTGATCGGCGACGGCTTCAGCTGGCTGGGCGGGCATCTGGCGACATGGTTGCCGGCGGGTCCGCTGCAGGGCCTGGTGACCGACGGCCTGTGCGGCGGCCTGGGTACTGTGCTGGGCTTCCTGCCCGAGATCCTGGTGCTGTTCTTCTTCATCCTCACCCTGGAGGAATCGGGTTACCTGCCGCGCGCGGCCTTCCTGCTCGACCGCATGATGGTGGCGGTGGGCCTGACCGGGCGTTCGTTCATCCCGCTGCTCTCCAGCTTCGCCTGCGCGATCCCCGGCATCATGGGCACGCGCTCGATCACCGACCCGCGCGACCGCCTCGCCACCATCCTGGTGGCGCCGCTGATGACCTGCTCGGCGCGGCTGCCGGTGTATGCGCTGCTGATCGCCGCCTTCATCCCTTCGCGGGCGGTGCTCGGCATGTTCAACCTGCAGGGCCTGGTGCTGTTCGCGCTGTACGCGGCCGGCATTGCCGGCGCGATGCTGGTGGGCTGGGTGATGAAGCGCATCCGCCGCGACCACAGCGAGCACGCGCTGCTGATGGAACTGCCTTCGTATCGCCTGCCCAAGGTGCGCGACGTGGCCATCGGCCTGTACGAGCGCTGCATGGTCTTCCTGAAGCGGCTGACCGGCGTGATCCTGGCCCTCACCGTGCTGATGTGGGCCTTGTCCAGCTTTCCCGCGCCGCCGGCGGGCGCCAGCGGGCCGGCGATCGACTACAGCTTCGCCGGCTATCTCGGCCGCGCCTTCGCGCATCTCTTCGCGCCGATCGGCTTCAACTGGCAGATGAGCCTGGCGCTGATCCCGGCCTTCGCCGCGCGCGAGACCGCCGTGGCCGCGCTGGCCACGGTGTATGCCGTGGGCGGCGAGACCGCCGCTGGCCTCGGCCCGGCGCTGGCTTCGCACATCTCGCTGGCCAGCGCGCTGTCGCTGCTGGTGTGGTTCGCCTACGCGCCGCAGTGCATGTCCACGCTGGCGATCATCAAGCGCGAGACCGCGTCGTGGCGCAACGTGGCGATCTCGTTCGGCTACATGTTCGCGATGGCCTATGCGGCCTCGTTCCTCACTTACCAGATCGCGAGCGCGCTGGTATGAGCATCGGCCTGCTGATCCAGTACATCGTGCTCGGCCTGGTCGTGGCAGCCAGCGTGCTGGTGGTGTTCCGCAAGCTGGCGCCGCAGCTCAGCAACCGCTGGCTGGCCGCGGCCTCGATCCGGCTGGCACGGCACGATTCGCGCTTCGCCCGGGCGTTCGGCCGCCGCCTGCAGCCGAAGCAGGCCACCGGCAACTGTGCCGACGGCTGCGCCACCTGCGGCGCCTGCGGTCCGAAGAAGCCGGCGGCGGCTACGCCGGCCCCGCGCCGCTCCGACACCTCCGGCCAGGCGCGCGTGGCGGCGGAGCCGATGCCGCTGCGTTTCCGTCCGCGTTCGCACTGAGGCGGGTGTCCAGGCTGTCGTAGCCGGGCATGCCCGCGGGCTGGGCGGCGATGGGCACGCGTGGCGCGTCGGGATGCGAAGCCCCTCTCTCGCAGGCGGGAGAGGGATTCTCCAGGTGGCGTTTCCGGGGTTGCGCGCTCACAGCCGCATCGACAGCTCCACGTCGCCGTCGAACGGCAGGCTGAGGTAGCCGCTCCCGTTGCGGATGCGCGCGAGGTAGTCCGGCGCTATGTCCACGTTGTCGGCGACCACCAGCGCACCCGGGCGCAGGCGCGGTTCGAGCAGGTCGAGCACGGCCGAGTAGAGCACCTTGGCGCCGTCGAGCAGCACCAGGTCGATGGACTCCGGCAGGTCGCGCGCCAGCGTTTCCAGCGCATCGCCCGCGCGGATCTCGACCAGGTCGTCCAGGCCGGCGGCGGCCACGTTCGCGCGCGCCTGCGCCAGCTTGCCCGGTTCGAACTCGCTGCCGATCAGGCGGCCGCCGCCGTTGTCGCGCAGCGCGGCGGCCAGGTGCAGGGTGGACACGCCGAAGGAGGTGCCGAACTCGATCACTGCGCGGGCCTGGCAGGAGCGGGCGAGCAGGTAGAGCAGCCGGCCGGTCTCGCGCGAGACGGCGAGGTGGGCGTCCCTGGCGTGCTCGTACAGCGTGCGCCAGTCGTCGCCGCGCAGCAGCGCCTGGCGGCGCTCCGGCGGCAATTGGCCCAGGTCGCGTTCCAGCGTGTCCTGGCTGGCGTCGGCCTCGTCGAACAGTCGGGGCAGCAGGGTCGAAAGCGGCGGCGTGAGGAGGGTATTCATGGCGGTTTCCACGGGTTGGCGGAACAAGGTCCGGGTATGGATAGAATGCGAATGATCCATCGCATTCACAATTCGCATTCCGGAGTCGGCCCGTGAAGAAGCGCGAAAACCCTGTGGTATCGCCGCGCAAGCGCCCCCGCCAGGTCCGTTCGGAGCAACTGGTCGCGGCCATTCTCGAGGCGGCGGTTCGCGTTCTGGAACGCGAAGGCGCGGCGCGCTTCACCACCGCGCGGGTGGCGGAGACGGCGGGCGTCAGCGTGGGCTCGCTCTACCAATACTTTCCCAACAAGCAGGCGATCCTGTTCCGGCTGCAGTCCGACGAATGGGAGCAGACCGGCGGGCAACTGCACGGCTTGCTGGCCGACACCGCGCGGCCGCCGCCGGAACGCCTGCGCCTGGCGGTGCGTGCCTTCTTCCGTTCCGAATGCGAGGAAGCGGCCCTGCGCGGCGCGCTGGCCGATGCCGCGCCGCTGTACCGCGACGCGCCGGAAGCGGCGGCGCACCGCCGCGCGGGCCAGCGGCAACTGGCCGCGTTCATGGCCGAGGCGCTGCCCGGCGTCGACCCGGGCAGGCGCCGGCAGGCCGCCGACGTGGTGGCCACCGTGCTCACCGCGACCGGCAAGACCGTATCCGAACAGGCACGCTCGCGCGCCAGCGTGGATGCGCTGGCGAAGTCGGTGGGCGAAATGCTCTGCGGCTACCTGGAGCGCGTGGCGGCGGGGTAGGCCTGAGCGCCGCGCGCGATCACATGCGGAATACGCCGTAGCGTTGCGGTTCGATCGGGGCGTTCATCGAGGCGGAGATCGCCAGTCCCAGCACGCGGCGGGTGTCGACCGGGTCGATGATGCCGTCGTCCCACAGCCGTGCGCTGGCGTAGTAGGGGTGGCCCTGGCGTTCGTACTGCTCGCGGATCGGCGCCTTGAAGGCGTCTTCTTCTTCGGCGCTCCACGATTTGCCGGCGGCCTCGATGCCGTCGCGTTTCACCGTGGCCAGCACCGATGCCGCCTGCTCGCCGCCCATCACGCTGATCCGCGCGTTCGGCCACATCCACAGGAAGCGGGCGCCGTAGGCGCGGCCGCACATGGCGTAGTTGCCGGCGCCGAAGCTGCCGCCGATCACCACGGTGAACTTGGGTACGTGCGAGCAGGCCACCGCGGTGACCATCTTGGCGCCGTCCTTGGCGATGCCGGCCTGTTCGTACTTCTTGCCGACCATGAAGCCGGTGATGTTCTGCAGGAACACCAGCGGCACGTTGCGCTGGTTGCACAGTTCGATGAAATGCGCGCCCTTCAGCGCGCTCTCGGCGAACAGGATGCCGTTGTTGGCGACGATGCCCACCGGATAGCCGTGGATGTGCGCGAAGCCGCAGACCAGGGTCTTGCCGTAGCGCGCCTTGAACTCATGGAACTCCGAGCCGTCGACGATGCGCGCGATCACTTCGCGGATGTCGAACGGGCGGCGGGTGTCCTCAGGGATCACGCCGTACAGCTCCCCGGCCGGGTACTTCGGCTCAGCCGGTTCGCGCAACGCCAGCGGCACCGCCTTTTTCCGGTTGAGGCTGGCCACGATGTCGCGCGCGATGGAGAGCGCGTGCGCGTCGTTCTCGGCGTAGTGGTCGGCCACGCCCGAGATGGACGTATGGACGTCCGCGCCGCCCAGCGTCTCGGCGTCGACCACCTCGCCGGTGGCGGCTTTCACCAGCGGCGGGCCGCCCAGGAAGATCGTGCCCTGTTCGCGCACGATGATGGTCTCGTCGCTCATCGCCGGCACGTAGGCGCCGCCGGCGGTACAGGAGCCCATCACCACCGCGATCTGCGGAATGCCGAGGCCGGACATGCGCGCCTGGTTGTAGAAGATGCGGCCGAAGTGCTCCTTGTCCGGGAACACCTCGTCCTGCAGCGGCAGGAAGGCGCCGCCGGAGTCGACCAGGTAGACGCAGGGCAGGCGGTTCTCCAGCGCCACTTCCTGCGCGCGCAGATGCTTCTTCACCGTCATCGGGAAGTAGGTGCCGCCCTTCACCGTGGCGTCGTTGGCGACCACCACCACTTCGATGCCGTTGACGCGGCCGATGCCGGTGATGATGCCGGCGGCGGGCGCCGCGCCGTCATACATGCCATGCGCGGCCAGCGGCGAGAGTTCGAGGAACGGCGAGCCCGGATCGAGCAGCGCCCGGATGCGCTCGCGCGGGAGCAGCTTGCCACGGGCCACGTGTTTTTCGCGGGCCTTGGCGCCGCCGCCTTCGGCGTTGCGCGCCAGCTCGTTGCGCAGCTCGCCGGCGAGCGCGCGCAGGCGCCTGCTGCCGGCCTGGAATTCGGGAGAACGCGGATCGATCTGCGATACGAGGACAGTCATGCGCGGCAGCCGTCGAGATGAAACCGTGGATGATACCGGCTACGCCGTGCAGTGAAATCGCTCGCCCCAAAAAGCAACTGGGAGTAGGCCCTTTTGAAAAGTGTGCTCAGGGATGGCCGCCATTTGATTTTTCGTCCATGGAGGACGCGCAAATGAGACATAAAAAAACGGCCGCGCGAGGCGGCCGTTTTCGAACCACGGGACGTGGCGTGAATCAGTGACCCTGCGCGGTGCCGGCGGCAGCCGGGGCAGTGGCGGGAGCAGCGGCGGTGGAGGCCGGAGCAGCAGCCGGAGCGGCAGCGGTGGAGGCCGGGGCGGTAGCCGGAGCAGCCTGCTCGGCGGCCTTCTGGGCCTGGTCGGCGGACTGCTGAGCCTGGTCAGCAGACTGCTGGGCGTTCTGCGCGGAATCCTGCGCGCCGTTGCTGCAAGCCGCCAGCAGCGCGACGAGCGCGGAGGCGAGTAGGGTACGCGTAAACTTCATGGTGGATCTCCTTTGCCGTGGAATGCCGAATGGCCGTTTATTAATAGCGCGTTCCCGGGCTTCGCGCCATAACTTTCGGAGAGCCGCTTCAGACTCTGTTGAAAGCCGGTTCAACGCGCTTTCAGGCGGCAGTATCAGGACATTGCCGTTACGGTCGCGTGATTCAATCGGCGCATTCCACCGCGATTGCCGTGGCCTCGCCGCCGCCGATGCACAGGCTGGCGATGCCGCGCCTGAGACCGCGGGTTTTCAGGGCATTGAGCAGGGTCACCACCAGGCGGGCGCCGCTGGCGCCGATCGGGTGGCCCAGCGCGCAGGCGCCGCCGTTGACGTTGAGCTTGTCGTGCGGAATGCCGAGTTCCCTGATCGGCGCCATCGCCACCACCGCGAATGCCTCGTTGACCTCGAACAGGTCGACGTCGCTGATTTTCCAGCCGGTTTTCTCCAGCAGCTTCTGGATGGCGCCCACCGGGGCGGTGGTGAACCATTCCGGCTCCTGCGAATGGGTGGCATGGGCCACGATGCGGGCCAGCGGCTTCAGGCCGCGCGCCTTGGCATCGTCGGCCGACAGCAGCACCACGGCGGCGGCGCCGTCGGAGATGCTGGAAGAGCTGGCGGCGGTGATAGTGCCGTTCTCCTTGCGGAAGGCAGGCTTGAGCGAGGGGATCTTGGCGATGTCGGAACGGCCGGGCTGCTCGTCGCTATCCACTACCACGTCGCCCTTGCGGCCGGCCACGGTGACCGGAACGATCTCGCCGGCGAACGCGCCGGACTGCTGTGCGGCCAGGGCGCGCTTCACCGATTCGGTCGCGAAGGCATCCTGTTCCTCGCGGCTGAAGTGGTACTTGTCGGCGCACAGTTCGCCGAACACGCCCATCGCCTTGCCGTCGTAGGGATTGGTGAGGCCGTCCCAGGCCATGTGGTCGACCAGCTTGCCGTCGCCGTAGCGGATGCCGGTGCGGGCCTGCACCATGTGCGGCGCATTGGTCATCGACTCCATGCCGCCGGCCACCACGACCGCGGCCGAGCCGGCCTTGATCAGGTCGTGGCCGAGCATGATCGCCTTCATGCCCGAACCGCAGACCTTGTTGATGGTGGTGCAGCCGGCGGCCGGCGGCAGGCCGGCTTCCAGCGAAGCCTGGCGCGCCGGCGCCTGGCCGAGGTTGGCCGGCAGCACGCAGCCCATGATCACCTCGCCGACGTCGGACGCGCCCACGCCGGACTGTTCCAGCGCGGCCTTGATCGCCGCGGCGCCCAGCTTCGGCGTGGGCACGCCGGTGAA
Source organism: Dorcoceras hygrometricum (assembly GCA_001598015.1). Taxonomy (NCBI): domain Eukaryota; kingdom Viridiplantae; phylum Streptophyta; class Magnoliopsida; order Lamiales; family Gesneriaceae; genus Dorcoceras; species Dorcoceras hygrometricum. The sequence continues at coordinate 217,165 of KQ999293.1, forward strand.
CTGGCCGAGGAAGGAGCCGATGGCGGTGCGCTTGGCACCGGCGATGACAACGCTGACGTCCGACATGGGGATCTCCGCAGAACACGAATGGCGCGTGGCGCCGGGGAAGCAACCGCCCGATTATCGCAGCCGATGGCGCGGTGCGGCAAACCGGGCGGCACCGCGCAGGGGAGGGGATTGCAGCTTGTTGCGCCGCTGTTGTGCCACACTGGATCGTCGCCGGAGCGCCGCCTGCGCGACTTGCCGGCGGCGGCTTCCGGACGGTGAATCCGGGGTGGAGCGATCGGGGGAGAGATCATGAAGCCGTATGGGGAAACGGCAGTGCGCGGCCTGCATTGCCGCCGGTTGGCGTGGGCGATCGGCGTGACCTTGGGCCTTGCGGGCTGCGGTGGCGGCGGTGGCGGCAACGTCAAGCCGACAACTTCAACACCTTCGACACCGGCATCGTCGTCGACCACGCTGCCGACGCCGCCGCTGGATGCGCAGCTGTCGATCACCAACACCTACGCCGCGCACAACCAGGGCTACACAGGGGCCGGGGTGACCATCGGCATCGTCGACAGCGGCATCATGTCGAGCAACCCGACGGTGGCCGGACGGGTGCTGCAGGAACAGATCTACGTCGACCCGACGCAGAACAACACCAGCATCCAGGACGTGGTCGGCCACGGCACCTGGGTCTCGGAGATCGCCGCCGGCACGCCGTTCGCGCAGTTCCCGGGAGGCATCGCGCCCGGAGCCGACCTGGTTTCCGCGCGCATCATTTCGGACAGCGCGCCGGACGACAACGGCTCCACCGCGCCGTCCCAGGTCTCCGCCACCGATGCGCAATCCTTCGACCAGATCAACGCAAACCTGATCAACGCCGGCGTCAAGGTGATGAACAATTCCTGGGGCGGCATCACCTGGGACACCACCAATGCCAGCATCAACCAGGCCTTCGACCAGGCCTACAGTCCGTTCGTGAACCAGCAGGGCGGCCTGGTGGTGTTCGCCGCCGGCAACGACTCCGAGGCCAACCCCAGCACCATCGCGATGCTGCCCAACGTGGCGCCCGACCTGGCCAAGGGCTGGCTGGTGGCGGTGGCGGTCAACAGCAACAACCCCGCCCAGCTGGAGAGCTATTCCAACCAGTGCGGTGCGGCGATGAACTACTGCCTGGCGGCGCCGGGCGACGTGATCGTGCTGGACAAGGACACCACCGCCAGCACTGCCAACCCCTCCTATTACATTGTCGAGGGCACCTCGTTCGCCGCGCCGCAGGTATCGGGCGCGGCGGCGCTGGTATGGCAGGCCTATCCGTACTTCAGCAACGACCTGGTGCGGCAGACCCTGCTCGGCACCGCCGACCCGCTGGGCGGTTCGCAGCCCAACCCCACCTACGGCTACGGCGAACTGGACGTGGGCCGCGCGGTGAACGGCCCGATGCAGTTCAACTGGGGCGACGTCACCGTCAGCTTCAGCGGTACTTCGCTTTGGAACAATCCGATTTCTGGGGCAGGTGGATTGATCAAGGAGGGTAGCGGCACGTTGGTTCTTACCCAGCCATCCACGTATACGGGGTTGACGAGTGTCGTTGACGGCATGCTGGTTGCCAAGTCAATCGGTGGCTCTTTGAATATTGACGGCATGGTGCGCGACACCCACTCCGTCGGCGGGAACATTACTAATAGCGGTACGCTGCTGGTGAGCGGCGGTGACGTCAATGTAGGTGGCAACTACTACGAATGGGCTGGGGGGCGGCTTGCTCTGGAGCTAGGTTCCGTATTGCGGATTAATGGCTCGGCCACGCTATCTGGCGCCAGTAACGGCAATCCGGGAGCTGATCTGCAGGTCGTGGGCGCCGCTAACGGTTATGTGGCCAATTCGCATACCGATGTGCTTGTGGCCAACGGCGGCCTGAGCGGCACGTTTTCATCGCTCAGTGTCGGAACCGGAGTGTTGTTGAACGCAACGCTGAACTATGACGCAAACAGTGCTTGGCTGAATGTCGTGCAGGTCCAGGCCACTGCAGTTCCTGGCCTGACCTATACGGTCGCCTCATACGGAGCAGCGCAACGTGTAGATGGAGCTTTTCAGCAAATCAATGCACAAGGCGGGTCAGTGGGCACCACCAATGCCGCCTTCCTAAGCGGTGCGGCTAGCCTGCAGCAAGCTGCAACGCTGGAATCCCTTCAGCAGTCGCTGGAAAGCCTCTCCGGCCAGCTGCACGCAGCCAGTGCGGCGATGACCTTCCAGGCGATCGATGCCGGCACGCGCGCCCTGGCCAGCCATTTCGACCAACTGCTGTCCGCGCCACCGCAGCAGCGGATCGGCGCATGGGTACAGAGCCTGGGCTACCAGGGCACCATGTCGCGCAGCGGATACAGCAACGTGGCCTACGACCTCAACGGCTGGATGGTGGGGCAGGATTTCCGCGTCGACGGCACTGGCGTCGCCGGTTTCGCGCTGAGCGGTACCCGGGGCCTGGGCCGGCTGAGCGAGAGCGCCGACCACGGCTACAGCCGCGCCGTGGAAGGCATGCTCTACGGCGCCGCCATGCGCGGCAACTGGTATGCGATGGGCCGCTTCGGCTTCGGCGACTACCAGGAAACCATGCAGCGCCAGGTGCAACTAGGCGGCCAGTACACCGGCGTGGGCAGCGACGACAGCGGCCGTTACGGCGTCGCCTATGGCGAGAGCGGTTACCGCATGATGCTGGGCGGCACCCGTGTCACGCCCTACGCGAGCCTGGAATACGCGCAGATCCAGCGCGGCGGCTTCGACGAAACGGGCGGCTACGGCTTCGGCCTGAAAGCCGGTGCGCTCACCACGGCGCGCTGGCAGGCCAACCTGGGCCTGCGCGCCGGCCGCGACTGGCAACTCGGCCGTGCCGGCAGCCTCGACCTGCAGGGGCAACTGGCGTGGCAGCAGTCCTTCGGCCTGCGCGGCGAAGTGTTCGACGCCAGCTTCGCCGGCGTGAACCAGTGGGCGCCGCTGGGCGGCATCGGCCTGGCGCGCTACGGCGGCGTGGCCGGCGCCACGCTGGACTGGAGCATGAATCCGCACAGCAGCCTGGCGCTCGATTACGAGTCGTACTTCGGCCAGGGCCAGCAGGCGACGATGGCGATGCTCAACTACCAGTGGACGTTCTGACGCGGGCGGCAGTCGCGCCTTGCCCGCGCCGTTGCCTTGCGCCCGGAGCCTGTTCACGATCTCCAGGCACCCTGCGTTGTCATCGAACGGCCGTCAGGCGGTAGTGCGTGGCGCAGCGCCTGGCTGGCGGGCCAGGCCGCGTGCTGCCGCGTGGCGGCCGTTCGGGGGCAACCCCAGTGCCTGTCACTTCCGGGGCCAGGTCGGTTAGCCCACAGGCCGGCGTCGTCGCTCAGTCGTGGACGGACGCCCGCTCCTTCACTTGCGCAAACAGCTCCCGGCGCGGGGGCCTGGAGGTCATGGACAGGCGCTTAGACCAGCTCCACCTGCACCCCGGCGTTGTGCAGCGCCTCGACGATCTCGGCGGGGGCGCTGTCGTCGCTGATCACCTTGTGCAGCTGGCGCACCGAAGCGATCACCGACAGGCTGCGCTGGCCCAGCTTGCTGGCGTCCAGCACGGCCACGGTCTGCCGCGCCACGCGGATCATCAGCGCGTTGAGCGCGGATTCCAGCGGGTCGGGCGTGGTCACGCCCACCTCGGGATCGAGGCCGTCCACGCCGAGGAACAGGCGGTCGGCCGACAGCTTGGCCAGCGCGTGCTCGGCGTCGGGGCCGACCAGCGAGTAGGAGGTCTGGCGCAGCAGCCCGCCCAGCATCATCACGCGGATCTGCGGCAGGCCGGACAGCTCCAGCGCGATGTTCAGCGCGTTGGTGATCACGGTGAGCGAGTCGAACTTGCGCTGGCGGATCTGCCGCGCGATCTCCACCGTGGTGGAGCCGGAGTCGAGGATGATCGTCTCGCCGTCGCGGATCATCGCCGCCGCGGCCTGGCCGATGCGCAGCTTCTGCGCCTGGTGGCGGGTTTCCTTGATGTTGAGCGGGATGTCGCTGCTGACCGGCACCACCGGCAGCGCGCCGCCGTGCGAGCGCACGATGGCCGAGGCGTTCGCCAGCGCCTCGAGGTCGGCGCGGATGGTCACCGCCGAGGTGTCGAACTTCCTCGCCAGCTCCTCCACCGTGGCGCGGCCGTGTTCCTCCACGTGCTCCACGATCAGGCGACGGCGTTCGCCGAGCAGCAGGCGATGGCGGGGTTTGGCGGCGGGCTTGGCGGCTTGGTGTTTGCTCATGCGTCGGCAATATGCAGGAGTCGGGCGGCGTTGTCATGATAGACCTTGCGCAGCACGGCGTCCGGCAGCTTCAGCCCGTAGATCGACCAGCGCCCCTGCGGCGGGACTGGGGCGGGGGCGTAGTCGAAGTATTCGTCCTCGGTTTCGAGGAAGCGATAGTAGATCTCGTACAGCGCGTCGCCGAACAACTGCTGCGGCACGTCGTCGCCCCAGGGCGACGGCACCGCGTCGGTACCGAACAGGATGCGGTCCTGGTAGCGGTCGAAGAAGCGCTGCGCGATGCGCGGCTGGCGGCCCAGCTCGCCGATGCGCGCGCTGATGTCCACCAGGGTGTTCGGGAAGCGCGCCAGGCAATCCTCGACGGCGGCCAGGTTCTCGGCGTTGTTGCCCACGTGCAGCAGCACGAAGGTGGTCTTCGGGTGGCGCGCGATCATGCGGTTGCGCGCGGAGATCAGTTCCTGGTGGCTGGGGAACTCCGGCCCGTAGAACGACCAGTCCGGGTGGTTGGCCAGTTCCTCGTAGCGTTCGTTCTCGCCGTCGGTGGGCAGGAAGAACGCCTCCGGGTCGGAAACGTGCAGGAATACCGGCATGTCGTGCGCGGCGCAAGCCTCCCACATCGGATCGAAGCGGCGGTCGTCCACGCCGACCAGCGGGCCTTCGTCGATGCGCTCGCGCAGGTACAGGCCCAGCGTCTTCAGCAGCTTCAGGCCGCGGGCGCCGACGCGCCTGGCGTGCTCGATCGCGTCGGCCTGGCGCTGCGGGTAGTCCGGCTCGGGGAACAGCGCGAACGAGGGCTCGGTGAGGGTGAGGAAGCGCCCCGGCGCCGCCCGGTCGAACAGCCGGATGCTTTCCTCCAGCCCCTTGCCGACGCCGCCGGTGAGGTTCACCAGGGTGCGCACGCCCTTGCGGTCCATCACCGGCAGCAGCTCCTCCGGCGTGCTGAACACGGTGATTTCCTCGCCCACCGACACGCCGTTGCGCACGTTCTTCGACCAGGTGAGGTGGGCGTGCACGTCGATCACCGGGAAGCGCGGCCGTTCGACGTGCGTCTGCGGCACGCGCAGCATGCTGCGCGGCTTGAAATCCTTCAGCCGCAGTTCGCCCTTGCTGGCGTCGCGCGCGGTCTGCAGCGGATTCTTGCCGCTGGCCTCGATGCGCACGGTGCCGGCGCCGGTGGGCGGGGCGCAGCAGAGGCAGGATTTCTGGTGGGTCATGGCGGAGTCCGTGGAGCGTGGTTCAGGGGATGACGACGATGCGGCCGCCGACGTGCCCGCCGCCGGGATCTTCCAGCAGGCGATGGGCGCGGGCGGTGTCTTCCAGCGGCAGGCGCAGGCCGATGCGGGTCTTGAGGTCGCCGGCGGCAAGATGCCGGTTGATGCTGCGGGCCGCCTCGGCCAGGTCCTGCACCGGGGCGTTGCTGATGGCAAAGCCGCGCAGGCTGGCATCACGGGTGTACAGCGCGCCCACCGGCAGCGGCGGCGCGCTGCCTTTCAGCCCGGCGGCGAGGATCACCCGCCCGCCGCGGCGCAGCAGCGGCAGGGTGCGTTCGAAGTCGTGGTGGCCCGAGGTATCCCAGTACAGGTCCACACCGTCGGCAGCGGCGGCGCCGATGTGTTCGTACAGCGCCGGGTCGCGGTAGTCGAATACCGCCGCGACGCCCAGGCCGCGCACCCAGCCGGCATCGGCGCCGGAGGCCGCGCCCAGTACGCGCGCACCGGTGGCCACGGCGAGCTGCACCGCGGCGCTGCCCACGCCGCCGCCGGCGCCGCCGACGTAGACGGTTTCGCCCGGCTTGAGCGCTCCTTCGCGGAACAGGCCGAGCCAGGCGGTGGCCGCGGCGTGCAGCAGGCTGACCGCCTCGGCCGGGTCCACCCCGTCCGGCAGCGGATAGACCCGCTCGGCCGGGGCCAGCGCGTATTCGGCGAAGGCGCCCTGGCGGCCGGCATGGCCCAGGCTGTTGCACCACACCCGGTCGCCGGGCGCGAAACCGCGCACGGCTTCGCCCGTCGCCACCACGCGGCCGACGAAATCGCGGCCGACGATGAAAGGCATGGGGACGGGCGTGGCGTAGGCGCCGGAGCGCACGAAGGTGTCCACGTGGTTCACGCCCAGCGCTTCGACCCGGGCCAGCACGTCGCGCGGACCGCAGGCAGGCACGGGCAGCTGGCCGATCTCGATCGCCTCCGGGCCGCCCAGCTTGCGCACGAAGGCGGCGCGCATGGTCCGGGGCAGGGCGTTCACGGCACGAGTCCGTAGTTGCGCGCCCAGCCGGCGGCCAGCGCGGCCTCCTCGGCGTGGCCCCAGGTGTAGGCGGGCGAGAGGATGGGGGCGGCGTGTTCCACCTCCACCAGCACCGCGCGATGTGCGGGGTAGCCGGGGCCGTTCAGTTCCAGCAGCCAGTCGTGCAGCCAGTCGTAGACCGGGTCGCCCGGCTCGTGGAACGTGGTGGTGCCGCTGAAGCGGTAACCGCGGCGACGCAGGAAATCGATCGCGTTGATCGCGATGCGCGGGTCGCGCGCCAGGTTCGCCATGCTGCCGGGCGAGGCGATGTCCATGAAGGCGAGATGCCGGTCGTCGCGCACGCGCAGCGAGCCCTTGGGCGAGAGATTGGGCGAACCGTCGGCGTTGACGGTCGCCACGAAGCAGAGCCTGGAGGACTCGACGATGCCGCGCATGTCGTCGGTGATGAGGGTCATGGGCATGCCTCGCGTGGATGGGGGAGGGCTGCATGACCGGCCGGCCGTGCGGCGCGCCGCTGCACAGCCTAAACCCAAGCCGCGAAGGGAGGCTGCCCGACCATGGTCGGGCAGCCCGTCGTGTTCAGCGCGGGTATTTCGCCATGATGTCGTGCACCTGGCGGGTCAGCGCCACCGCCTGGTCGAACGGGCGCAGCCACATGTTGCGGCCGAACATCACGCCAGAGGCGCCGGACTGCATGTAGTGCTCCACCTTGCGCAGCACCGCCGCATCGTCGTCGTTCTTCTCGCCGCCGGAGAACAGCACCATGGTGCGGCCGGCCGAGCGCACCACGCGGGCGCAGCGGGCGGCGGAGTCTTCCTTGAGCTTGTCGTACGGCGCCGGTACGTTGGCCACGCTGTCGTTCGGCTCGTGCAGCTTGACGATGTCCGCGCCCAGTTCCAGCGCCACGCGTGCGGCGTAGTCCTGCGCATACAGGGTGTTGGTGCCGCCCTTGGCGTTGACCGCGCTGCCACGCGGGTAGGACCACAGTACCAGCGGCATGCCGTAGCGCTCGCAGTCGCGGCGTACCTGCTCGAACTGGCGGAACTCGTCGTGCTGGCGCGGCGAGCCCACGTACATGGTGTAGCCCACCGCCTCGGCGCCGAGGCGCACGGCGTCCTCCACCGAGGCGAACAGCGGCGAGGTGGCCTCGGCGTCGCTGGGGATGTTGGTCTTGCCGTTGAGCTTGAGGATCAGCGGTACGCGACCGGCGTATCCGGTCATGTACTTCTCGGCCAGGCCGATGCCCAGCGCGATGGCAGAAAAGCCGCCGGCCGCGGCGAGTTCAAATTGGTACGACGGATCCACGGCCGGCGGGTGGGGAAAAAAGTCGGTGGGGCCATGCTCCAGGCCCTGGTCCAGCGGCAGCACCAGCAGGCTGCCGTTCCTGGGACCCGAGCCATACAGCAGGCGCCACAGGCGCGCGCGCTTGCCCTGCGACAGCGGCAATTTCGAAAAGCTTTCGGAAGCTTGCGAAGGTACTTGTAAGTTCTGTTTCATTTCGAATACGCTGGTCAGGTGGGCGGATGGGCTTCACATTCGAACGAAAAGAATAAAATGTCAATACTTGGAAATAAAACGAAAGCATTCGACAGTTTCGCCGCGCTGGCGGCGGCTGCGCCGGCGGCGCAGCGCGAGTTCGGCTACGCCGATACCTTGCGCGAGATCCTGCAGCAGCCGGCGACCTGGCAGGCCACCGCGGCCCTGCTGCGCGAACCGTCGGTGCAGGCACAGCTGCAGGCGGTGCTGGCGCCGCGCCCGGCGCAGGTCGTGCTGACCGGCTCGGGCAGCTCGATCTATGCCGGTGAATGCATCGTGCCGGACCTGCAGCAGGCGCTGGGCGTGCCGGTGCAGGCGATCGCCGCCGGCACCCTGCTCACGCACTGGCGCAGCGCGCTGCCGCCGGGCGGCGGCCTGCTGGTCTCGATCGCGCGCTCGGGCGACAGCCCGGAGAGCGCCGGCGTGGTCGACCAGTTGCTGGCGCATGCGCCGGACTGGCGCCATCTCGCCATCACCTGCAATGCGGACGGCAGGCTGGTCACGCAGTACCGGAACGAGCCGCGTTGCGCCGCCCTGGTGCTGGACGAGCGCACCAACGACCGCAGCCTGGTGATGACCAGCAGCTTCACCAACCTGGTGCTGGCCGGCAGCGGCCTGGGCGGCCGCGCCGGGGACGCCGCTTGGCAGGCCGGCGTGCGGCGCCTCGCCGGTTGCGTGCAACGCGTGTTCGAGCAGCAGTCGGATGCGCTGGCGGCGATCGCGTACGGCAACTTCGACCAGGCGGTATACCTCGGCAGCGGCGGCGCACTGGGCGCGGCGCGCGAGGCGGCGCTGAAGATGCTGGAGATGACCGGCGGCCGCGTGACCACGATGGCCGAGACCTTCCTCGGCCTGCGCCACGGCCCGATGTCCAGCCTCGACGGGAACACCCTGGTGGTGGCCTTCCTCTCGCCGGATCCGGCAGTGCGCGCCTACGAGTACGACCTGCTGCGCGAGCTTGGCCGCAAGCGCCTGGGCCTGGCGTGTGTGCTGGTCGGCGAGGGCATCGCCGACGACGTGATCGGCGCGCAGGACGTGGCGGTGGATCTCGCGGGCCTTTCGGCGGGCGACGACGCGTTGCCGCTGCTGGCCGACGTGGCGGTGGGCCAGACGCTGGCGTTCTTCCGCTGCCTGGCGCTCGGCGGCAAGCCGGACGCGCCTGCGCAGGGCGTGCTCACCCGCGTGGTCGAGTCGTTCGCGCTGCATGCCGCGGGCAGCCCGTCAGGGCAGCCCGCACAGAGTGAGGGGAGCTCTGCGTGAAACGCATCCTCGTCGCCGGCGAGCTCAATGTCGACCTGGTGTTCCGCGACTGCCAGTCGTTTCCGGCGCCGGGGCGCGAAGTGCTGGCCGAGGACGCCCAGGTCGTGCCGGGCAGTTCCTCGATGATCTGCGCGGCGTGCCTGGCGCGGCTGGGCAACCCGGTGGCCTTTGCCGGCAAGGCCGGCGCGGACGGCTGGGGCGACTTCTGCGTGTCGGCGCTGCAGGGCGCCGGCGTCGACGTGGCTGCGGTGCGGCGCGACCCTGCCCTGCGCACCGGCATCACTGCTTCGTTCTCCACCAGCGCCGACCGCGCACTGGTCACCTTCGCCGGCGCGATCGGCGCGCTGCGCGCGTCGGACATCGACGATGCGCTGCTGGCCACGGCCGATCACCTGCATGTGTCCTCGTATTACCTGCAGAGCGCCTTGCGCCCGGACCTCAAATCGCTGTTCGCGCGGGCGAGCGCGCTGGGGCTGAGCACTTCGCTCGACCCCGGCTTCGATCCCGAACAGCGCTGGGGCAACGAGTGGCCCTGCCTGCTTTCCGGGGTCGACCTGTTCCTGCCCAACGATGTGGAACTGGCCGGCATCAGCGGCTGCGGCGGGGTGCTCGACGGCCTGCGCACGCTGGACAACGGCCGCACCCGCACCGTGGTGAAGCGCGGCCGGCACGGTTGCGCCACGCTGGACGATGCCGGCCGGTTGCTCGAGTCGGCCGCCTTCGCGGTGGATGCGGTGGACAGCACCGGCGCCGGGGATTCCTTCGACGCCGGTTTCCTGCATGCCTGGCTGCGCGGCCTGCCGCTGGCCGAGGCGATGCGCTGGGGCAATGCCTGTGGCGCGCTGTCCACGCGCGGCGTGGGCGGCACCGCGCGGCAGGCCGACGCGGCCGAGGCGCAGGCCCTGCTGGAGGCCGCGCCGTGATCACCGTGGCCGGCTTCAACACCGCGATCGACCATCTGATGCGGGTTGGCACGCTGCACCTGGGCGAGGTCAACCGCACGGTGCACGAGCAGGTGTTGCCCGGCGGCAAGGGCCTGCACGTGGCGCAGACCATCGCCGCGCTGGGCGAGCCGGTGCAGCTGATCGGCCTGGTCGACGCGGCGCACCGCAACCTCACCGCGCGGCGCATGAGCGAGCGCGGCGTGCTGTTCCACGGCGTGGAGATCGACGCGCCGCTGCGCCACTGCATCGCGCTGCAGGATGCGGGCGGGCAGATCACCGAAGTACTGGGGCAGGGGCCGCAACTGGGCGAGCGTGACCGCGCGGCGCTGTTCCGCGCGTTCCGCCTCGCGCTGGCCGAGAGCGAGCTCGTGATCCTGTCCGGCAGCCTGCCGCGCGGCCTCGCCGCCGACACCTATGCCGAACTGGTGCAGCAGGTGCGCGCGGCCGGCAAGCGCTGCCTGGTCGATGCCAGCGGCGAGGTGCTGCGGCAGGCGGTGCCGGCGCAGCCGTTCCTGCTGAAGCCGAACCGCGACGAGGCCGAGGCGCTGCTCGGCCGCCCTGTCGGCGACCTCGACGCCGCCGTCGGGGCGCTGCGCGAGCTTCATGCCCGCGGCGTGGCGACGCCGGTGCTGAGCCTCGGCGCGCTGGGTGCGGTGGGCATGGACGACAGCGGCGTGTGGCATGCCGCGGTCGAGCTCGAGCAGGTGCGCAACACCGTCGGCTCGGGCGACTGCTTCCTGGCCGGCATGGCCGTGGCGATCAGGCGCGGCGAGCCGCTGTGCGAGGCGTTGCGGCTGGCGGTCGCCTGCGGCGCCGCCAACGCGATGGATGTGGAAACCGGTTACGTGCGTCCGGACCAGGTCGAGGCATTGCTCGGCCGGGTGCGGATGCGCGAATGGAAGCACTGAGACATCGGCGGAGTCCGCCAATTGCCGACGAGATGAGTCGCCGGCGTCGAAACGATCCGCGGGCTGCGGGGGTGCATCCGCTCGCGGGTATCCATAAGCGGTTCATTCGCTCCGAGGGGCAATCATGAATTCCAGCAGAAACATTCCGCTGCGACAGACCGGCCTGGCCACGGCATTCGGTCTGTTGCTGGCGTCCACGGCCGCATATGGCCAGTCGACCACCAGCAGCATCTTCGGCCGCGTGCCGGTGCAGGCGGGCGAAAGCGTGACGGTCAGCAACGGCTCGGGCCTGACGCGCACCGTCGGCATCGACAGCCAGGGCCGGTACAACGCCAACCAGCTGCCGGTCGGCACGTACACGGTGAGCCTGATGCGCGGCGGCCAGGTCATCCAGCAGCGCAGCAACGTGCTGCTGAAGGTCGGCGTCGGTTCGGAGGTCTCGTTCAGCGAGCAGGCCGCCGCCGGCAGCACGGCGAACGCGAAACAGCTGTCGGGCGTGAGCGTGACGGCCAACGCGCTGCCGCCGATCGATGTCAGCTCGGTGGATTCGCGCACCGTGCTCACCGCCGACCAGCTGGCCAAGCTGCCGCTGGGGCATACCGCGGAGGCGGTCGCGCTGCTGGCGCCGGCGGCCAATTTCGGCGCCGGCGGCGCGGCCAGCACCACGGGCGAGCCGCTGGTCAGCTTCGGCGGTTCGTCGGCCACGGAGAACGCGTACTACCTCAACGGCTTCAACACCACCGATCCCAACAACGCCGAGGGCGGCATCACCCTGCCGTACGGTTCGATCGACCAGGAAGAGGTCTATACCGGCGGCTACAGCGCGCAGTACGGCCGCAGCGACGGCGGCGTGATCAACATGATCGGCAAGAGCGGCACCAACGAGTGGCACTTCGGCGGGCAGTACCTCTACGAGCCGTCCTCGATGGTCGGCAGCCAGAACAACGTCTACTACGCGAACGGCCTGCCGCCGTCGCCGGTGGCGGGCCGGCTGTACCAGCCCAACAGCAAGAACGACTACTGGTCGTCGGTGTACGACCTCTACGTCGGCGGCCCGCTCATCAAGGACAAGCTGTTCTTCTTCGCCTCGGCGGAAATGACCAACACGCAGGGCAACACGGTCAACAGCGTCGAGTCCGGCACCGATTCGCACTACAAGAACAAGCTGCCCAAGTGGTACGCCAAGGTGAACTGGAACATCACCGACAACAACCTGCTGGAATTGACCGGCGCCTCGGAGAAGAGCGAGGACACCGGCACCGTCTACAACTACGACTACAACCACCTCACCGACGCGGGCTTCAAGTCCTACGCCAACGACACCAAGCACGGCGGCGACCTGTGGCTGGCGAAGTACACCAGCTACATCACGGACAAGCTGACCCTCACTGCCATGTACGGCAGCATGAAGACGCGCAGCTACAGCGAGAATCCCGCCTACGACCCGAGTGAGACCTACATCGCCGGCTACACCTACCAGAATCCGGCGCTGAACGGCGGCACGCCGATCACCAACAACCAGAACGTGCAGGAAATCACCAACCCGGGCCAGAATTTCGTGACGACCAACCTGCGTGTCGCGTTGACCTACACGCTGGGCGACCACACGATCACGGCCGGCATCGACAACCTGCGCACGGCGGCTAGGGACCAGGACGAGCTGACCTCCGGGCCGGGCTACTACTGGGACTACGCCCAGACGAATACCCCGAACCAGCCGCAGGTGCCCGCCCTCGGCGTGGGCGCCATCGGCGACTACCCCAACGGGGCCAGCGGCTATTTCGTCACCAAGAACATCTTCAACCAGGGCGGCAACCTGTTCTCCACCGAGCGCGCCGAATACATCGAGGACCAGTGGCAGTTCAACGACCGCCTGCTGCTCTCCATCGGCCTGCGCGACGACGGCTTCACCAACACCAACGCCAGCGCCATGGCCTACATGCGGCAGACCAAGCCGCAATGGGCGCCGCGCCTCGGCTTCAGCTGGGACGTGTTCGGCGACAGCTCGTTCAAGGTGTTCGGCAATGCCGGCCGCTACTACCTCGGCTCGCCGATCGCCCCGGGCGATCCCGCCAACGGCTACACCTCCACCCAGCAGTACTTCACTTACAGCGGCATCTCGGCCAGCGGCACGCCGACCGGCCTGACCCAGGTCTCGGTGCCGGTGTCGGCGGACGGCGCCTACGGCCAGACCCCCGATCCGCGCACCATGACGGTGACCAGCCTCAAGGCCATGGACCAGGACGAGTTCATGCTGGGCTTCCAGAAGACCGCCGGCCCGAAATGGGTCTACGGCGCCAAGCTCACCCGCCGCATCCTGCGCCACGTGATCGACGATTACTGCGATGCGGCGGCGGTCGTCGCCAAGGCGGCCACCGAGGGCATCACCGACGTCAACAACGCCACCTGCTACTACATCAACCCGGGCGAGGCGAACACCTTCGCGGTGCAGGACCCGAACGGCGTGTTCCACAGCGTGACGCTGTCCAACGCCGACATGGGCTTCCCGCACGCGGTGCGCCGCTACTACGGCCTGGATACCTTCCTGGAGCATCCGTTCGACGGCAAGTGGTACGCCAAGATCAGCTACACCTTCTCGCGCAGCTACGGCAACAGCGAAGGCGAAGGCCAGTCCGACATCAAGGCCATCGGCGGCACGCAGAACGTCGACTGGGATTTCCCGCCGCTGATGGTCTATGCCGACGGCCCGCAGGGCAACGACCACACCAACGTGATCAAGGCCTACGGCTACTACGCGATCACGCCCGAGTGGATGGTGTCGGCCAACCTCAACCTGACTTCGGGCGGCCCGAAGTACTGCCTCGGCTACTACGGCCCGAATGGCACCGACCCGGTCGGCTACGGCTCGTTCTACCACTGGTGCAACGGCCAGCCGTCGCCGCCGGGCGCGAACGGGCGCCTGCCGTGGATGAAGGAGCTCGACCTGGGCGTGCACTACCGCCCGGCGTTCGCCGACCACAAGCTTTCCTTCAGCGTGGACGTGTTCAACGTGTTCAACGGCCAGGCGCCGCTCAACCTGTCGCCCGAGCTCAACACGACCAGCAGCACCACGTACAGCGCGCTGTACGGCACGCCGCTGGTGCTGCAACAGCCGCGCTACGTGCGCTTCGGCATCACCTACGACTACTGACGCGCCTGCGGCGACCCGTGCCGCCCGGTTACGCCGGGCGGCGTTTTACTTCAAATGGCATCGCCGGGCTTGTCCATGCGCCGGCCGGTCGATGCCAGTGGATCAATACGAGAGGCAACCATGGCAGCATCGCATCCCCATTCCCCTCGTCCGTCGCGCGCGACCTTGCTGGCTTCCTGCCTGCTGGCCGCCTTGGCGGGTCTCGGCACGGCGCACGCCGAAGACAGCGTCGCCACCGGCAGGCTGGTGCTCCAGCCCGGCACGGCGGCCTTCGCCGACCGCCAGGGCGCGGAGAGCTTCGGCAACGCCGCGATCGAGGCGAGCTGGACGCTGGACGGCCGGCACCTGGCCGGGATGACGGTGACGGATCGCGTGCACGGCCGCACACTGCCGGTATCCGCGCCGTTCGCGCTGGTGCTGGCCGACGGCAGCACGCTCAAGGCCTCCGACATGAACCTGTTGTCGTCGCCGCGCGTGGTGGCCCTGCCGGTGGATGCGAAGGCCTCGCGGTTGGCCGCGCGGATCCCCGGCAAGGCGGTGGAGGCCAGCTTCGGCGACGCGGGCGGCCGGTTCCGGGTGGACTGGAAACTGGTGCAGCGCGACGGCTCGCCCTACCTGCGCGAGGAAGTGAGCATCGCCGCGCTGAAGCAGGACGAGAAGATCGCCAAGGTGTCGCTGCTGGCGACCCAGGTGGCCGATGCCGAGGTAGTGGGCACGGTGAACGGTTCGCCGGTCGTGGCCGGCGACGTCTATCTGGGCTTCGAGAACCCGCTGTCCGACAGCACGGCATACCACGACCAGGTCAGGCTCACGCTGTCGCGCACGCTGCCGCTGGAAAAGGGCAAGACGGTGGCTTATTCGGCGGTGGTGGGCGTGGTGCGCGACGGCCAGCTGCGCCGCGACTTCGCCAGTTACGTCGAGCGCGAGCGCGCCCATCCGTATCGGCCGTTCCTGCACTACAACTCCTGGTACGACATCGGCTACTTCACCCCGTACACCGAGGCGGAGGCGCTGGACCGCATCAACACCTTCGGCGAGGAACTGCACGTCAAGCGCGGCGTGAAGCTCGACTCCTTCCTGTTCGACGACGGCTGGGACGACCGCAGCGGCAGCTGGAACTTCAGCAAGGACTTCCCGCACGGCTTCGTACCGCTGCGCGAGGCCGCCGCGAAGTACGGCGCCGCGCCGGGCATCTGGCTGTCGCCGTGGGGAGGCTACGGCAAGCCGCACGACGAGCGCATCAAGAACGGCAAGGCGGCCGGCTACGAGATCATCAACGACGGCTTCGCGCTGTCCGGACCGAAGTACTACCAGCGCTTCCACGACGTGGTGATGGAGCTGCTGAACAAGGACGGCGTCAACCAGTTCAAGTTCGACGGCACCGGCAACGTCAGCAGCGTGTTTCCCGGCAGCCGCTTCGACAGCGACTTCGCCGCGGCGATCCAGCTGATCGACGACATCCGCAAGGACAAGCCGGACACCTTCATCAACCTCACCACCGGCACCTGGGCCTCGCCGTTCTGGCTGCGCTACGCCGACACCATCTGGCGCGACGGCGAGGACGACTGGTACACCGGCGTGGGCACGATGCGCGAAAAGTGGATCACCTACCGCGACCAGCAGACCTACCAGAACATCGTGCTGAAGGGACCGCTGTTCCCGATCAACTCGCTGATGCTGCACGGCATCATCTACGCGCAGAAGAACCCGCGCCTCAACACCGATCCGGGCCACGACTTCGCCAACGAGGTGCACTCCTACTTCGCCACCGGCACCGAGCTGCAGGAGATGTACATCACGCCCTCGCTGCTCAGCAAGGCGGACTGGGACACGCTGGCGGACGCGGCGAAATGGTCGCGCGCCAACGCTGGCGTGCTGCGCGACGTGCACTGGATCGGCGGCGATCCCGGCCGCCTGGACGTCTACGGCTGGGCCGCGTGGTCGCCGAAGAAGGCCATCGTCACCTTCCGCAACCCGGACGACAAGCCGCAGCTGGCGGTGGTCGACCTGCAGCGCCAGTTGCAGCTGCCGCCGGGCGCGACGCGCCGCTTCAGCGTGCATGACGTGTGGAACAGCGGCGGGGCGGACCTGCCGAAGACGCTGGACGCCGGCCACGCGGGCACGATCAAGCTGGCGCCGTTCGAAGTGTTGACGCTGGAACTGACGCCGGACTGATGGCGCCGCGTCCAGCATGACGATGCGTCGTCCATGGGGATCATGGTCCCGCCGTGGCGCCAGCGCATGCGTGCTGGCGCTGCTGCCGGGGCTGTTGCTCGCCCAGTCGTTGCCGCCGCCGCATCCGCCGGACGTGGACGCGCGCGTCGAGCGCCTGGTGCAGGAAATGCCGCCGGAAGCTCTGCACCACCTGGTGCAGAGCTATTTCATGGCAGGCATGACGAAGCAGCCGCCGGGCAGCATCGGTGCCGCCGGCTACGTGCCGGCGATGCCGGCCTATGGCATTCCCGCGCTGCAGGAGAACGATGCCGGCATCGGCGTGAACAACTATCCGGCAGGCGTGGATGCGCGCGGCTGGCCGGTCGGCGTGCGCGGCAAGGCGGGCGATGCCACGCCGCTGCCGTCGACGCTGGCGCTGGCCGCGACCTGGAATCCGCGGCTGGCCGAGGCGGGCGGCCGGATGATCGCCGGCGAGGCACGCGCGCAGGGCATCAACGTGTTGCTGGCGGGCGGCGTCAACCTCGCGCGCGAACCGCGCGACGGGCGCACCTTCGAATATTTCGGCGAGGATCCGTGGCTTGCCGGCCGCATGGCCGGCGCGGAAATCCGCGGCATCCAGTCGCAGCACGTCATCTCCACGATCAAGCACTTCGCTCTCAACGACCAGGAGACCAACCGCCTCGCGATCAGCTCCGGCATCGGCGAGCGCGCGATGCGCGAATCCGACCTGCTGGCCTTCGAGCTGGCGATCGAGCAGGGCCGTCCCGGTGCGGTGATGTGCGGCTACAACAAGGTCAACGGTATCTACGACTGCTCCAACGCCCATTTACTCGACGACGTGCTCAAGCGCGACTGGCGCTACCGCGGCTGGGTGATGACCGACTGGGGCGGCGACCACGGCGCGACGGGCGCGCTGGCCGGCGTGGACCAGGTCTCCGGCCAGGACTTCACCGGCAGCGACGACGGCAAGGGCAGCTTCGGCGCGCCGCTGATGCGTGCTATCGGCGACCACGCGATCCCCGTGGGCCGCCTGCGGGACATGGCGCGGCGCATCCTGCGCTCGATGATGGCCAACGGTTTGTTCGACGCGGCGCCGCCGAAGCCGCTGGATGTCGCCGCCGATGCCAGGGTGGCGCAGGATGCCGAGGAGCAGGCGCTGGTGCTGCTCAAGAACGACGCGGCGCAGCTGCCGCTGGGCGGCCGCGTGCAGCGCATCGCCGTGATCGGCGGCCATGCCGATGCGGGCGTGCTTTCCGGCGGCGGTTCGGCGCAGGTGTGGCCGCTGGGCGGCCCGGCGATCAAGCCGGTGCATCCCGGCCTGCACGACAGCGCCTCGCCGTGGATCGTCTACGACCCGTCGTCGCCGCTGCGGGCCCTGCGCCAGCGCCTGCCGCAGGCACGCATCGACTACGCCGGCGGCGGCGATCCTGCACGCGCGGCGGCGCTGGCGAAATCCGCCGACGTGGCCATCGTGTTCGCCACGCAATGGGAGGCCGAGGGCATCGACCTGCCCAACCTGTCCCTGCCGGATCGCCAGGATGCGCTGATCGCCGCGGTGGCCGCGGCGAACCCGCATACCGTCGTGGTGCTGGAAAGCGGCACCGCAGTGCGCATGCCGTGGCTGCCGCACGTGGCGGCGGTGCTGGAGGCCTGGTACCCGGGCGCACGCGGCGGCGAGGCCATCGCCGACGTATTGACCGGCCGCACGAATCCAGGCGGTCGTTTGCCGATCACCTTCCCGCGCGACGAGCGGCAATTGCCGCGGCCGGCCATCGCCGGCGGCGCCTCCGTCGATTACGGCATCGAAGGCGCGGCGGTCGGCTACAAGTGGTTCGACCGCCAGAAGCTGGCCCCGCTGTTTCCCTTCGGCTACGGGCTCTCGTACACGCGCTTCGCCTATTCGAAGCTCAAGGTGAACGCAGGAGCGCGCGTAACGGTGAGCTTCACGGTGCGCAACGTGGGCGGGCGCGCCGGCATGGATACGCCGCAGGTCTACGTAGACATGCCGGCCGTCGACGGCGAGGCGCCGAGGCGGCTGGCCGGGTTCGACAAGGTCGAGCTGAAGCCGGGCGGCCGGGCGACCGTGTCGGCAACGATCGACCCGCGGCTTTTTGCGGTGTTCGACGTTGCCGCGGACCGCTGGCGCATCGCCGCCGGCCGCTATACGGTCGAGGTGGGCCATTCGTCGCGCGATATGGCATTGCGCGGCAGCGTCGACATGAAGGCGGCGAGCATCGCGCCCTGAATGAAATGAATAGTGCGGCCCTGGATGGCCGCCCGTTTGACTTCCGCGAACAGGGACGATCGCAAAGAATCTTTCATAGTGCGGCTGTGGATGGCTGCCCGTTTGACTTCTGCGATCAAGGACGATCGCAAAGAGCCTTTCAAGTGCAGCCATGGATGGCCGCCCATTTGACCTTCGCGACCAGGGACGATCGCAAAAACCATCAGAGGAGTGCGCAGATCATGGTGAACAAGTCACGCCGCAACCTGCTCAAGGCCGCTGCGCTGCTGCCGCTGGCCGCCGCCTGCGACGGCATGGCGTGGGGTGCGGGCGCATCCGCGACGCAGGCCAGCTTCGCGCTGGACACGACCCGGCCCGGTCGGCGCGTCGATCCCAGCCTCGCCAGCCTCAGCTACGAAACGCTGGAGCTGGCCGATCCAACCTTCTTCGCCGCGGACAACCACGGCCTGGTGCGCCTGTTCCGCGAGATGAACCCGCACGGCGTGCTGCGCATCGGTGGCAACACCAGCGACGACACCGTGTGGGGCGGCTACAAGGGCCGCATGCCGACCTACGTCCCGCGCCGGCACGGCAAGTTGCTGCAGCCGCACGTGCTGAAGCCGGAAGGCCTGCAGGCATTGGCCGGCTTCGTGCGCGCCACCGGCTGGAAGCTGGTGTTCGGCGTGAACCTGCGCATCGGTTCGCCGGAGATGGCGCTGGACCTGGCGCAGACCGTGCAGCGACTGGTGGGCGACCAACTGCTGGCGATCCAGATCGGCAACGAGGCGAACAACTACGAGCCCGACTACGCCGCCTTCGACGCGGCGTGGACGCCGTATGCCAAGGTGCTGCGCGCGGCCGGCCTGCCGCTGGCCGGACCGGACACCGGCGCGAACACCGACTGGGTGATCGAGTACGCGAAGCGCCATGCCAGGGAGAACGTATTCCTCAGCCGGCACTACTACCGCGGTGCGGCGGAGGACGGCTCGATCCCGGACATGCTCGCCGGCGATCCGGGCTTCTTCGGCGAGGTCGAGCAGATCATGCGCGTGGCGGACCAGTACGGCTTGCCGTTCCGCATCTCCGAAGGCAACTCCTACTACAACGGCGGCCGCGACGGCACCAGCAACGTGTTCGCCTCCGCACTGTGGGGAGCGGATTTCATGCTGGCGCTGGCGCAGCGCGGCGTGGCCGGCATGCATTTCCACGGCGGCACGCTGACTTCGGTGGAGGCCTCGCTGGGGCGGGTGGCGAAGGCGCCCACGGGCGGCGACATCGTGGCGCGACGCGACGCGCTGGCCTCGCGCTATTCCGCCATCGCCGGCAGCCGCGAACTGGGCTACCAGCCGCGTCCGCTGTTCCACGGCATCGCGCTGGCGCAGCGCTTCGCCGGCGCGCAGATGTTGCCAGGCCGGTTCGACGCGGGCGGCGCCAACCTCACCGCCTATGCGGCGAAGCAGGGCGATGCCGTGCTGGTCGCGCTGATCAACAAGGATGCGCAGCGCGACGCCACGGTCGCGCTGAGCGGTTTGCCGCACGGCGCGAAGGGCGAGCTGATGCGCCTGCGCGCGCCGGCGCTGGACAGCCGCCGCGACGTGAGCTTTGCGGCGGACGGCCACCCGTCGGCCGATGCCGGCGGCGCGTGCCGTATCGCAGTGCCGAAGGGCAGCGCGGTCTGGCTGCACTGGGCGTGATGATTCCCGGGCTCGGGAACGCCAAGCCGGTTGTTGTTTCCCCGCTCCCATTTGCGGGAGCGGGGTTGAAGGAGAGGGGCTTTTGCTGATGGGCTTGCGCAAGGAACAAAGTGGTTTCGTGCGCCGGTAGGCGATCGAAAGCCAGCGGCAGGCGGCCCAGGATGCGGAAACGAAAAGTTGTCGCGGGTATCCACCCCTCGCCTAAGCTCTCCCCCAAAGGGGAGAGAGGCGAGTGATTCGTCGCCTGTGACTGGACAAAATTCAAGGAGCGACCGATGAAATGCATCATGCGGGCGGCGCTAGCCATGGCGCTGGCGTGTCTACTCCCTGCAACGGCGTCCGCCGCCGCCGTCAGCGACCAGCCGTTGCCGCAGCCGCAGGGCGGCCCACGCCCCGATGCCGCCACCGTGCAGGCGTGGCAGGCGCGCAAGTTCGGCCTGTTCATCCACTTCGGCCTGTATTCGATGCTGGGCGGCGTGTGGGACCGCAAGCGCATCACGCAGGGCTACAGCGAGCAGATCCAGTCCTTCGCGCCGGTGCCGATCGACCAGTACGAAGCCCTGGCCAGGCGTTTCGATCCGGTGAAGTTCGACCCCGACGCCATCGTGGCGCTGGCCAAGGCCGCGGGCATGAAGTTCATCGTGCTCACCGCCAAGCACCATGACGGCTTCGCGATGTTCCATACCGCGCAGAACCGCTACAACATCGTCGACGCCACGCCGTACAAGCGCGACGTGGTGAAGGAGCTGGCCGATGCCTGCGCGCGGGCGCATATGCCGTTCGGCGTGTACTACTCCACCATCGACTGGCACTGGATGCACGGCCAGTACCTTCCCGACAACGACAATCCGATCACGCCCGCGCAGGCGGATTTCAACGTGGCGCAGATCCGCGAGCTGATGAGCCACTACGGCCCGATCAGCGAGGTCTGGTTCGACATGGGCAAGCCCACGCCGGCACAGAGCGCGCGCTTCGCCCACACGGTACACGAGCTGCAGCCGCAGACCATGGTGTCCGGCCGGGTGTGGAACCACCAGGGCGACTTCACCGTGATGGGCGACAACCGCGAGCCGGGCGAGGGCATGGAAAAACCCTGGCAGTCGCCCGCCTCGATGTTCCCCGAGACCTGGGGCTACCGCTCCTGGCAGGTGCGCACGGACCTGCCGGGCAAGGTGCGCGAGAACATCGCGCGGCTGGTGCGCGTGGTCAGCGCCGGCGGCAACTACATCCTCAACATCGGCCCGGAAGGCGACGGTTCGGTGGTGCCCTACGAGGCCGCCGTGCTGCGCGGCATCGGCGCGTGGCTGAAGCCGCGGGGCGAAGCGATCTACGGCACGCGCGCCTCGCCGTTCCACAAGCTGGACTTCGGCTATGCCACGCTGGGGGCGCACACGCTGTACCTGTTCGTGGCGAAGCCGCCGGCCGACGGTGTGCTGCATTTGCCCGGCGTGGTCGGCACGCGCTTCGGGGCGGGCCATGTGCTGGCCGATGCGCAGGCGACCGTAGGTTCCGTGGCCGTCGATGCATCGGGCGCCACGGTCAAGGTGCGGAACCTCGCGGGCGCCGGCTACATGCCGGTGGTGGCGATCCCGTTCGAGGGCAGGCTGCACGTGCGGCCCGACGCGGTGGCGCCCGGTGCGGACGGTCATGTGCAACTGGTGGCGGCGCAGGCCGAGCACTTCCTCAACTACAACGGCTACGGCTACGACGATCCGCCCAGCCTCTACAAGTTGCGCTGGCATGCGCAGCTCGGCGCGGGCGACTACATGCTGACGGTGCGTTACCGCGATGCGCATGCACCGGCGCGGCTGGATGTCTGGGTGGACGGTCGTCCCCGCACCCTGGCGTTGCCGGCAGGCCAAGGTGTAGCCCACCTGCGCGTGAGCCGCGACCCACACGCCTTCCCTTATGCAATGCAGGTGGAGCTGACGCCGGTGGCGCCGTTCAACAAGGGCGACCGCCTGCCGGCGACCATCGAATCGGTGGGGCTTGCGTCGCTCATGAGCCCGGTCACCCCGGCCCACGGAGGATGAAGTTCCATGCCTGATATCCGTTTGCAGCGCTCGTCCTGCTGTCCACGCCTTGGTTTCGCCCTGATCGGCCTGCTGCTGGCGTTGCCCGTGCTGGCCGCCACCAAGCAGGCTCAGCCTTTCCACGACGACGAGGCGGATGCGCCCTACAAGGTGTGGAACAGCACGCCGGCGATCACCATGCCGCCGCTGCTGTTCGATGTGTCCGATACGTCGGTGGTGGTGGAATGGATGACCGACGGCGATGCCGACGGCAGCGTGCGCTACGGCGAGCATGCGCTGGACCACACCGCGGTGGCCGCGCACGACGGTCTGCTCGACGTCGGCACCTTCCACCGCGTGGTGATCGATGGCCTCCAGCCGGGACACACCTACCAGTACCAGGTGGCCTCGCGCCGCGTGGTGGTGATCAAGCCGTACTGGCCTGAGCGCGGCAACACCGTGCAGGGCGAGACGCTGCATTTCACCACGCTGGATGCCGCGCGACCCACCGCGCGCTTCGCCGTGATCACCGATACCCACGAGAAGGTGTCGCGCATCAATACCCTGCTGGGCGAGATCCGCAAGACGCCCGAGGACTTCGTGGCGCACCTGGGCGACACGGTGAACTGGGCGGCGAGCGAACAGCAGCTCAAGGACGTGTTCCTGGGGCCGACCGCCGAGGACCTTGGCGGCACCGTGCCGCTGCTCTACGTGCATGGCAACCATGAGTACCGCGGCCCGTTCGCGCGCGAGCTGGGTCCGTACCTGCACGAGCAGGGTGGCCGTTACGACTATGCGCGTGACGATGGCCCGCTGCACCTGATCGCGGTCGATACCGGCGAGGACAAGCCGGACGACACCAATGTCTACGCCGGCCTCAACGACCTGCGCGACTACCGTCGCGCCGGGTTGGTGCGCTTTGGCCAGGCATTGTCCGAAGCGCGCACACGCAGTGCGCCGTTCACCGTGATCCTCGGCCACCAGCCGGACTGGGGCTGGACCGGCGGCGACAACGCGAAGTGGACGCAGCTGGCGAACCAGGCGCACGTCGATCTGTTCATCGCCGGCCACGAGCATCGCTTCATGCACATCCAGCCCGGCGAGCGCGGCAACGACTTCCCCATCCTCGTCGTCGGGCAGGACCAGGTGGCCTGGGTGGAAGCCACCGACACCGCGCTGAAGGTCCGGGTGACCGACAGCAGCGGCAAGCTGGTCGACGCATTCACGCTGGCGCGCAAGACCAAATAAACGCAACGGTTCCCCCGGAGGCTCCCGCATGAATCCCTTTCTGTCGCGCCGGCAATTCACCAAGGCTGTCGGCGGGCTCGTGGCGGCGTGCGCCGTGCCGCTGGCGACGAAAGTGCAGGCGGCGACCACCGCCGCGGTCACGGGTGCGCAAGACGCCCCGGCGACGCGACGTGTTTTTCCCGCCGGCTTCGTGTGGGGCACGGCCACCGCCGCCTACCAGGTGGAAGGTGCGGTCAAGGCCGACGGGCGTGGTGAATCGATATGGGACGCGTATGCGCACACACCCGGCAAGATCGCGGGTGGCGCGACGGCCGACGTGGCCGACGACGACTACCACCGCTATCCCGAGGACATCGCCCTGATGCGCGGGCTGGGCGTGGGCGCGTACCGCTTCTCGGTGGCGTGGCCGCGCATCTTTCCCGAGGGCACCGGCCGGCCGAATCCGAAGGGCGTGGATTTCTACAAGCGGCTGGTCGATGCGCTGCGCGCGGCGGGCATCGAGCCGTATTGCACGCTGTACCACTGGGACCTTCCCGAGGCGCTGCAGCGCAAGGGCGGCTGGCAGAACCGCGACACCGCCAAGGCCTTCGCCGACTACGCCGGCTACATGGCCGGCCAGCTGGACGGTCGCGTGCGGCACTTCATGACGATGAACGAGATCAGCACCTTCATCGGCAACGGCTACGGCAGCACGGCGATGGCGCCGGGGCTGGGACTGAAAGGGCAGGCCCTGCAGCAGGCGCGGCACCATGCGCTGCTGGGCCACGGCCTGGCCGTGCAGGCGATCCGCGCGGCCACCGGCGCGCGGACCAGGGTGGGTTCGGCCGAAGGCATCGACGCGCCCATGCCGGCCTTCGACGCACCCGAGCACGTGGCCGCCGCGCGCAAGGCCGCGGTGGAGGAGAACGCCGGCTACCTCACCGCCATGCACACCGGCCGCTACACCGACCTGTACCTCAAGACGCTGGGCGCGGACGCGCCGAGGTTCACGCCCGGGGAGATGCGCATCATTGCCAGCAAGACCGACTTCCAGGGTCTCAACATCTACACCGGCAACTACTACCTCGCCGCCGACAACGAGCGCGGCTACCAGGCCGTGCCGTTCCCGCAGTCGTATCCGCGCATGCAGAGCAGCTGGATCCGGTTCGCGCCGGACGCCCTGTACTGGGGGCCGAAGCTGATGGCGGAGGAGCTGCGCATCGGCGACATCTACATCACCGAGAACGGCACCTCCAGCACGGCGGCGCCGGATGCCGGGGGGCGCGTGCTGGACATCGACCGGGTGATGTTCCTGCGCCAATACCTCGCCGAACTGCAGCGCGGGATCGCGGATGGTGCGCCGGTGCGCGGCTATTTCCTGTGGAGTCTGCTGGACAACTTCGAGTGGAGCCGCGGCTACTCCGAGCGCTTCGGCATCACCTGGGTCGATTTCGCCACGCAGAAGCGCACGCCCAAGCTCAGCTCGAAGTTCTACCACGACGTGATTGCGGACAACGCGATATGAAACGACGACTACAGCGACTGTCGATCTTCCTGCTGCTGGGCTGCGCCGGCGCACCGGCCGCATTCGCCGCCGCGCCGGCCGGCGCGGCCTTCGACACGGCGCCGGCGCGCGCCGCGCTGCAGCGCCTGCTGCCGCGGCAACAGGCGCAGTTCACCCTGCGCGCGCTGGATCGCGGGCAGGGCGCGGACCGCTTCGAGGTCCGCGGCACGCCGGGCCACATCGTGGTGGCGGGCACCTCGCCCGCGGTCATCCTGACCGGGGTGGAAACCTACCTGGAACAGACCGCACACGTCGCCATCGGCTGGCCGGGCGACAGCCTTGCGCGCCTGCCGGCCACGCTGCCGGCGCCCGCCGCGCCGATCGCCCGCCGCGCCGCGGTGCCGGACCGCTATGCGCTGAACGACACCGACGACGGCTACTCGGATGCCTACCTGGCGTGGCCGGCGTGGGAGCACAAGATCGATCTGCTCGCGCTGCACGGCATCGACGAAGTGTTCATGCCGATCGGCACGGAAGCGGTGTACCGCCGCACCTTCCGGGATTTCGGCTACAGCGATGCGGCGATCCGCGCGTGGATTCCCGCCACCGCGCACCAGCCGTGGTGGCTGCTGCAGAACATGTCCGGCTTCGACGCGCCGGTGTCGCCGCGGCAGTACGCGCGGCGCGTGGCGCTGGCGCGGAAAATCGTGGCGCGCCTGCGCGCGCTGGGCATGACGCCGGTCTTCCCGGGCTACTTCGGCACCGTGCCCGGGGGCTTCGCGGCGAAACATCCCGGCGCGAACGTGGTGCCGCAGGGCATCTGGGCCGGCTTCCGGCGGCCGGACTGGCTCGATCCGCGCGACCCGCTCTACGCCAAGGTCGCGGCGGACTTCTACCGCCGGCAGCGCGTGTTGTTCGGCGACGGCACGATGTACAAGATGGACCTGCTGCACGAAGGCGGCCGCGCCGGCAACGTGCCGGTGGCGGATGCCGCACGTGGCGTGATGCACGCATTGCAGGCCGCGCATCCGGGCGCGCGCTGGGTGCTGCTGGGCTGGCAGCACAACCCGCTGCCGGCGGTGCTGGACGCGGTGGACCGCCAGCGCCTGCTGATCGTCGACGGCCTGTCGGACCGCTACGACGGCCTGGACCGCGAGAAGGACTGGCACGGCACGCCGTATGCCTTCGGCAGCATCCCCAACTTCGGCGGCCACAGCACGCTGGGCGCGAACGCCGGCGTGTGGCTGAAGCGTTTCGCCGCATGGCGCGACAAGCCCGGCAGCAAGCTGCGCGGCATCGCCTGGATGCCTGAGGCCAGCGGCATCGACCCGGCGGCATTCGCTCTGTTCACCGCATTGGCGTGGGAGCCGGCGCCACACGACGAAGCCGCCTGGTTCAAGGCCTATGCCGACAGCCGCTATGGCGGCGCCGACGCGCATGCCGAGGCGGCGTGGCGCATCCTCGGCGAAACCGCCTACGCCATGCCGTCCAACGGCGACTCGGAGCCGCAGGACAGCCTGTTCGAAGCGCGCCCCTCGCAGGACGTGGCCACGGCGGCGACCTGGTCGCCGAGGGCGATGCGCTACGACGCCGGGCATTTCGCGCAGGCCATCTGCGAACTGCTGCAGGTGGCGCCGGCGCTGCGCGGCAGCAGCGCCTACCGCCACGATGTGGTGGACGTGGCGCGGCAGACGCTGGCCAACCGCGCCCGCGTGCTGTTGCCGCAGATCGAGGCGGCCTACGGCGCGAAAGACGCCGCACGCCTGCATGCGCTCGATACCGGGTGGCTGGACGACATGGCGCTGCTCGATCGCCTGCTCGCCAGCGATCCGGATTTCCTGCTCGGCAACTGGCTCGCGCCGGCGCGTGCCGCGGCGGCCGACGATGCCGAAGCGGCGCAGTTCGAGTACGACCAGCGCTCGCTTATCACCATCTGGGGCGGACGCCAGGGCGCGGACGATGGCGAGCTGCACGACTACGCCAACCGCGAGCTGTCCGGCCTGGTGAGCGGCCTGTACGAACCGCGCTGGCGGCGCTTCTTCGCATCGCTGGAGCAGTCGCTGGCGACGGGCAAGCCGCCGGAGAAGATCGACTGGTACGCGATGGAACACGCCTGGGCGGTCTCGCGCCAGGCAGAACCCACGGTGCCGCAGGGTGATCCGTGGCAGCTGGCGTCTGAAGTGGCGCAACGGCTGGGGATCTGCAAGCCATGAGTCTGTCATCGAAAAAGGAATGCTGAATGCATCCTATTGGTACGCGCATATCCGAGTCGTGGACTCCGTTCTCGCTGAGCGTAGCTTGCGCTAGCAAGCGGAGTCGAAGCGTCGTCGCAGCCGGCCCTTCGACTTCCTCGCTCCCCAAATCCGTGGCCATCCATGGCCACTCCCCGCGTGCGGACCTGTGGTCCTACGCTCAGGGCGAACGATGGTGGGTTGCAGAGACTCAACGCCAATCAGGCTCCAAGGGAAGAAGGGCTTTGCAAAGCCGACTTGCGGCAACTTTGCTGTTTGCAATATTGCCGTTTGCATCCCAGGCGCAAACCCTGCACGTTGCGCCGACGGGCCCGGCCAGCGGCACCTGCGATGCATCGTCGCCCTGCAGCTTGCAGGCCGCGCAGGCGAAGGTTCGCACACTGCGTGCCCAGGGCCGCGACGACATCGCCGTGCAGTTGCAGGACGGCACCTACCGCCTGCGGCAACCGCTGCAGTTCGGCGAAGCGGACAGCGGCGCGAAAGGCCATCCGGTGCGCTGGCAGGCGGCGCCGGGCGCGCATCCGGTGCTGTCCGGGGCCAAGCTCCTGCACGGTACGCGCGATGGCGCGCTGTGGCGTTTCGCGCTGCCGCCGGAGGATGCGCCGTCGAGCATCTACGTCGATGGCCGGCGCCGCTGGCCGGCGCGCACCGGAGCTTGCCCGCACTGCGTGGTGGATGCCAGGGGTCTGTCGAATGTGCCGCCGGCGATCCTGCGCACATTGCGGGTGGGTTCGCTGGCGGTGATGCACGAGCGCTGGCGCGACTTCCGTTGCCGCGTGGTCGCGCTGGGGCCGGGGCGCGTCGATCTTGCCCAGCCGTGCTGGCACAACGCCACGCTGGACTCGCGCGGCAACGGCTGGGCGGTGGCCAGCCCGGTGGGCAAGTACTACGCCGGCGTGGACTGGTTTGAGAACCTTGCCGGTGCTCCGTCCGCGCCGGGCAGCTATACGGTGGACACGGCGCAGCACGTGCTGCGCTATCGGCCGTTGCCCGGCGAAGCCGCGCGCGCGCCGTCTATCGAATGGCCCGTGCTCGAACAGCTCCTCGTATTGAAAGGCACGGCCAAGGCGCCGGTGCACGACCTGGTGTTCAGCGGCATCACCTTCGCCGGTACCGAGTGGCGCAAGCCCGAGTCCGGCGATGGTTACGTGCCCCTGCAGGCCGGTTACCTGATCGACGGCGACGGCCGCAGTGCGCTGCCCGACAACGGCGAAGGCATGACGCGCATCGGCAGCGCGGTGGACGTGGAAGCGGGCCGCGACGTCGTGTTCGACCGCGACAGTTTCCGGCAGCTCGCGGCGGCCGGCATCGCGCTGGCCGGCGGCACGCATGGCGCGGCAGTGACGAACTCGCGCTTCGCCGACCTAGGCGGCGGTGCCGTGTTCGTCGGCGACACGGAAGGGCATCCCGCCGACCCCGCCAGCAAGACCTCCGACATCGTGATCGACGACAACCGCATCGACCACGTGGCGCTGACCTACCGCGACAACGTGGCGATCATGGCCGGCTTCGTAAACGGCATCGAGATCGCGCACAACACCATCAGCGACCTGCCGTACAGCGGCATCTCGGTGGGCTGGGGCTGGAACTACGAGGGCGACGGGCCGGTGGAATCGGCCGTCCACATCGTGGCCAACCGCATCGAGCGGGTGATGCTGCAGCTGGCCGACGGCGGCGCGATCTACACGCAGGCGCAGTCGACGCCGGGCACCTCGTGCGTGCTGCGCAACTTCGCCGACATGCGCCACAGCGGCGTGGGCAACGGCATCTACCTCGACGAGCACAGCACGTATTTCGACGTGGAGCGCAACGTGGTGCTGGGCTCCTGGATCAGCGCGTGGGCCTCGTGGAGCGGGCACCTGCGCATCACCGATAACTGGACCGATACCGCAGGCAAGCCGCACAACCCAGGGCCCACCAAGGTGTGGTCACCCAACTTCACTCACCTGAAAACGCTGTCAGCGGCGGCGCTGGTGGTGCAGCAGGCGGCCGGCGTGCGTGATCACACGGCTGCACCAGGCTTGCCGATCCATGTCGACAGGATGTGTCCGACGCCTTGAGATCGGTCATGGCTCGAACGGGATCGAAACGAGCCTCGTACTTCACGACCCGTCACGATGTGAAATCATAAGTAAACAAAAGACTTGACAAGGGTGATTTGCGCGATTACGTTACAAAACGTAAGTATATGTAGTATTTTAAGCTTACATTTGTAGATCGCGGTCACTTGAGCGGAGTGACCACAACATCCCATCGATCAGGTTGTTGCCGATCAGGCTGCAGGGCCGTCGGATGCGCGGTAGGGGGGGCGTGGCAGTTTCAGATGTGGATCCTCTGGGTGTGCCTGCGGGGGCTGCCCGGTCGAGCCAGCCGTCCAAGTCAAGCGAAGTTCCATCCGCAAAGCGAGGCGCGCACCTAAATTCGTGGAGCCAAGCTATGGCTGATCCCGCCAGTCCACTGGATGCGGGAACTCACGCGCACGCCTGGCAAACAGGCGACGAGGCTGCACAGAACACGCCAGCAAAGACGCTGCTCCCGTCCATGGCAACAGCCGGGCGAGGCGTTGCCGCTTGATCGAAGCGGTTTGCAGGTCCGCCTGCCTGTGGAAGTTGTCCCTGATGCCCGTGCCGATGCCCAAGTTTCTTTTCAGGTAGTGGGAGCAATCGGCGCTTTTCGACTTTGTCTTTGAAGAGGTGATGATCATGCACAAGGCAATGAAGACATCGAATCGGCAGAGAACAGGCGAGCGCGTTTCACTGGCGCTGGCTGTGATGCTTGCTCTTGGAGCCTCGGGAGTCGCCTCTGCACAGTCCGTGACCGGTGGCATATACGGCCAGGCTGCGGTAGGCGAAACCATTCATATCCAATCCGCGGCAACGGGGGTGGAGCGCACCGTGACAGCGAGCGCCAACGGCCAATTCATGGTCAACGCGTTGAATCCCGGGTCGTACAGCGTTGAGCTGCTCAAGAGCGGGGCCGTGATCGGAAGGGCCATCGTGGTCGTGCGCGCGGGCATGATGTCGCCCGCCTCGATTGCCTCGTCGGCAACCGCACCAGCCGGCGGAGAAAAGTCGGCCACGACCCTGGGGGCAGTACAGGTCAGCGCGGCAGAAGCGCCCGAGCAGCAGAAATTCGACATCAGTCCGATCGACGTGAGCACGTCGCAGTTGATCAGCCACTACAGCATGGCGCTGGTCAACGATTTGCCCACGGGACGCAGCCCGCAAAGCATCGCGTTGCTCAACTCGAATACCACATACGATTCGCAAACCACCGGCGACATCGAAATGAACGGCGCGACATCAGCCGAGAATCGCTATTACGTCAACGGATTCGATGCGACGAACAACAGCACCAACATCGGCAGCTTCAACATACCGTCCGAGGCCATCGGCAGCACGAACACGATAGACGGCAACTTCGATGCATCCTGGTCCAACACCACGGGCGGCATCCTTGCCTCTACCGTGCGGCAGGGCGACAACACCTTCAGGGCCGGCTATTCGATGTATTTCACGCCGCCGACTTCACGCCTGCTGAACCCGATCGGGCACAACACTTTCAATTCGATAGGCGATTACTACAGATACCACACCACGGCGGATCACGATGCGCCGTCGACCACCCAGTATGAATGGGCATCGGGACCGATCGTCAAGGACAAACTGTTCGTGTTCGCGGAACTTGGCCAGACCATTCCCGCAACAAGCACTTCATATGGTGGATACTCGGCCTCGACCAGCAGCAACCGTGATGACAATCAGCTTCTCAATCTGACGTGGAATATCACGAACAACCAGACCCTGGATATTCTGGCCATCCACGACTCGGGGAGTTCGTTTTCGACCAATTACACCCTCAACACGCCCTATGACCCCTCGTCGATCGGTACTTCGACAGGATGGTCGCATCCGGAGAACTGGTCCCATTTGCTGATCGGGGATTACCAGTGGGACATCAGCGACAACTTCAGCATGCATCTGATGGTGGGGAGCTCCCAACAGGGCGGCGCAACCCCATCATCGAGCAACAGCGGCATCAGCGCGCCCTATGTTTCCTCGACCAATCCCCTGAACCAGGTCACCACGGTCATCGGGCCGACCAGCCAGTTCTTCGTCTATTCCCCGAGCATGGTGACTGAGCACGGCTACAAGGCTGATTTCGACTGGTGGGTGGGGGACAACAAGATCAAGTTCGGTGCCGAGTATTACCGCGATTACCAGTCCGGGCAGTGGGGAACGCAGCCCGACGGCAACTACATGTACTACGACCAGCCGGGCGCCGTTCTGGCCAATGGAGCCACGGTGTCGAGTACCAACGGCAACTATGTCGAGCAGTATTACGACGACGAGTGGTTCGGCGTGCGGAGCCACCGGAAGTCCGCCTACGTGCAGGATACTTGGCAGGCATCGACCAACGTGCTGCTGTATGGCGGTGTCAGGTGGGACAGCAACACCTACACCGATGGCCTCGGCGACCCGGTCATGACCTTGCCCATCTTCACGCCCCGCCTCGGCGTGTCCTGGGACGTGGATGGTGACAGCACATTCAAGGTCGGTGCGAACATCGGGCGGTATTCGATCGCCATGCCGGCCAATTTCAACGCCGGCATCGGCATGGCGCAACTGCAGTACGAGAAGTTTTTCTACTACACCGGGCGTGACGGCAACAATGCCCCGACCGGGCTGACGCAGATCGGTCCGACTTTCCTGATGAACGATGGCCTGCCGGCCACGCCGGACCAGATTGGCGCGAAGAACATCCATGCGCCGTACCAGTACGCGGCGAACTTCTATGCGCAAAAAACGTTTTCCGACGGCTGGAGCGGGTTGGGCGTGCTTGGCTTTACGGATCTGAAGCGCCTGATCGAGGATACTTGCGAGGAAGACGCCGTTACGGCATACGCCCAGTCGCACGGTTACCCCAACTATGTCGCGAGCAACGAGGTTCACCAATGCTACGAGGTAAATCCCGGCAACCACCAGGTGCTGATTCGTGACTTTGCCGGCAATGGCGGATTGCAGGAACTGGACATCCCGGCGTCCGTGCTCGGCATCAAGCCGCCACTGCACAAGTATTACCGCCTGACGCTGGGCCTTACCCACCAGCCCACGCCCGACGCCCATTATTTCCTCGACCTCAGCTATACGTTTGCGAGATCCTTCGGCAATACCGATGGCCTGCTCGATCTGTCGCGCCGTGATCCGGGCTACATCGGGCAAACGACCGCGTTCTATTATCCGGAGATCCAGATCGCCGCGGATGGCAACCTGTCCGACGACATCCGCAATACCTTCGTCGCTTCGGGCGTGTACTACTTCCACAACGTGCTCAACGGGCTGCATGTCGGTTCGATTCTGCGCGTGAATTCGGGTGCGCCCATCAGTTGCCTGGGGAGCTATCCGGATGCTTCATCTCCCGCCAATTACAACGTCGGCGCGCAAAGCTACTTCTGCGACGGCGTGCCGAACAGTCGCGGCTACATGCGTCTGCCATGGATGTGGACGCTTGGGGTCAGCGTCGGTTATGACTGGAAGATCGGCGGCCAGAACAAGCTCAGCCTCAACCTGCAGATCCAGAACATCACCAACCACCAGGGCATCAACGACCGCAACCAGACCTACGACACGGGCCAGATGATCAGCCAGACGCAGGCGGTACAGAGCGTCAACTACATGGCCTACACCTTGACCGCACCCCGCACCACGCAATTGATATTGCGTTACCGGTTCAACTAGGGAGCTCCGATTTTGCCCGTCATCCCGGCGAACGCCGGGAGCCAGCGCCTGTCATGCTTTGAAAAAAGAGGCGCGGGATTCCGGCTTGACCAGCCCTTCGGCTGTTGAAAAGCGCCTCGCCGGAATGACGAGCAGAAAGCTGGTTATTCAGGTCTTCCCTGATGGGCGCACATGACTCAAAAGCAGCGCAGACTGGCAACCTGTGTGGCCTTGTCCTCGATGCCAAGAGCGTGCCCGCATCGTCTCCGACTCCATCACACGCATGATTCCGCATGACCTCGACCTCTGACCCCAGTGCCACTGCCGATCCACGGTTGTCCTCTCCGACGGCGGCCCGCCTCCTTAGGCAGGCCACCACCGAGTTCAATCAGCGGCGGTTCGCGGCGGCGGCGCATGCGTTGACCAGCGTGCTGGCGCTTGCGCCTGACAACCCCACGGCGCTCAAGATGATGGCGGTCGCCAGCCAGCGTCTGGGCAATCACGCCAGTGCCGTCGAGTGTTTCCTCAAGACCACCCGGACCTGGCCCGAGGATCCGATGCTGCGGATCGGATTGGGGGTCTCGCTGGCCGAACTGGATCGGGGCGACGAGGCGATCGAACATCTTCGCCTGGCCTGCAAGCTGTCCCCATCCTTCGCCGATGCGTGGTACGACTTGGGCGAAGCGCTTGCACGCCAGAGCTACGCGCAGGAAGCGGCGACCGTATTGCAAAAAGCGCTCAAACTCAGTCCTGACCATTTGCTGGCCAGGTTGTCCCTCGCCAGGGTCTGGACGAACCTCGGTCAGCTCGACGAAGCCGTCAAGGCGTTTCGCGAGGTGTTGCGTCGTGATCCGGGCAATGCCGAGGGTTGGTTCGGACTTTCGTACTTGAATACCGATTGTTTCGAGCCCGGCGATTTCGAGTTGCTCGAACGCGCGCTGGAGCGCCCGGGGCGACCGGCCGACGAGCAGGAACGACTCTGGTTCGTGCAGGCCAAGCTGCTTGAAATGCGTGGCGATTACACCCGTGCGTTCGATGCCTTCCGGGCCGCAAACGAACTGGGGTGCAAGCGGGTGCGCTGGAATCCTGCGGCCGCGCATGAACGCGCGGAAGCTGTGCTCAAGGCTTTCGAAGGAACGATTCCGCCTCCGCCAGACGCTGAATTCGGCCGCGAGGCCATCCTGATCGCGAGCATGCCGCGTTCGGGATCGTCGCTGGTCGAGCAGATTCTGGCTTCGCACCCGGACGTGGAGGGAGCCAACGAAATAAAGAGCATGGCGCAGGTCCTGGAAGCCGAAACACGGCGCCGGCGTTCGCTGTTTCCAAGCTGGATACCGGATGCCACCGCGCAGGACTGGCACCGGCTCGGACACGAATACCTCGCGCTGACTTCCCGTTGGCGTGAAACGAAACCACGGTTCACGGACAAGAGTCTGGCCAACTGGCTGTTCGCCGGCACCGCCCTGTCCATGCTTCCGGGGGCGCGCATCATCGTGGTCAGGCGCGATCCGGTGGAAACCTGTCTGGCTTGCTATCGGCAATGCCTCGGTTCCATGTACGGCTTTGCCTGCGACCTGGCGGACGCTGCCGACTATTACATCGATTTCATGCGGCTGACGCGCTTCTGGGTCCGGAAGTATCCGCATCGCGTGTTGGATCTCGAATACGAGGCGCTGGTGGCCGAACCGGATGCCGCCATTCGCCGTTTGCTGGAGTTCTGCGAGCTGCCTTTCGACCCTGCCTGCCTCGCGTTCCACAAGACGCGTCGCGCCGTGCAGAGTTTGCCGAGCGCCGTGCAGATACGGCAGGGCATGCGCTCCGATACTGCCCGTGCGGCGCGCTACGGAAACCGGTTGGACGCATTGCGCGAACGCCTGCGGTCGGGTGGTGTGCAACTCGCCGAAGGCTCGTGACAAGGATGTGTTGCGAACTGGGATGGTCCGGGCATCTGTCCGCATCTACATCGATCTTCAACCAGAGACTCCGCATATGCCCCCGATCAAACGCTGTCTTTTTGCCGCTGCATCCGTACTGTCGCTGGGTACGGCCGCTTCCGTGGCGCAGTCCGCCCAGACGCCTGCACTGGCCGCGACCCCGCCGATGGGCTGGAACGACTGGGCGCACTATCAATGCAACTTTACTGCGCAGACCATCCTCGCCAATGCCAAGGCGCTGGTGTCTTCCGGTCTGGCCGCCCGCGGTTACGACATCGTCACCATCGACGACTGCTGGATGCAGAAACAGCGCGACGCCGCGGGCAATCTGCAGCCGGACCCGGCGCGCTTCCCGCAGGGCATGAAGCCGGTGGCCGATGCGATCCATGCGCTGGGGCTGAAGTTCGGCATCTACGAGGATGCCGGTTCCGAAACCTGCGGCGGCTTTGCCGGCAGCGGCGAGCCCGATGGCGGCGGCAACGATCATTTCGCGCAGGACGCGCGTCTGTTCGAGAGCTGGGGCGTGGATTACCTGAAGCTGGACGGATGCAACGTCTACGTGCCCAAAGGCGGCAGCCAGGATGCCGCCTACCGCAAGGCCTATGCCGCCCAGAGCGCGGCGCTCAAGGCGCTGCGGCATCCCGTCGTGTTTTCGGAATCCGCCCCGGCGTATTTCCAGGGCACGCCGGGCTGGTACGAGGTGCTGGACTGGGTTCGCGGCTACGGGCAGCTCTGGCGCGAAGGCTCGGACATCATGACCTTCAACCCGAAGCATCCGGACAAGTCGCGCTTCCACAGCGTGATGTGGAACTACGCCTACAACCTGCCGCTGGGGCGTTACCAGACGCCCGGCAACTGGAACGATCCCGATTTCATCATCGGCGGCGACGGCGGCATGAGCCTGGCGGAGACGCGCAGCCAGCTTGCCCTGTGGGCGATGATGTCGGCACCGCTGATCCTGAGTTCCGACGTCGGCAAGCTCAGCCCTACGGCGCTGCACATCCTCGGCAACCGCGAGGTGATCCGCATCGACCAGGACCCGCTCGGCCGCATGGCCACCCTGGTGCAGCGCACGCCGACCATGGATGTGCTGTTCAAGCCGCTGACCGGTGGTGATTACGCGGTGGCCGTGTTCAACCGCGGTTCCGCCCCGCTGGCCGTCGACCTGTCGCTGGATAGCCTGGGCTTCGCCGCGGGCAACGCGTGCAGCATGTCGGTGAGCGATCCGTGGACCCACGCGACGCTGTCGCAGCAGCATGGCCTGAAGGCGAACGTGGCCGCGCACGATACCGCCATCTGGCGCCTGCATCCGGCAACCGGCTGTGCGGCAGCCGAGCGCACCGGCGCGATAACCGCGATCGACGTCGGCCACACGCGCGACATCAACACCTACAGCCGCTGCCTCGCCGCTTCGGGTGACGTGGGCGCTTGCCTCGGCACCGGCGCGGAGCGCTGGACGTACACCAGGGAGCAGACGCTGCGCGCGGGCAACCAATGCCTTGCCGTCGTCGATGGCGCGCCGAAGATGCAGGCATGTTCGAACGTTGCCGGGCAACACTGGACGTATCGCCTCGACGGCGGTCTGGTCAATGGCGCCGATCACCGGTGCCTGAGCATTGGCGATCAAGGCAAATCATCGAACCACTGGCAGATGCAAGCTTGCGGACGCGGGCTGCCCAACCAGACCTGGGCGCTGCCGAATGGATGACCGGAAGCCGGCCAACTTCGTGTTCACGCCGACTGGCCGAGCAAGCGCGACAAGCCGTCGGGGACTCGCCTGTGGATCCTCGTTCTCACGCCGGCAATCCTTCTGTTGATGGCTCGACCGGCTGCGCGCGACAGAAAAGGTTTGAATGCATGAAACTGTCGCGCCGCAGCTTCAACAAACTTGCATTGGCCACTTTGGCTAGCCCGTTGCTTGTGCGCGCCGGCGCTGTTTCGTTGCAAGGGCAGGGTGCCGGTCGAACGTCGAACTGGAACGACGGTTGGCGCTTCAAGCTCGGCGATGAACCGGCGGCGTCCGATGCCGGCTTTGACGATGTAGGCTGGGAGCGGGTGAACCTGCCGCACTGGGGGCGGCTGGAGCGCTACGACGTTTCCCGCAGTTACCAGGGTTTTTGCTGGTATCGCAAGCGGCTGCGCATGACAGATGACCTGCGCAACCGCAAGGTGTGGTTCCTGAGCGAAGCCGCCATGCAGGTCGCCGATGTGTGGGTGAACGGCGTCCATCGACTGCGGCACGCGGGCGGCTACCTGCCGTTCGGCATCGACCTTTCCGATGACCTCCGCACACGCGGCGAAGCAGTGATCGCGATACGGCTGGACAACCGCGACAACCCCGACGTGCCGCCCGGCAAGCCGATGGCGCAACTCGACTTCTGCTACTTCAGCGGCATGTACCGCAACGTCGCGTTGCGTGTCGGCCACGCCTTGCACATCACGGATCCGGTGCTGGCGGACACCGTGGCCGGCGGCGGCGTCTTCGTGCGGTGCAGGCAGGTGTCGGCGCAGCGGGCCGTGCTCGATGTTTCTACGCAGGTGCGCAACGACGGCGACGACGTTCCCGCGTTCGTGGTGCATGCGACGCTGCATGACGCGAACGGTCGCCTGGTGGCGCGCGCGGAAAGCGGCAGCCGATCTTGCGCGGCGGGGCAGGCTGCGACGGTGCAGCAGACGCTCGAAGTCGATTCGCCGGCGTTGTGGTCGCCGGAGTCTCCCGACTTGCATCTGCTCACGGTGCGCTTGCTGTGCGGCAGTGTGGTCGATGAGGCGCGCCAGCACGTCGGCATCCGTTGGCTGGAGACCGATCCGCATCGTGGCTTTTTCCTCAACGGCAGGCATCGCGTGCCATGCGGTGCGAACCGCCACCAGGCCTATCCGTACGTCGGCAATGCCTTGTCCGACCAGGCGCAGTATCGCGAGGCGAGGAAGCTGAAGGCGGCCGGCTTCGACCTGATCCGGCTGTCGCACTACCCGCAGTCGCCGGCATTTCTCGATGCCTGCGATGCATTGGGCATGATGGTGATCGAGTGCATCCCCGGCTGGCAGCATTTCACCGACGATGCGGTGTTCCGCGCCGCAGTGGAACAGAACCTGCGCGACACGATACGTCGCGACCGCAACCACGCCTGCGCGGCGCTGTGGGAGGTCACGCTCAACGAGACCTACGGCCACGACGATCTCTTCCTGCGCATGATCGACGTGGCGCGCCAGGAATATCCGGGCAGCCAGATGCTGACCTGCGGCGATACCGAAGGCCACGGTGCCACGCTGATCCGCGGCTACGATGTGCCCTACAGCGGCTGGGACGATGCGACGCACAGCCGCCCCAGTCGCGCGCACGGTGCCATGAGCCTGCATCGCGAATATGGCGACAACCAGTTTGGCGCGTACAGCCGCTACGGCCGCGGCGACGGCGAATTCCTGATGCTGGTGCAGGCGTGGAACTATCAGACAGCGCTCAACCAGCAGCTGCAATTGCCGTGGACGTGGGGACAGTGTGCATGGGAGGCCATCGACAACAACCGCGGCATGTCCGCGCAGATTGCCACCTGCGGCGCGATGGATCTGTTCCGTCTACCCAAATTCCTCTACCACTTCTTCAAGAGCCAACGTTCGCCGGCGGTACGCGATCCGCGTTTCGAGAGCGGGCCCACGG
This sequence comes from Dorcoceras hygrometricum, assembly GCA_001598015.1. Lineage (NCBI taxonomy): Eukaryota > Viridiplantae > Streptophyta > Magnoliopsida > Lamiales > Gesneriaceae > Dorcoceras > Dorcoceras hygrometricum. The sequence goes on from KQ999293.1 coordinate 255,861, forward strand.
TCTTCATCGCCAACTACTGGATGGCCAAATCCCCGCGCGATGTGGTGGTGTTCTCCAACGCCGATGAGGTGGCGTTGCTGGTCAACGGGCGCGAGGTGTGCCGCCGGAAGCCGGATAGCGGCCCGGAAGTCGCCTTCGGTGACGGCAGCGGCTTCGACCTCAATTACTGGCAGCACCAATCCGCTGCGCCGCGTGATGAGCGTGCCAGCCACGTGAACCAGTCCATCTACGGCGGTGGAAACGCAAGGGCGCTGGCGCATCCGCCATTTACCTTCAAGGATATGGCTTTCGAAGCAGGCGAACTGAAGGCGGTCGCGTACATGGGCGGACGCTCCGTGGCGAGCCATGAGCGCAGGACGCCAGGCAAAGCGGTCGCGTTGACCCTGGATGCGGATTTGCAGGGTACGGATCTCGTTGCGGATGGCGGCGACCTGGTGTTCGTGCATGCCACGGTCGTCGATGCCCGCGGCACCATGGTGCCGGACGCCACGCAACTCGTCGCCTTCGAAGTGGATGGTCCGGCCGAATTGATCGGTGAAAATCCGCGCGTGGCCGAGGCGGGCATAGCTTCGGTGCTGCTGCGTTCGCACAGATCGGGCGGAATGATTCGGCTGCGCGCCAAGGCGCCGTCACTGGTTGCGGCGGAATTCGAATTGCGCCCACGGAAACCTGGACAGGATTGGGTGGCCTGATGTGTCTTGTGCCCAGTGATTTCTTGACAGTGGCCGTGTCTCCGTCGATGCCTGCGCAAGGCCGCCATCGCGTTGCGCGTTTGCGTGCCGGCGATCTGCCCGGAACCCTGGAGAGAGGCGCATGCAACGCAGGCATTTCCTAAAACTCGGCGCGCTCGGCATGGCCGGCACGCTGGCCGCGGATTTCCGCCTGCATGCCGGCATGCTTCCCGCCAGCAGCGAACACGCGCCGCGACCCGACGACGGCAAGGCGCATCGCTTCAGCTTCGGCAAGCGGCAATTCCTGCTCGACGGCAAGCCCTTCCAGGTCATGAGCGGCGAGATGCACCCGATCCGCATCCCGCCGGTGTACTGGCGGCAACGCATCCGCATGGCCAAGGCGATGGGCCTCAACACCGTCAGCCTGTACCTGATGTGGAACGCCTACGAATCCGCGCCCGGCGTGTTCGACATGACGAGCGGCGCGCGCGACTTCGTGCGCTTCATCCGCCTGTGCGCGGAAGAGGGCATGTGGGTGTACCTGCGCCCCGGCCCCTTCATCGCCGCCGAATGGGATTTCGGCGGCCTGCCGCCGTACCTGCTGCGCGATCCAAGCATCGTCGTGCGCACGAAGGACGACGCGCGCTACATGGCGGCGGTGCGCCGCTACTTCGACCACGTGGCGCCGCGCATCGCGCCGCTGATGGTGGCGAACGGCGGGCCGATCCTGATGCTGCAGATCGAGAACGAATACGCCTCCTACGGCCGTGATCTCGGCTACCTCGAAGTGCTGCGCCAGCTGTGGCTGGAACGCGGCATCGAAGGCCCGTTCTCGATCTCCGACGGACTCAGCCAGATCCAGTCCACGCATACCTACCTGCCCGGCGTGGCGCTGGGCCTGGACGGCGACACCGATTTCGACGTGGCGCAGGCGATTGCCGGCGACCATCCGGTATGGATGGGCGAGGGCTATCCCGGCTGGCTGTCGGACTGGGGCGACCCCGGGTTCCAGCAGGACACGTTCGAGCCGACCTTGAAGCAGTTGCTGGCCACCGGGCGCTCGTTCAACCTCTATGTGGTGCACGGCGGCACCAACTTCGGCCTTACCTCCAGCGGCGGTTCGCGCATGGACGGCAGCGATTTCTCCGCGGTGACGACGAGCTACGACTACGCGGCGCCGATCAACGAACACGGTGCCCCAACGCCGGCCTACCACCGCTTCCGCGGACTGCTCGGGCAACACCTGCAGCGCAGCCTGCCCTGGATGCCGGCGACGCCGCCCATCGCGGGCTTCGATCCGGTGGTGGCGAAGCCGGTGGCCTCGCTGTGGGACCTGTTGCCGCCGCCGCGGAAGGTGCACGAGCCACGTTCCAACGAGGAGCTGTTCGGCCAGAACCAGGGCATGGTGCTGTACCGCAAGCGGGTGCGCGGCAGGCGACTGCAACTCAGCGGCGTGCACGACTACGCCACGCTGTTCGCCGACGGCAAGTACCTCGACTACCTCTCGCGCATCGTCAAGCCCGGCCTGCACACCGCGGGCGCATTTGCGCTGGACGGGCAGGAGCGCGTGCTCGACCTGCTGATCGACAGCTTCGGCCACATCGGTTTCGCGCAGCAGCGCGGCGACCGCAAGGGCCTGGTCGGCGAGGCGCGGCTGGACGGCCGCACGCTGCGGGACTGGGAGGTGTACAGCCTGCCGGTGGACGACGCGCTGCTGCAGCGCGTGCGCCACGCGCCGGCGCCCTCGGCCCCCGAGCGGCCCGGCCTGTTCTTCCGCGCCGAAGTCGTGCGCGACACCGCTGCCGACGCCTACGTGGACATGAGCGCCTGGCGCAAGGGCTACCTGTGGGTCAACGGCCACCTGCTCGGGCGCTACTGGAACCTGGGGCCGCAGCAGCGGCTGTACTGCCCGGCGCCGTGGTGGCGCCGGGGCGCCAACGAGATCCTGGTGCTGGACTTCCACCGCACGCGTGCCGCGCCGATCAGCGGGGCTGTCAGCCTGCACGGTTGAGGTGTGCATCGAGACCGGCTCTCTTTTACTTGTCATTCCTGCGGAAGCAGGAGCCCAGTGTCTTTGCGTGCGTACACCAATGAAGTTGATCACTCGAACCCATCGATGGTGATCAACGCACCGACATCTTGATCGGCGCGAGGTCATCGGCCGGAACCGGCCAGAAGCGGTCATTAATTTATATCAATAGCCGCAGGGCCGGACGACTCTTCGGCGTTCAGAACAAGCTTTATCCAATCGGGCCATCTACCCTGTAGGGCGATCTTGATGATGATCGCAGCACAGAGCTTGTCGTAGGAGTTCAGGGTGGCCTCGACCCCTTTCGGGTAGTTCTTGCCTTCCTTCGGAGCCACGCCAGAATGGACCGCCGTGGATCGTGCGTTGTACAGATCACGGGCGCGTTTGAAGATCGCCACACGATCCGGTCCGTCGACACCGAGAAGCCAAGCCGCTCGCGAGGCAATCTTGTAGCTGATTTCGGTGTTACTGGTCGACTCGTGCATCAACAATACTTCGAGGCATGTCCCCAAATCCACGGCACGTTCCGCGAATGAATTTCGTCGCCTAGATGCTTGTAGTTTGCTCATGGCGAGATCGAGCTTGCCTTGCTGCTTCCGCAGTTGGTGAAACAGCTTCCGGGTTAGATCAGCATTGATCGGGCGAGCACGTGGAACCAGGACAGGGAAGGATTCACTTCCACGCATCGAGCCTGAAGTCATGCCCGGCCAGCCACAAGATGCGACAACGTCGTACCCTTGGCGGAATTCTGGCGCCCCCTCAGATGCCAAAGTTGCGGCCGAAAGCGCGTATTCCATATCAAGTTCAACTTCAGCTCGATAAAGCGTCTGACCCGATTCTCCATGCTTCGGAGGTTCGCAGAATGGGACAAGAAACGTCTCTCTCAGCACAATAGCCGCTGACGGGGGGCTTCCCCATCCGTGCTTCGGGGCATTGTGGAGGGAAAACACCATTTTCGTTTCCGGTACGTTTGGCAGTGCCGATGGCGGCACGATGGAAAACCCATCGCTTAATTCCAAGGGTGAACTCACCGCTATGCCTTCTACGGCACGCACTGAGATCAACTCAATTGTTCGAGTAGAGACAAAACGCAGGAGGTCATCAATGATCTCACCTGCATCATGATCTAGTGCGCGGTCGATCAGATAAATTGCTGCGGTTTGAAAATCTAGTCGCCCGCCCTGATAGGGCAGCATGTACCAAAGTCCATTTAGTTCCGCGACGGAAGCGTTGCTAAGCAACGCATCGCCGAAGGGCTTCACTGTTCTTGGTGAGACGTAAGCCCATCTTGCGCGGCCATCGTTCACCGCAGTGCTCAGATCACGCCTTGCGGAATCAGCGGCGGCACGTAGACATACAACGAGGGTATCTCGGTTCATCAGAGGAGTTTAGCTGTACTGGCCACAGCCATGAGGAACGCCAAGTTCATCCACTCGGACAAACTACGCGCCGGCCATCCTGATCAGAAGTTTAGGCAGTCCGTTATCGAAACCCGGGTCCATCGAAACCTGGGGTAGAGTGCACTTTCGACCGGCCGTCTTGGGTCGGATTCAGCCGGTCGACGGCGATATATGGCTGATCATATGGGTCAGCGAGGTGATCATCGATGATCGGTTGCGCGATGCGTTCGGTACGGGACGCGCATCTTGCGTTCAATGAGCTACGGGCCCCGCATCCCAGTTTTCGCCGGGATGGCGACTTTGGCGACCGAAGCCTTACGGTAAACCGATGTGTCTCACGCCCAACGTTTTTGGCTCGCTGGCTGGGTTTCCATCAATGGCCGCATACGGGAGATTCGCACTGGGCTGGTCGATACGCTGGATCAGGTAGGCGTTGTCAGCCTTTGCATTGAAGCGCAGCAGGTCCTGGCCGCTGGCCTCGGCAACGCGCTTGCCGCTGTCTGACTCGATAATCTCGACCGTTTTTCCGGGCCATGGGTTGCGTATGGCGATGCGACCATCAGCACCCGCCTCGATCACCACCGTAGTCGCCACGCCATCGCGTATCTGCAGGTCGACCTTGCTGCGATGCTGGATGTAGACCGTCGCGTCTGCATCCCAGTCTTTCGGCCACGCCGGCGCGATGCGGATCAGGCCGTCGTCGTCCTGCACCAGCGCGTCCTGCAGCGTCGCCGCGACCACGCCGATCTGTTCGACGTAGAACTCGTCGCCGGTGAATTTGGCGAAGCCGGACGGGTATTGCTGGTATTTGCCGGTAAGCGTGAGCAGGGTCGTCTTCACCTCGTCGGCCAGCCCCAGGTGCGCAGCCTGCAGCGGGTCGTAGCTCCAGTCGTTCTCGAACTTGTTCGGGCGCTGCATGTAGGTATGCACGCCGAGTGCATGCTGCGGGCCGTCGTCGCCGATCAGCGCGTAGGGCCAGACGGGTTCGAGGCCGATGTTCTCGGTGTTGCGGGTTTCCGCCCCGGGGTCGTAGGAGGGGCCGATCACCTCGTCGCCGCCGGATTGCTGCAGCGGCAGCGCGGGAATCCGCGGGAGCGCCTTGCGCAACTCGGCAACCAGCGTGGCATCGGTGTGCAGGGTATCCGCCGCCGCGATCACCATCGGGAACACCGCCTTCATCGCCGCGATGTCGGTGGTCGGGTCGTGCACGTCCCACTGGGTTTCGTGCGCGTTGGAGGGGAAGGTGTGCAGCAGGCCGTCCGCACCGGGCCTGGCATAGGCGAGCAGGAAGCGCGCCGAGGCGGCCATCACCGGGTAGTTGGCGGCGAGGAAGGCGCGATCCTGCGTGGCGAGGTATTGCCGCCAGATCCACAGCGACACTTCGGCGCCGGTGCTCAGCGTGCGTGCGTTGTAGTAGGGCGGCGACTTGGCACTGCAGTTGATGCCCGGGCCACCGAGCCAGCTTTCGTTCTCGTAGCCGCGGCCGTTGAAGCGCATGGTCTCCGGTATGCAGGCGCCGGGGCGGCCGTCCATCTGCGCTTTCGTCCACGCCTCGATGTTGGTGAGGTTGCTGCGGTAGAGATTGAAGTACGGCGCGTTCAGTGCGTACAGGCCGGCGCCGAGGTTGGCGGCGACCTGCATGCGCAGGTTCCAGTGCCAGTAGGCGGAGGGCGCCCAGCGATGCTGGTCGCGGGTGGCGGCGAACAGGTCGGCGATGCCGGCCTGCGAGCCGGGCAGCGGGCCGCGGCTTTCGGCGGCGGTGGCGTACAGGTCGATCGCGCGCAGGTTTTCCATGTACTCGGCGCTGCCGTCGGCGGAAGTCAGCTTCATCAGGCCGGCGCGTTGCCAGAATGCATTCCACCAGTCGCGATGCGCGGTGTCGGGAATCCTGTTGGCGTCGGCGAGCAGTCGCCATGCGTGTTGCATGGCGTCGCCGCCTTTACATGCCGGCGCGGCGACCAGCACGCGGAACGAACCGTCTGCGTCGGGCTTGAACGACAGTTCCACCGCCTGCGGTCCCTGCGTCTGCACGCGCAGGTCGCGTGCCTGCGCCGTGATGGCGGCCAGCGAGCCGAAGGTCTGCCCGGATGCGCCCGCTTCGCCGGTGTCCTTCCATGTTTCGGCGAGCGCGGCCACGTCGCGCTGCGCGATGGCCTGCGGCTTGCGCGGTTGCCACAGGTGCAGCAGCACCGATTGCCGCGTATCCGGGGCGGCGCCGTGCACTTCGATCACGGCGACATCCGTGTCCGGCTGCACGTAGACCGTGGCCGACATGCCGCCGCCGCTTTCGCGGAACTCGCCGCGGTAGAGGTCGAGCCGGCCCGCATAGTCGTGCGCTTCGGCCAGGCGCTTGAGGCCGGGCAGTACCACCTGGCCCGGCGACAGGCGATCCGGCAGGGTGTCCGCGCGGTTGAGCTGCAAGGTCAGGCCGTCTTCCGACCAGGCGGCGAGCCCGAGCCGGCCGTTGCCCAGCGGCATCGCCTGGACGGCTTGCCGGTTCGGGTGTTCCAGCACGATGTCGGAACGGCTCACCACGCCGGCTACGTCGGCGTTGAAGCGCTGCCCGTGCCACGCCGTCGTCGGCGAGGCGGCGGCATGCAGCGCCGGCATGCCGAGGCAGCCGGCGAGCATGAACATGGCGGACCGGGCCGTCCGCAGGCTGGCGGCGATCATGCCGCGGCGGGCGGCGCGTCTGCTCATGACTTGCCAGCCGGGATTGGCGCGCAGGCGTGCAGCACCGGCGGCGCGACGCCCAGCCGCGCGGCCAGCGGCCGGTACTTCGGCAGCAGTACGGCGGCATAGGCATACAGCGCGGCGGCATAGGCATACAGCGCGGCGGCATTGTGCGGGTCCCAGGTGCCGCCGTAGCCCTTCAGTCCGGCCTTTTGCCGCTCGATGTCGAACGGTTCGCTGGTGTGCACGAACTCCTGGTGCGTGCGCCGGCCTTCGGCATACGGCTCCAGCCAGTCCAGCGCGGCGGCGATCGAGCTGCCGGTGGACGCGCGTGCCGTGAGCAGGTTGTCCTTGCCGTAGGGCGAAAGCGCCAGCGCGGCCTGCACCAGCGGTTCGAGATCGTAGGTGACGTAGTGCAGGGCATCGCGCTGCGCGAAGTCCACCGTGCTGCCATCGGGATGGATGTTGGCGGCCACCTGGATCATCAGCCGCTCGCGCGCGGCGGCGACCAGTCGCGGGTCGCCCAGCGCGGCGGCACTGGTGGCGAGCAGCTTGATGCGGTGGCTCTGCCAGTTGTTGATGTCGTTGATGTAGGTGGAGCCGGCCTTGGCCTGCAGCCGCGCGAGGTAGCCTTCGGCGATGCGGCGGAGCAGTGTGGCCATCGCGTTGCGCGTAGACGCGGGCACGGCGTCGCGGGTGAGCGCGTAGGCCTGGAACAGCTTGGCGAGGTTGGTCTCGTCGATGGGATTGAAGTCGGGCTGGTAGGTGCCGGCCCAGGCATCGAGGTAGCGCGTCACCTGTTGCAGCAATGCCGGCCTGCCGCTCAGCCGCCAGGCCACGGCGGCGCGCAGCGCCAGCGGCCAGTCGCGTTCGGCTTCGGCACTGGCGTCGTGGATGCCCTGGTGCGGCAGCAGGCCCTGGGTGTGCACATGCGCCATCGGGTGCGGTTGCGCGTCCAGATGGGCGAGCGCATCGGCCACCGTGGCGTCGTTCGCATGCGCGGCCGATGGAACGGCCAGCGGGCACCACCATCGGGGCGAGTCGTCGGCATGCGCCGCCGCGCACGCGAGGCTGAGCAGCATGGCGGCGATGAAGCAGCGGGTGTTCATCGCGAGGTTCCCTTGTCCAGCGCTTCGACTTCCCCGGCGGCGAGCAGGAAGGCGCCTACGCCGTACACGTAGCTGGCGCCCGGCGGGTAGTCGCCCGGCGCGGCGCCGATCGGCTGGATGTCGCCGAGGCGGCCGTCGGCGTAGATCTCGCCGACCAGGCCGCGCCAGCCGCGGGCGATCACCGGCCGGTAGGCGGCGGCATCGAGCAGGTGGTGGTGCACGCCCCAGGCCAGCGCGTAGACGATGAGGCCCGAGCCGGATACTTCGGGGCGCGGATAGGCGGGCGCGTCGAGCAGGCCCGCCCGCCACAGCCCGTCGCCGCTCTGCAGTTGCGCCAGCCGCGCGGCCATCTCGCGGAACTGCCGCAGATAGCGCGGACGCTGCGGGTAGTCGGCCGGCATCAGCGCCAGCACCCGCGCCAGGCCGGCCATCACCCAGCCGTTGCCGCGGCTCCAGAACAGTTTCTTGCCGTTGCGCTCGCGCTTGTGCAGGTAGGAGGCGTCGCGGCTGTAGAGGTGTTCCCGCGGGTCGTACAGCAGTGCGCTGGTGATCCACCACTGGCGATTCATGTAGTCGAGGTAGGCCCGGTCGTGGGTGGCGTCGGCGAGGCCGGCCCAGGTCGCCGGCGCCATGAACAGCGCGTCGCACCACCACCACAGCGGGCGCTTCGGCTCGTCGGACGTGCGCATCTGCAGGTCGTAGCGTTCGCGCAGCGGCTTGAGCATCGCGGGGTCGGGCGTGCGCGCATACAGCGCCAGCCAGGCCTGCGCCACCGCCTGGTCGTCGGCGTGGCGCACACGCGGGCCGAGTCCCCAGTGCGTGTGTTCGCCCACGCCGCGCACGTAGGCGGCGTAGCGCGGGTCGTGCAACTGGTCGCTGGCGCTGAGGAAGCCGAGGTAGAGCGGGGCGAAGGTCCAGTCCAAGCTGTCGTGGTCCTTCACCCGCGCGTACTGCCAGGCGGCGACCAGGGCCGTGGCGCGGCGGATGTCGGCAGGCCGCATCGTGCCGGAGAGCTGCGCGCGCGGGCCGGGGTGGGCCGGGGCGTCGCCGGCCGCGGGGTCGTCGGCCCGCGCCAGCCCGGGCGACAAGGCCAGCAGCAAGGCGGCCAGCAGGCATAGCACGCAGATCAGCCGGCGCGGGGAAAGCAGTGGCGTCGCGGGGTTTGCGGTCAACATGGCGGTTTCGGCAGCGGCTGCGTGTTGAGCCCGGGGTCGAGCTTAGGATAGAGTTTCGAAAATTTTCAACAGATTTTGAAAGTTACGAATTCTTTCTATTGGTCGAGGCGGGATGGCAAAGCCGGGGCGCGGGATCGGGTGGAGTATCGCGATGCTGACGGCATCGTGGCTGGCCGTGGCCAACACCGTGGCGGCCGCGCCTGCGGCCGGGCAGGCAGTGGCGCCGCTGGTGCTGGCGGTGACCAATCCCTTGCCGCTGGACCGCCACGACGAGGTGCTGTCGCTGCCGCTGGCCGGGCTGCTGCGGCGCCGGCCGCAGTGGCGTTCGCGCACGCTGGCCGCGCGCGTGGAGGGCAGCGCCGGCTGGTTGCCCGTACAGGCATATGCCAGCGACGGCGGCAAGGCGCCGGATCGATTGCTGGTGCAGCTGGACATTGCGCCGAAGGCGACCGAGCGGCTGGAGATTCTTCCCGCGCCGGCATCGATGCCGGCGCCACCGAATCCGCTGTACGCGCGCCTGGTGCCCGAGCGCGACGATGACTTCGCCTGGGAAAACGAGCAGGTGGCCTACCGCATCTACGGCACCGCGCTGGAAAAGACCGGCCAGGTGTTTCCCGGCATCGACGTGTGGTCGAAGCGGCCGCCGCGCCACGTGGTCGACGCCTGGTATCGCCGCGACGCCGAAGGCCAGCGCCTGAACGATCCCTCGATGTCGTACCACATCGACCACGGCGACGGCCTGGACAGCTACGACGTGGGCCACACGCCCGGCGACGGCGGCACCGCGGGCTGGCTGGACGGTGTTCCGGTGGCCTCGCGCAACGCCTCGCGGGTGCGCATCACCGCGCTGGGGCCGGTGCGGCTGCGCTTCGAGGTGGATTATCCGGCGTGGCGCGTCGGCAACGCGCTGGTGCACCAGCACAAGGTGATCACGCTGGACGCCGGCTCGCATCTGAACCGGCAGGTGGTGACCTACCGCATCGAAGGCGCGCCGCGCGCGACCGTGGCCGCGGGCGTGGCCGTGCATGCCGGCGCCCAGCTCGTGCACGACGGCGCCGCGCGGATCGCGGTGTGGGACACGCCGCAGAAGGCGAGCGCGGGCCGCATCGCCACCGCATTGCTGCTGGCGCCGGGGGAGACGGCGCGCTATGCGAGCACGCACGATGCGGCCTGGGCACTGTTCGACGTGAGCGACGGCAGCACCATCCGCTTCGCTTCCGGCGCGGGCTGGTCGCAGGGCGACATGCCCGACTTCGCGAGCTGGCGGCGTTACCTCGACGCTTACCGTCAGCGCTGGTCGCATCCCCTGCAGGTGCGCTGGATCGGACGGCGCTGATTCCGATGCGCTGGGTACGAGCCACGCTCCGCGGTGTGTCGGCGAACGCATGGAGCTTGCGTGCCGGGTGGAGCGTCGCGCTGCTGCTGGCATTGCCTGCATGGTCGCAGGCGGGCGTGGCGCAGCCAGTTCCGTCCGCGGATGCGATCGCGGAGCGGCACGGCTGGATACTCGCATCGGACGACTACCGCGCCGCCGACTACACGCGCCAGCCATACATCGGCAATGGCCGCCTCGGCGCGATGCTGCCCGCGACCGGCGAAGGCTACCAGGGCGACCTCGGCCCGACCGGCTGGCCGCTGTACACGCCGCGCTATACCGGAAGCCTGCTGGCCGGCTATTACGCGCGCTCCGGCCGCCTGGAGCACATCGCGGCCCTGCCGACCTGGTCGACGCTGAGCGTGGATGTCGATGGCCAGCGCTGGGCACCCGGCGTACCGCCGGGACAGGTGACCGGATGGCGGCAGGCGCTCGACCTGCGGCGTGCCCTGGTCACCACCTCGGCGACCTGGACTCCCGTGCCCGGCAAGGCGACCACCCTGCGCTACGACGTCTTCGTCGATCGCGCCGACCAGCACCTGGCCGTCGTGCGCCTGAGTGTGACGCCGCATTGGTCGGGACAGCTGACGGTCACCGGCCTGCTCGACGGGCGCGGTGCGCGACGGGTCACGGCGGGGGCCAGCAACTACGAAGCCGCCGCCGACATGGTCGCGGTCACCGTGCATGCGGAGCAGACCGGCAAGGCCGCCAGCGAGGTGGGCGTGCTGGATGGTTCCGCCAACGTGCATGTGGGCAGCCGTTCGGCCGTCGACGGGCGGCAAGCGATGACGGTCGGCGAGCGCTGGACTTTCCCGGTCGTCGCCGGCGCGACCTACCGCATCACCAAGTACGTCGGCATTGCCTCGGCGGACGACGGCGCCGATCCGCTGGCCGTGGCGAAAGCCGCGGCGCTGCGCGGCCGCCGGCTTGGCTGGGGCGCGTTGCTGCGCGGGCACGAGCGCGCGTGGGCGCAGCTGTGGGCATCGGACATCGAAGTCGACGGCAACCCGGCCATGCAGCGCTGGGTGCGCGCCAGCCTCTATTCGCTGTATGCCAGCGTGCGTGCGGGGCAGGCGTGGAGCATCGCGCCGGCCGGCCTCAGCAGCGACACCTATGCCGGGATGATCTTCTGGGATGCCGAGACCTGGATGTATCCGGGCCTGCTCGCGCTGCATCCCGAGCTGGCCCGCCCGGTGCTCGACCTGCGCTACGACACACTGGCGCAGGCGCGCCGGAACGCGCGGGAGGTCCACCGGCAGGGCGCGGTATGGCCGTGGTCGACCGGACCAAGCCAGCGGTGCGGCGGCGACGGCCCGTGCAGCGGTTCGCAGGATCACCTGCAAAGCGAGATCGCGCTGGCCCAGTGGCAGTACTACCTCGCCACCGGCGACCGCCAGTGGCTGCGCGAACGCGGCTGGCCGGTGATCCGCGCGGTGGCGGAGTTCTGGCGCGTGCGCGTGCGGCGCGATGCCGGCGGCAACTATCACATCGACGACGTCGCCGGCGCGGACGAATACGCCGTCCACGTCGACGACCACGCCATGACCAATGCCGGCGCGAGCCAGGTGCTGCGTATCGCCGCGCTGGCGGCGCCGCTGGCCGGAGCGCAGGGCGATCCGGCATGGCGCGCGATCGCCGACCGGCTGGTGGTGCCGATGGACGCGCGGCATGGCGTGCATGCGGAGTACCTCGGCTACGACGGCCGCAAGATCAAGCAGGCCGACGTGGTCCTGATGAGCTACCCGTACGAATACCCGATGCCGGCCGCGCTGGCGCGGGCCGACCTGGACTACTACGCGGCGCGCACCGACCCGGACGGCCCGGCGATGACCGATTCGGTGCAGGCGATCGTGGCGCTGCAACTCGGCTTGCCTGGCTGCACGGCGTGGCATTACCTGCAGCGCGCGGTCGAGCCGTTCGTGCGCGCGCCGTTCGGGCAGTTCTCCGAAGCACGTGGCGACAAGGCCGGCGACAACGCGGGCGCGCCGGCCTATGTATTCGAGACCGGCGCGGGCGGTTTCCTGCAGACCTTCCTGTACGGACTGAGCGGCCAGCGCTGGCGCAGCGACCGCATCGTGTTCAAGCCCACGCTGCTGCCACAGGTCGGCACGCGGGTGACGATCCGCGGCCTGCACTACCAGGGGCGTATCCTCGACCTGGTGCTCGGCCTGCAGCACAGCAGCGTCACCCTGACCCATGGCGCCGCGCTGCAGGTGGAAACCCGCAGCGGCCCTGTCACGCTCCGGCCGGGCGCGACGCACACGGTCGACACCGCAAGACCAGACCTCTCGCCGCAGGGGCGCCTCGTGCGCTGCGCGGCGGGCGGCACGACAACTTCCAATCAGGCGAAGCAACCATGATGCAACGACGAGATTTTCTGCGCCTGAGCGCGCTGGCTCCGCTGGCCGCCCTGAGCTGGCGCGTCGATGCCGGCCAGCGCCCCGCGGCTGGATTCGTCGAGCGCATGCCGGACGGCCGCCCACACCGTTTCGAGCTTTCCGCGCAGCACTTCCTGCTGGATGGCAAGCCGTTCCAGATCAGGAGCGGCGAGATGCACCCGATCCGCATCCCCGCGGAGTACTGGCGCCAGCGCATCCAGATGGCGAAGGCGATGGGGCTCAACACGATCTCCATCTACCTGATGTGGAACGCGCTGGAGTCCGAGCCGGGCGTGTTCGACCTCAGGACCGGCAGCCGCGACTTCGCGAAGTTCATCCGCATCTGCCAGGAAGAGGGCATGTGGGTGTACCTGCGCCCCGGCCCCTACATCTGCGGCGAGTGGGACTTCGGCGGCCTGCCGCCGTACCTGCTGCGCCATCCGCACATCCGCGTGCGCGACAAGGACGACCCGGACTACATGGCCGCGGTGCGCCGCTACATCGCCACCGTCGCGCCGGTGGTGAAGCCGCTGCTCGCCGGAAACGGCGGCCCGATCCTGATGGTGCAGGTAGAGAACGAGTACGCCTCGTTCGGCAAGGACCTCGGCTATCTCGAAGCGATCCGCGCGTTGTGGGAACAGCACGGCGTGCACGGGCCGTTCTCGATCTCCGACGGCCTGGGCCAGGTGCGCGAGGCGAAGACCTACCTGCCCGGCACCGCGCTGGGCCTGGACGGCGACACCGATTTCACGGCCGCGCAGGCCATCGCCGGCGAGATGCCGGTGTGGATGGGCGAGGGCTACCCCGGCTGGATCACCCACTGGGGCGACAAGGATTTCGCGCACGGCGACTTCGCCGGCACGCTGGAAAAGCTGCTGGCGGAAGGCCGCTCGTTCAACCTGTACGTGGTGCACGGCGGCAGCAACTTCGGCTTCGGCGCTGGCGCCAACGCGAACGGCGACTACTCGCACTTCCAGCCGGTGATCACCAGCTACGACTACGGCGCCCCGATCGACGAGCATGGCGCGCCCACGGCGGACTACCACGTCTTCCGCAAGATGATCGCCGCGCATTCCAAAACGCCGCTACCCGAGCTGCCGGCAGTACCTCCGATGGTGGGCTTCGCCCCATTCACGCCGCCGCCGTATGCCGTGCTGTGGGACAACCTTCCGGCGGCAAGGAAAGTCGCGCAGCCGCAGGCGAACGAGCTGCTGTTCGGCCAGGGCGAGGGCATGGTGCTCTACCGCCGTGCGACGACGGATGGCGGCCAACTGGCGCTGGGCAACGCACGCGACTACGCCACCGTGTTCCACGGCGGCAAGTACGTGGACTACGTCTCGCGCATGCAGCACCCGAAACTGCACGCAGGCGACACGGTGAAGCTGCCGCCGTCGACGCGCGAGGCGTTGCTGGAAATCCTCGTCGACAGCTTCGGCCATGTTGGCTACGGCCAGGCGATGGAAGACCGCAAGGGCCTCGTGGGCGAGGTGAAGCTTGCGGGCAAGCCGCTGCAAGATTGGGAGGCGGTGAGCCTGCCGCTGGACGAACAGTGGCTGGCTGGCCTCAAGCCGCTACGCGGCAGGCCGACGCGGCCGGGCGTGTTCTTCAAGGGCACGTTCAAGCTGGCGCAGATCGGCGACTGCTACCTCGACATGGCGGACTGGGACAAGGGATACCTGTGGGTCAATGGCCACCTGCTGGGCCGCTACTGGCACATCGGCCCGCAGCAGCGGCTGTACTGCCCCGCCTCGTGGCTCAAGGCCGGCGACAACGAGGTGAAGGTGTTCGACCTGCATCGCACAGAAGGGGCGGCGATCCGCAGTGCGGATTCGCTGGGCGCCTGACCAATCACGTAGCCATTGCTGATTTGCAGGAGCGCACCTTGTGCGCGATGACGTCTTTGACGAAAGACTTCATCGCGCACAGGATGCGCTCCCGCAGCGTGGGTGCGGGTGTCACGCCTTGCCGTGGAACAGCTCCCGCCCGATCAGCATGCGGCGGATCTCGTTGGTGCCGGCGCCGATCTCGTACAGCTTGGCGTCGCGCAGCAGCCGGCCGGCGGGGAACTCGTTGATGTAGCCGTTGCCGCCCAGCGACTGGATCGCCTCCAGCGCCACCTGCACCGCGTTGCTGGAGGCGTTGAGCAGGCAGGCGGCGGGATCGATGCGCGACTTCACGCCGCCGTCGAACTGCTGCGCGACCATGTAGGCGAAGCCGCGGGAGGACTGCAGCGCGGTGTACATGTCGGCTACCTTGGCCTGCATGATCTCGAAGGTGCCGATCGGCGCGTTGAACTGCTTGCGCTCGCGCACGTAGGGCAGGGTGAGGTCCAGCGCCGCCTGCATCAGGCCGATCGGGCCGCCGGAGAGCACCAGGCGCTCGGTGTCCAGGCCGCTCATCAGCACGCGTACGCCTTCGTTGACCTCGCCGACGATGTTCTCGGCCGGGATCTCGCAGTCCTCGAACACCAGTTCGCAGGTGTTCGAGCCGCGCATGCCGAGCTTGTCCAGCTTCTGCGCGGTGGAGAAGCCCTGCATGCCCTTCTCGACGATGAAGGCGGTCATGCAGCGGCTGCCGGCCGGGCGCGGCGCGGTGCGCATGTAGACCAGCAGCACGTCGGCGTCGGGGCCGTTGGTGATCCACATCTTCGAGCCGTTGGCGACCCACACGCCGTCCTTCAGCTCGGCCTTGCAGCTCATCGAGCCGACCACATCGGAGCCGGCGCCGGGCTCGCTCATCGCCAGCGCGCCCACGTACTCGCCCGAGCACAGCTTGGGGATGTACTTCTGCCGCTGCGCCTCGTTGCCATTGTGGAAGATGTTGTTGACGCAGAGGTTGGAGTGCGCGCCGTAGGACAGGCCCACCGAGCCCGACGCACGCGAGATCTCCTCCATCGCCACCATGTGCGCGAGGTAGCCCATGCCGGTGCCGCCGTACTCGGTCGGGATGGTCATGCCGAGCAGGCCCAGCTCGCCGAACTTGCGCCACAGGTCGGCGGGGAACAGGTTGTCGTGGTCGATCTGGGTGGCGCGCGGCGCGATCTCCTTCTCCGCGAAGGCGTGCACGGTGTCGCGCAGCAGGTCGATTTCCTCGCCGAGCGGGAAGGGGCGCATCACGTACTCCTGATCGTGGGGATCCAGCCGGCGAATGGTAGCGCAGCAGGCCGGGTTCGCCCTGACGCGGCGCACCAGCGGGCCGGCGGCGCGGCCCGGGGCTGGGTCCGCCCGCCCGTGCGGCAGGCACGCGGGAGCCAACGCGGTTAAGCTGTGTAGCCCGATTTCCCTGGATGGACGTCCAAATTCCGTGTCCAGCAATTCCTTCGGCAAGCTCTTCACCGTCACCACCTTCGGCGAAAGCCACGGGCCGGCCATCGGCTGCGTGATCGACGGCTGCCCGCCGGGCCTGCCGATCGACCCGGAGGAGTTCCGCCACGACCTTGACCGCCGCGCCACCGGCAAGTCGCGCCATACCTCGCAACGCCGCGAGGCGGACGAGGTGGAGATCCTTTCCGGCGTGTACGAGGGCCGCACCACCGGCACGCCGGTCGCGCTGCTGATCCGCAATACCGACCAGCGCAGCAAGGACTACGGCGACATCGCCTCGACCTTCCGCCCCGGCCATGCCGACTACACCTATTGGCAGAAGTACGGCATCCGCGACCCGCGCGGCGGCGGCCGTTCCTCGGCGCGCGAGACCACCATGCGCGTGGCCGCCGCGGTGATCGCCAAGAAATGGCTGGCCGCACGCCACGGCGTGCGCGTGCGCGGCTACCTCGCGCAGCTCGGCGGGATCGAGCCGGACGGCTTCGACTGGTCCGCGGTGGAACAGAACCCGTTCTTCTGGCCCTGCGCCGAACAGGTGCCGGCACTGGAAAAGGCCATGGACGCGCTGCGCAAGTCCGGCGACTCGGTGGGCGCGCGTGTCACCGTGGTGGCCGAGGGCGTGCCGCCGGGCTGGGGCGAGCCGATCTACGGCAAGCTGGACGGCGACCTCGCCGCCGCGCTGATGTCGATCAACGCGGTGAAGGGCGTGGAGGTCGGCGACGGCTTCGCCGCCGTCGCGCAGCACGGCAGCGAGCACCGCGACGAGATGCATTTGGACGGCTTTACGTCCAATCATGCGGGTGGCATCCTTGGCGGCATCAGCACGGGGCAGGCAGTGGTCGCCTCGATCGCGCTGAAGCCCACCTCCAGCATCCTGATCCCCGGCCGCAGCGTGAACCTGGCCGGCGAGCCGGTGGAAGTGGTCACCAAGGGCCGCCACGATCCCTGCGTCGGCATCCGCGCCACGCCCATCGCCGAGGCGATGATGGCGCTGGTGCTGATGGACCACGCGCTGCGCCACCGCGCGCAGTGCGGCGACGTGGGCGCCGTGGCGCCGCGCATTCCCTGATCCACCCGATCCACCCGGCGACGTCGCCGGAGCGAGAGCATCATGGCTGGCAGCAAACCGTATGTCTGGGTCTCGCGGCCCACCTTTCCGGACGTGATCGCCCGGTTGGAACCGCATTTCAGGGTCTCGGCGGAACCCGTGGAAGCGAAGTTCGCTCCCGCCGAGCTGGCCGCGAAGCTGGCCGACTGCGATGCGGCCATCGTGGGCCTCAAGGAACGCATCGGGGCGACGGAACTCGCCGGGGCGAAGCGCCTGCGCATCGTCGCCAACCTGGGCGTGGGCTACGACAACCTGGACCTGGCGGCGCTCACCGCCGCGGGCGTCGCCGCCTCCAACACCGCCGACGTGCTCAACGAAAGCGTGGCCGACTACGCCTGGGCGCTGCTGCTGGGCGCGGCGCGGCGCGTGGGCGCCGCCGAGCGCTGGTTGCGCGCCGGGCAGTGGCAGTCCACCGACTTCACCGCATGGCTGGGCACCGACGTGCGCGGCCGCACGCTGGGCATCCTGGGCATGGGCCGCATCGGCCAGGCCATCGCGCGGCGCGCGCAGGGCTTCGGCATGCCGGTGCTCTACCACAACCGCTCGCGCCTGCCCGAGGCCACCGAGCGCGAGTGCCGCGCCCGCCTGGTGGACAAGGCCACGCTGCTGCGCGAGTCCGATTTCCTCGTGCTGGTATTGCCGCTGACGCCGCAGACGCGCCACGCCGTCGCTGCCGCCGAACTGGCGCAGATGAAGCCCGCCGCGGTGCTGGTGAACGTGGCGCGCGGCGGCATCGTGGACGACGCGGCGCTGGCCGCCGCGCTGCGCGAAGGTCGCCTCGCAGCTGCCGCCCTGGATGTTTTCGAGGGCGAGCCGCGTGTGCATCCGGACCTGCTCGCGCTCGACAACGCGCTGCTCAGCCCGCATATCGCCAGCGCCACGACCGGTACCCGCCGTGCGATGACCGCGGTGGCGGTGGAGAATGTGCTGGCGCTGTTCGGCCACGGCCCGCACGCCGGGCACCCGCCGAACCTGCTGAATCCCGAAGCGCTGGCCGCGGCCGGCGCCCCTTTCCCAACCCGACAAGAAACCACCCGATGAGCAAGAAGAGCAGTTACAAGGTTGCGATGGTCGGCGCCACCGGCGCCGTGGGCGAGACCTTGCTCGCCATCCTCGCCGAACGCCAGTTCCCGGTCAGCGAGCTGGTGCCGCTGGCCAGCGAACGTTCCGCCGGCAGCAAGGTGGAGTTCGCCGGCAAACAGCTGACGGTGCGCAACCTGGACGACTACGACTTCGCCGGGGTGGACATCGCGTTCTTTTCCGCCGGCGGCTCGGTGAGCAAGGTGCACGCGCCGCGCGCGGCGGCGGCCGGCGCGGTGGTGATCGACAACACTTCCGAGTTCCGCTACCAGGACGACATCCCGCTGGTGGTCAGCGAGGTGAACCCGCACGCCATCGCCCAGTACGCCACCCGCGGCATCATCGCCAACCCGAACTGCTCGACCATGGGCATGCTGGTGGCGCTGGCGCCGATCCACCGCGCGGTGGGCATAGCGCGCATCAACGTGGCCACTTACCAGTCGGTGTCCGGCGCCGGACGCTCGGGCATGGAGGAGCTGGGCCGGCAGACCGCCGCGCTGCTCAACTTCCAGGACGTGGAGAAGAACAAGTTCCCCAAGCAGATCGCCTTCAACGTGATCCCGCACATCGACGACTTCCAGCCGAACGGCTACACCAAGGAGGAGATGAAGATGGTGTGGGAGACGCGCAAGATCCTCGAGGACGACGCCATCCAGGTGAACCCCACCGCGGTGCGCGTGCCGGTGTTCTACGGCCATTCCGAGGCGGTGCACATCGAGACCCGCGACAAGATCACGGCCGAACAGGCCCGCGGACTGCTGGAGCAGGCCGAGGGCGTGGTGGTGATGGACGAGCGCAAGGCCGGCGGCTATCCCACCCCGGTGGGCGACGTGGCCGGCAAGGACCCGGTCTACGTGGGCCGCATCCGCGAGGACATCTCGCACGAGCACGGCCTCGACCTGTGGGTGGTCTCCGACAACATCCGCAAGGGCGCCGCGCTGAATGCGGTGCAGATCGCCGAGCTGCTGGTCGGGGATTATCTGTGAGGCGCGGCCCGCATCGGCTGGCGCTGGCCGCCGCGCTGGCCGCCGCGCCGCTGTGGGCGCATGCCTGGCAGGCGACCGCCGATGCCGCGCATGTCGCCGGGAGCGTGCACGAGGACGCGGCCGCGGTGGTCCGGCAGCGCGCCGAGGTAAAGCGCCTGCAGCACGACGTGGCCGCGCAGGAGTCCGACAGCCGCGCGGACGCCGGGCGGCTGCGGCAGCAGGACGCGGAAATCGCCGAACTGCAACGGCAGTTGCAGGCGGCACGGCAGGCCGGGGCGGCTGCCAGCCAAGGGCATTGAATGTCCCGGGGCGGCTCCCGGGGTCCCGGCAAGTTCTGGAATGTGCGGCAGCAATGCGTCGCAAGTCTGCGATCCGGCTATTGTTGATCCGTTGGCATCTAACTAGAGTGGCGCCTCGTCTGGTTGGAGCGCCGCCATCGTGGCGGCCTCGCCGGAGGCCACGGCTTGTTCGGGGGAACGCGTGATGAATCGTTCGTTGAAATTGCCACTGCTGGTGGCATTGGCTCTCGGCAGCGGCCATGCGTGGGCGCTTGACCTGGGCCAGATCCAGGTCAAGTCGGCGCTGGGCCAGCCGCTGCTGGCGGAGATCCCGGTACGGCAGGCGACGCCGGCCGAGCTGCAGCAGCTCAGCGTGCAGCTGGCCTCGGGCGACGAATTCGCGCGTGCCGGGGTGGCCGCTGGGCGGCCCGCGATCCCGCTGCATTTCGACGTGGTCGACGGCGGCAACGGCCACAAGCTGATCCGCATCACCAGCGATACCGCGGTCAACGATCCGCTCCTCGACCTGCTGGTCGAGATCCGCGCGGGCGCCAGCAAGAGCGTGCGCGAATACACCATCCTGCTCGACCCCCCCGGCAGCAACCCCGCGCCGGCGCGGCTCGTATCGCACCCGCCGGCGCACGCGGTGCGGCCGGCCGCCCCCGCATCGGTCGCGCATCCCACCGGCCAGTCCGGCGCCGTTTCCAGCGAGCAGGTGGCCGGCGGCCGCTTCGGGCCGGTCGAGCACGGCCAGACCCTGTCCCAGATCGCCCGCCGGACCGCGCTGGCGGGTGTCGGCATCGACCAGATGCTGCTGGCGCTCAAACAGGCCAATCCCGACGCCTTCTATCGCGACAATATCAATGCGCTGAAGGCCGGCGCGGTGTTGCGCATCCCCGACAAGACCGAGGCCGAGGCGGTCGCGCTGGCCGCCGCCGCCGCGGAAGTGCGGCGCCAGAACGGCGACTGGCGCAGCGGTGCGGTGGGCAGTTCGCCGGTGGCCGTGGCCGACGCCGGCACGCGCGCCGGCACGTCCAGTTCGCCCACGGCGACGGGCAGCCAGGGCGATCACCTGGCCTTGGTGCCGGCGAAGCAGGGCGGCAAGGTGGCCCCGACGGCAGGCGGCAGCGCACTGCGCCAGGACCTGCTGCGCAGCCAGGAGGCCATGGCCAGCCTGCAGCAGCAGAGCGAGGATCTGAAGTCGCGCTTGAAGGATCTCAGCGACATCAACAGCAAGAACGCCCGGCTGCTGGCGCTGAAGGACAACGAGATCGCCGAGCTGCAGCAGAAGCTGGCCGCGGCGCGCAAGGCCGCCGGCCTGCCGGCGGAGCCGGCGCCTGCGGCCACGGCGGTCGCCGCGACGGCGGTTGCGGCGGCCGCGAACGCGTCGCAGGCGGCGGGGAAACCGGCAGGCGCCGCATCGGCGCCGCCTGCCGGCAGCGAAACCGCAGCGCCTGCCGCCAAGGCGGGCGCCCCGGTCGCCGCGTCGACGGTGCCTGCGGCGAGCAAGCCCGCGCCGGCCAGGACCATGCCGGTCAAGTCGGCGGCCATCAAGCCGGCACGCGTCGGCGAAGAGCCCTGGTACACCCAGTTCTGGGCGCAGGCGCTGGGCGCCCTCGTCATCGTGCTGCTGTTGCTGGGCGCCCTGCGCGGTCGCCGCCGCAAGGCGAAGCCCGCGGCCCCGTCGCCGAAGCTGGCGCCGTCGCTGGCCGACCGCTTCGGCGATGCCGCGCCAGCCGACGATGCCGACCAGAACCTGCTGCTCGACCAGTTGGCCGAGCATCCCGACGACATCGGCCTGCACCTGGAGCTGGTGAGCCTGTACTACGGCCGTCGCGACGTCGAGCATTTCGAGGCTGCCGCCGAAGCCATGCACGCCCACGTCACCGACCCGCGGCAGGAGGAATGGCAGGAAGTGGTCAGCATGGGCGAGGATCTGGTACCCGCCCATCCGCTGTTTGCCGAGCACGGCCAGGTGCCGGCGGACGAGGCGCATCACGACTTCGACATCGACCAGTACGCCGCCTCTGCCGTCGTGGCGCCGCCGTTGCCTGCGGCCCCGGCGAAGGCGGCCGGGCACGACTCCGATATCGACCTGGTATCGCACGAGTTCCCGGCGGCGGAGCGGGGCGCCGGCGCCGAAGCGGCCCCGGCATGGCATCGCGCCGCGGACGAGAATGCGCCGGTATCGCTTGAGGCGGCATCGAGCTGGCAGTTCGAAGAACCGGAACCGGCGGAACAGCCGCAGTCGGACGGGCACGACATCGAAGCGCACGATTTCAGCGACGACCCGGTGGACACCAAGCTCGACCTGGCCCGCGCCTATCTGGACATGGGCGACCCGGACGGTGCCCGCGCCATGCTCGAAGAAGTGCTGCACGAGGGCAGCCAGATGCAGCGCGACGTGGCCAGGCGCATGCTCGACGACCTGCATTGAGCGTATCCACGCCTTCGAACCCCGAACGGGCCGGCCATGCCGGCCCGTTTGATTTTCGCGATCGGGGACGATCGCAAGTTTTGAGGAGTGCGGCCATGGATGGCTGCCCGTTTGACTTTCGCGATCAGGGACGATCGCAAATAGAACAGGCCTGCTACGCTGCACACTTTCCGCATCCTCCCGATCCATGCGCATCGCCCTGGGCATCGAATACGACGGTACCGACTTCCTCGGCTGGCAGCGCCTCTCCCACGGCCACACGGTGCAGGGCGTGCTGGAAGCGGCCTTGTCGAAGGTGGCCGCGCAGCCGGTCGAGGTGACCTGCGCGGGCCGCACCGATGCCGGCGTGCACGGCCGTTGCCAGGTGGTGCATTTCGATCCGCCAGTGGAGCGCGCGATGCGCGGCTGGCTGCTGGGCGCCACCTCCAACCTGCCGCCCGGCGTGGCGGTGCTGTGGGCGCAGCCGGTGGCGGAGGATTTCCACGCGCGCTTTTCCGCACGCAGCCGGCGCTACCGCTACACCATCCTCAACCGGCCGGTGCGCGCGGCGCTGGATGCGCGCTACGTGACCTGGGAGCGCCAGCCGCTGGACGCCGCGCGCATGCATGACGCCGCGCAGGCGCTGCTGGGCGAACACGATTTCTCCGCGTTCCGCGCGGTGTCCTGCCAGGCCGCGCATCCGCGCCGCTGCGTGCTGGCGGTGGGCGTGCGGCGCGCAGGCGAGCAGGTGACCGTGGAGATCGAAGCGAACGCCTTCCTGCACCACATGGTGCGCAATATCGTGGGTTCGCTGTTGCCGGTGGGGCGCGGCGAGCAGCCCGTCGCCTGGGTCGGCGAGCTGCTGGCCGGCCGCAACCGCGAGGTGGCCGGACCCACCGCGCCGTCGTCGGGGCTGACCTTTATCGGCCCGCGTTACGAGGCGCACTGGGGCCTGCCGGCCGAGGTGAGCCAGCCATGACGCGCATCAAGTGCTGCGGCATGACCCGCGTCGAGGACGCGCTGCTGGCCGCCCGCCTCGGCGCCGATGCGGTCGGCCTGGTATTCACCGCACGCAGCCGGCGGCGCGTATCGGTGGCGCAGGCCAGGGCCATCGTGCGCGCACTGCCGCCGTTCGTGGGCACGGTGGCGCTGTTCATGGACGACACGCCGGCGCTGGTGGAGGAGGTCATCGCCGCCGTGGCGCCGGATCTGCTGCAGTTCCACGGCAGCGAGCCGGACGGGTGGTGCGCGCAGTTCGGCCGTCGTTACCTCAA
Source organism: Dorcoceras hygrometricum (assembly GCA_001598015.1). Lineage (NCBI taxonomy): Eukaryota > Viridiplantae > Streptophyta > Magnoliopsida > Lamiales > Gesneriaceae > Dorcoceras > Dorcoceras hygrometricum. The sequence continues at coordinate 279,136 of KQ999293.1, forward strand.
GGCCATCGCGATGGGCGAAGGCGCCGCCGCGCTGGCGCGGCTGCACGACTATCCACGTGCCGCCGCATTGCTGCTCGACGGCCATGGTCTCGGCGAGGTCGGCGGCGGCGGCAAGGCTTTCGACTGGTCGCTGATGCCGGCGGACCTCGCGCAGCCGCTGGTGCTGGCCGGCGGCCTGCATGCCGGCAACGTGGCCGAGGCGATCCGCGTGGCGCGGCCGTGGGCGGTGGACGTGGCCAGCGGCGTGGAATCGGCGCCGGGCATCAAGGATGCCGGCAAGCTGCGGGATTTCATCGCGGCGGTGCGTGCCGCGGACGAGGGGCGCACCGCAAACGAGGGAGACGGCAAGCCATGAGCGAAGGTTCCAGCACGGTGCCCGTGCCGGCCGCGATGGAGGAGATTCGGGTCGACGCCGACCATCCCTTCGACCCGCATATCCTCATCGACCGCGACCGCCCGCTGGCGATCCGCGGCCTGGTGCGCGACTGGCCGATCGTGCAGCTCGCGCTGCAGTCGGATACCGCCTTCGCGCAGCGGCTGGCCGAACTGGACAATGGCGCCGACGTCAGCACCCTGATGGTGGCGCCGGAGGCCGACGGCATCGTCGGCTACTCGCCCGACCTGGGCGAGATGAACTACCAGCACTTCAAGGTACCGGTGACCATGGGCCTGCAGCGGCTGGCCAGCTACAGCCGGCGCGAGCACGCGCCGGCGCTGGTGATCCAGAGCGCGCGCGTGCGCGAATGCCTGCCCGGGCTGCTGGAGGACCATCGCCTGCCGTTCCTCGATCCCGCGGTGGAGCCGCGCCTGTGGGTGGGCAACCAGGCCACCACGCCCACCCATTTCGATTCGATGCGCAACATCGCCTGCGTGCTGTGCGGCGCGCGGCGCTTCACCCTGTTCCCGCCCGAGCAGCTGCCCAATCTCTATATCGGGCCGCTGGATTTCGCGCCCACCGGCGCGGCGATCAGCCTGGCGCGGCTGGACCGGCCCGACGACCCGCGCTATCCGCGCCTGAGGCAGGCGCTGGCCGCCGCGCAAGTGGCCGAGCTGCATCCCGGCGACGCGATCTACATTCCGCCGCTGTGGTGGCACAACGTGGAATCGCTGCAGCAGCTCAATGCGCTGATGAACTATTGGTGGAGTCCGGTGGACGTGCCCGGCTACAACTCCGGCCACGCGCGCGCAGCGCTGTTCCATTGCCTGCTGGCCTTCCGCGAGCTGCCTCCGGCCGAGCGGGAACAGTGGCGCAGGCTGCTGGATTACTACGTGTTCGACGGCGAAGAAGCGGTGGCGCATATCCCCGAGCATCGCCGCGGTGTGCTGGGGCCGCAGACGCCGGAAGTGGTGGAGAAGCTGAAGGAAGGCGCGCGGCAGAACCTCTGACATCGCGGCTCCGGGTTCTTGCCGTCATGCCCGCGCAAGCGGGCATCCATTTTCAAACTTCCCGACGGGCCGATGGATGCCCGCTTGCGCGGGCATGACGCCGATGCAGGCTGACCGGACCGTCACGCCTCGGCCAGTTCGCGGCGCAGCCAGTCCGCCAGCGCGGCGAGCCGCGCATCCTCGGTGTGGCGCGCCGAGACCAGCGCCCAGCGTGCGGAGGTTTCGCGGAACCCCCAGGGTGCGAGCAGCCGCCCGCTGGCGAGGTCGTCGGCGACCAGCGGCTGCGGCGCGATCGCCACGCCCAGCCCCGCGGCGGCGGCTTCGAGCAGGAAATAGAGATGGGGCAGGGCCTGGGCCTGCTGCAGCGATTCGGGCGGCAGGTCCATCGCGCGCGCCCATTCCGGCCATGCCTGGGGACGCGAGGCGGTGTGCAGCAGCGGCTCGTCGCACAGCGCGCTGGCGGGCAGTTCGCGCAGCCGCTCGGCGCCGGGATAACGCGGGCTGAGCACCGGGCCGATGCGTTCCGGCGCCAGTTCGTGCACTTGCCAGCCGGCGGGCCAGGGCGGTGCGGCCAGCAGCAGTGCCGCATCGACGTCGGCCAGCTGGCCGGCGACCGGTTCCTCCTGCACGGCCAGGTGCAGGGTCAGCGCAGGCAGCTCGTGGCGCAGGCGCTCCAGCCGCGGAATCACCCAGCGCGCCAGCACGCTGCCGGAACAGCCGAGCACGAAGGCCGCGGTGGCGCGCGCGTGCCGCAACTGCAGCCAGGCCTCGCGCAACTGCCCGAACGCGGCGCTGCATTGCTCGCGCAACTGCTGCCCGATCACGGTGAGCGCGACGCCGCGCCCCTGGCGTACGAACAGCGGCTGGCCCAGCGCCTCTTCCAGCGCACGCACCTGGCGGCTGACCGCGCCATGGGTCACGTGCAGTTCCTGCGCGGCGAGGCTCATGCTGCCCAGCCGTGCGGCAGCCTCGAAGGCGCGCAAGGCATTCAGCGAGGGCAGGTCGCGGTCCGACATGCTGTGAGTCTAGCTCAAGTTTCGCGGCGATCTTTTCGCTTTTTTGCGAGTCATGCCGGCGTTAAGGTGTGAGCCTGTTGCGGCGTCGCCGCAGTCTTTCCGTTGGAGTCGCCATGCCCGAGATCCGGGATTTCTACGCCTACCCCGACGAGCACGGCCGCTTCGGCCGGTTCGGCGGCAGTTACGTCGCCGAGACGCTGATGGCGCCGCTGGCCGAACTGACCGAGGCCTACCTGCGCCTGCGCCAGGATCCGGCCTTCATCGCCGAACTCGACCGCGACCTCACCAATTACGTGGGCCGGCCCAGCCCGGTGTATTTCGCCGAGCGGCTGACCAAGCACGTGGGCGGTGCGCGCATCCTGCTTAAGCGCGAAGACCTGAACCACACCGGCGCGCACAAGATCAACAACACCGTGGGCCAGGCGCTGGTGGCGCGGCACATGGGCAAGACCCGCATCATCGCCGAGACCGGCGCCGGCCAGCACGGCGTGGCCAGCGCCACGGTGGCGGCGCGGCTGGGGCTGCAGTGCGTGGTCTACATGGGCGCGGTGGACATCGAGCGGCAGAAGATCAACGTCTACCGCATGAAGCTGCTCGGCGCCGAGGTGGTGCCGGTGACCTCCGGCTCGAAGACGCTGAAGGACGCGCTGAACGAGGCGATGCGCGACTGGGTCACCAACGTGGCCGACACCTTCTACATCATCGGCACCGTGGCCGGCCCGCATCCGTACCCGCTGATGGTGCGCGACTTCAACGCCATCGTCGGCCGCGAGGCGCGCGCGCAGTTGCTGGAACAGTACGGCCGCCTGCCCGACGTGCTCACCGCCTGCGTGGGCGGCGGCTCCAACGCGATGGGGCTGTTCCACGCCTTCCTCAACGACCGCGAGGTGCGCATCGTGGGTGCCGAGGCGGCGGGCGAGGGCATCGCCACCGGCCATCATGCGGCGTCGCTGGCGGCGGGCCGCCCCGGCGTGCTGCACGGCAACCGCACCTACGTGCTGTGCGACGACGACGGCCAGATCACCGAGACGCATTCGATCTCCGCCGGCCTGGACTATCCCGGCGTCGGCCCCGAGCACGCCTTCCTCAAGGACGCCGGCCGCGCCGAATACGTGGGCGTCACCGACGATGAAGCGCTGGAGGCCTTCCACCTGCTGTGCCGCACCGAGGGCATCCTGCCGGCGCTGGAGTCCAGCCACGCGGTGGCGCAGGCGATCAAGCTGGCGCGCGAGTACCCGCAGGACGGCATCGTGCTGTGCAACCTGTCCGGCCGCGGCGACAAGGACGTGCACACCATCGCGGCACGTGAAGGGGTCAGCGGGATTTGACGCGAGATGCGTTGAAACGCATCTCGCGCCGCTGACCGACTCGCCATGGATGGCGAGGCCGGCGTAAGCACCATGGAAGGTTTCTTGCAGAGGACTTCATCTTGAACCGTATCGACAAGCGCTTCGCCGAACTCAAATCCGCCGGCCGCACCGGCCTGATCCCCTTCGTCACCGCCGGCGATCCGTCGCCCGGACACGCGGTGGCGCTGATGCACGCGCTGGTCGAATCCGGTGCCGACCTGATCGAGCTGGGCGTGCCGTTCTCCGACCCGATGGCCGACGGCCCGGTGATCCAGCACGCCAGCGAGCGCGCCATCGCCAGGGGCACCGGGCTGGCCGACGTGCTTGGCTGGGTGGCGCAGTTCCGCCAGCGCGACGCCGATACGCCGGTGGTGCTGATGGGCTACCTGAACCCCATCGAGATCCACGGTTACGAACGCTTCGCCACGGAAGCGGTGCAGGCCGGCGTCGACGGCGTGCTGCTGGTCGACTGCCCGCTGGAGGAATCCGGAGTGCTGGCGCCGCTGCGCGTGGCTGGCCTGGCGCAGATCCTGCTGGCCGCCCCCACCACGGCGCCGGAGCGCCTGTCGAAGCTGTGCGCCGCGGCCGAGGGCTTCCTCTACTACGTGTCGTTCGCCGGCATCACCGGCGCGGCGCGCCTGAGCACCACGGACATCGCTGCGCGCGTGGCGGACCTGCGTGCGCATGCGAAGGCGCCGGTGGCGGTGGGCTTCGGCGTGCGCGACGCGGAAAGCGCGAAGGCCATCGCCGGTTTCGCCGATGCGGTGGTGATCGGCAGCGCGCTGGTGGAACGGTTGGCGGGGGCGGCTTCGGCGGAAGAGATCGCCGGACGCGTGGCCGCGTTCCTGCAACCGGTGCGGAAGGCGCTCGACGCGCGCTGAGCGCCTTCGGTCAGCGGCTTTCCCATGCCTGGATCAGTTCGCGGACCCTGGCCGCGTCCGCCGGCGTGGCAGGGTTGAACACCAGCATGCCGAGGTCGGGCCGGCCGTCGACCGCGAAGGACGAGTATTCCAGCGCGATCTCCCCGGCCTGCGGGTGGCTGAGCCGCTTGCTGCCGCCGCCGGAGTGGCGCACCTCGCTGTCGCGCCACATGGCGGCGAACTCGGGGCTTTGCCGTTCCAGTTCGTCGACCAGGGCGCGCACGCTTTCCGACACGGCCGCGCCCGCGCGCGCCACGTCGGCACGGAACACCGCCACCACGGAGTGCGCCACGCTTTCCCAGTTGTGCTGGGCCGCGCGCACGCGCGGATCGCAGAACATCAGGCGCAAGGTGTTGCGCTGGCCGGGCGGGAGCGCGGCGTAGTCGGTGAGCACCGCGGCCGCGGCGCGGTTCCACGCCACCACGTCCCAGCTGACGGTCTTGATCAGCGCCGGGCTGGCTTCCAGCGCATCCAGCACGCGTTGCAGGCGGGGCGCGACGCCGCCGCCCGGCTGGAAACGGACTTCCGGCGGATGGCCCAGGGCGAGCAGGAACAGGTGCTCGCGCCCGGCCTCGTCCAGTTGCAGGGCGCCGGCGATGCGTTCGAGCGCCTCGGGCGAGGGCGCGCCGCCGCGCCCCTGTTCCAGCCAGGTGTACCAGGTCACGCTGACGTGGGCGCGTTGCGCTACTTCCTCGCGCCGCAGCCCTGGCGTGCGGCGCCGCTCCAGCGGCAGGCCCAGCGCGACCGGATCGAGCTTCGCGCGCCTGGCCTTGAGATAAGCCCCCAGCGGGTTCGGTTGCATGGTCGGTGGCGGTTTCCTGTTAGTGCCGATACCCGTATGACGTCACGGCTTCATCGGCCGGGTGGAGGCGCCGATAGTAGCGTCCATTCCATTCACGGCAGAGGGCAGTTCCATGCGCGTATTCGTTACCGGCGCCACCGGCTTCATCGGCTCGGCCATCGTCGCGGAGCTGCTCCGCAACGGCCACCAGGTGCTTGGACTCACGAGATCGGATACCGGCGCCCAGGCGCTGGCCGCCGCCGGCGCCGAGGCGCACCGCGGCAGCCTCGAGGACCCGGACAGCCTGCGCCGCGGCGCGGTCCAGGCCGACGGGGTGATCCATTGCGCCTTCGACCACGACTTCTCGAACTTCGTGGACAGTTGCGAGAAGGACAGCCGCGCCATCGCGGCGCTTGGCGCCGCACTCGGCAGGAGCGGGCGTCCGCTGGTCGTCACTTCCGGTACCGGCATGGGCAGCGCCGGCCACGGGCAGCCGGCCACCGAGGACGTCTTCAACCTTGAGCATCCGAACCCGCGCAAGGCTTCGGAACTGGCCGCGGCGGCAGTGGCGGCGGACGGAGGCAACGTATCGGTGATGCGCCTGCCGCAGGTCCATGACACAACCAGGCAGGGGCTCATCACCTACGCCATTGCAGTGGCGCGCGAGCAAGGCCGCTCCGCCTATGTGGGCGACGGGCTCAACCGCTACGCGGCCGCGCACGTACTCGACGTGGCGCGCCTCTACCGGCTTGCCCTGGAGAAGAACGAGCCGGGCGCCCGCTACCACGCGGTGGCCGAGGAAGGCGTGCCGTTCCGCGACATCGCCGAAGTCATCGGCCGCGGCCTGGACGTGCCGCTGGCTTCCCTGTCGCCGGAGCAGGCCGCCACGCATTTCGGCTGGCTCGGGATGTTCGCCGGGCTCGACCTGGCGGCCTCCAGCGCGCAGACCCGGGCGAAGCTGGATTGGGCTCCCGCCGGTCCCGGTCTGATGGAAGACCTCGCTGGCCACTTCGGGCTCCGCTGAAGGGGTGCACCACACGCCCGCGTCCGGTGCCTGCGGCGATCTCGGCTAGAATGCGCGCTTCAATGCTCCATCAGGCGTCGCTATGAACTGGCTGCAGAAAATCATGACCCCGCGTGCGCGCACGCAAGGCTCCGGCAGCGGCGGCAAAGGCAAGGTGCCCGAGGGCGTGTGGGAGAAGTGCGCCGGTTGCGGCTCGGTGTTGTACAAGCCGGAGCTGGAGCGCAACCTGATGGTCTGCCCGAAGTGCGGGCACCACCACGCCATCCGTGCGCGTACCCGGCTGCTTGCGCTGCTCGACGAAGGTTCGACGCAGGAACTGTGGCCGAACATGGAAGCCACCGACCCGCTGAAGTTCCGTGACTCCAAGAAGTACCGCGACCGCATCGTGGCCTCGCAGAAGTCCAGCGGCGAGAAGGATTCGCTGGTCGCCATGAGCGGCCTGCTGAAGGGGCGGCCGCTGGTCGCCACTGCGTTCGAGTTCGGCTTCGTCGGCGGCTCGATGGGCTCGGTGGGCGGCGAGAAGTTCGCCCGCGCCGGCGAGCGCGCGCTGGCCGACAAGAGCGCGCTGGTGTGCTTCGCCGCCAGCGGCGGCATGCGCATGCAGGAAGGCCTGTTCTCGCTGATGCAGATGGCCAAGACCTCGGCCGTGCTGGCGAAGCTGCGCGATGCCGGCGTGCCCTACATCAGCGTGCTGACCAACCCCTCCACCGGCGGCGTCTCCGCCAGCATGGGCATGCTGGGCGACATCAACATCGGCGAGCCGAAGGCGCTGATCGGTTTCGCCGGTCCGCGCGTGATCGAGCAGACCGTGCGCGAGACCCTGCCCGAGGGCTTCCAGCGTTCCGAGTTCCTGCTGGAGCACGGCGCGATCGACATGATCGTCGACCGCCGCGAGATGCGCGACAAGCTGGCCGACCTGCTCAACCTGTTGCAGAAGGCGCCGCGCGCGGCGTGAGCCTGGCCTTCATCGCGCGACACGATGCCGCCTGCGGGCGGCATCGTCGTTTCCGGCGGCGCGGTTTTCCACAGCCGGTGTGGATGCCTGCCGAACAAAGCTGTGGACAAGCCGCATTCGCCGCTTTGCCGACAGGCACTTGGCACGCGCTGGCGAATTTCTGCGCAGCGCGCCGCGCGTTTTCCACAGCGATTGTGGAAGCGCGTGGGCAAAGCCTGTGGATAGATGCGCCAAGTGCCTGATGCGGAAACCCCGGGCGACGTGCTGCGCAGGAATTGCTCAGGAGAATGCGGCGAAGCCGTGCACCAGCCACAGCGACAGCGTGCCGAGCGCGCCGCCGATGCCGATCGCGGCCAGCACGTCGCTGGGGTAATGCAGGCCGAGCACCACGCGCGAGGCGGCGACCAGCGCGGTGAACGTCACCAGCAACGGCGCCAACAGCGGATACCAGGCCAGCGCCACCACGGTGAAGCCCACCGCCTGCAGGGTGTGGCCGGAGGGAAAACTGAACTCGTCCAGCGGCGGCACGTGCGCGATCACGCCCGGGCAGGTGCGGAACGGGCGCGGCCGGCGCGTGTGCCGTTTCAGCAGGCGGTAGAGCAGCAGGGCGGTCAGCCCGGTGGCGGCCATGTGTGTGGCGGCCCACAGGCCGCGCCAGCCGTCGAACGCGACCAGGGCCAGCATCAGCGCATACCAGAACATGCCGTCGCCGAGCCGGCTGACCGCGCCGAAGCAGGCGCCCACCGCGCGGCGCGTGCCCCAGCGGTTCGCCGCCACGCAGACGCGGCGGTCGAAGGCGACGGTTCTAGGCGTGGACGGCAACGGTGTCGTGCCCATGGTCGCGCTCCTCGGCCAGTTCGCGCAGCAGGGTCTCGAATTCGCGGATCACCCGTTCCGGCGACAGGCGCGCCATGCCCTCGTGGGCGCGGCGGCCCATGTGCCGGATCAATGCCGGATTGCCTGCCAGGCGTACCGTCGCGGCGATGAATGCGTCCGCGTCGCCGGGGGCGATGCGGTAGCCGTTGTAGCCGTCGCGCAGGTGCTCGCGCGCCGCTCCCTCGTGGTAGGCCACCACCGGCAGGCCGCAGGCCAGCGCTTCCAGGATCACGTTGCCGAACGTCTCGCTGAGGCTGGGGAAGGGGAACAGGTCCGCGCTGGCGATATGCCGCGCCAGCGCCTCGCCGCGCTGCATGCCGGCGAAGACGAAGTCCGGATGCGCCGCCTGCAGCGCGGCGCGCGCGGGGCCGTCGCCCACCCACACGTAGCGCAGCGCCGGCTGCTTCTGTTGCGCGGCGCGGAAGGCCTGCACCGCCAGGTCGAGATTCTTCTCCGGCGCGATGCGGCCCACGTACAGCGCCACCGGCGTGCCGGCGTCGACACCCCATTGCGCGCGCAGCGCCGGGTCGCGCCGCCCGGGGTGGAACAGCCGCGTGTCCACCGCGCGCCGCAGCAGGCGCGCATTGTCGACGCCGAGCGCGGCGAGTTCCTGCGCCAGCGCCTCGGTGGGCACCAGAGTGGCGACGGCCCGGCGGTGGAAACGGCGCAGGTGGCCGCGCACCAGTGGGGTGAGCCAGCGCAGCCCGTAGTGGCTGGCGTAGCTGTCGAAGCGCGTGTGGAAACCGGTGGCCACCGGGATGCGCAGGGCGCTGGCCGCGCGCAGCGCCGAGCAGCCCAACGGGCCTTCGGTGGCGACGTAGACCGCGTCGGGACGCTCCTGCGTCCAGCGTTCGCGCAAGGCCCTGCCGGCTGGCAGGCCGAGCCGCAGGCCTGGGTAGTGTGGCAGCGCCACGCCGCGCGTGAGCAAGGTGTCGAAGCCGGGTTCGGCCACGCTCCGCCGCGCCTGGCGCGGCCGCACTACGTCGATGGAGTGGCCCCGTGCGGCGAGGCCGGCGGCGAGCCCGTGCACGGTGAGCGCCACGCCGTTGATCTCCGGGGGCCAGGTTTCGCTGACGATGCCTATGCGCATGATGGCTGCCCTCGCTTGACCTGGGTGCAGCTTCGTCCCGCAGGTTTGCGCGGGGGTGGCGAATGCGTGACGTGGCGATGACGGCCCGGTCGGCGCGCTGCCCGGTATCGGCTAAAATGCGAGGTTCACCGCGCACCCGAAGCACCCTCATGACCGTCCGCACCCGTTTCGCTCCCAGTCCCACCGGTTTCCTGCACATCGGCGGCGCGCGCACCGCGCTGTATTGCTGGCTGGAGGCGCGCCGGCGCGGCGGCGAGTTCGTGCTGCGCATCGAGGATACCGACCGCGAGCGCTCCACCGACGAGGCGGTGCAGGCGATCCTCGACGCGATGGCCTGGCTGGACCTTTCCGCCGACGAGGCCCCGGTGTACCAGACCCGGCGCCTCGCCCGTTACCGGGAAGTGGCCGAGCGCCTGCTCGCCGAGGGCAAGGCCTACTACGCCTACGAGAGCAAGGAGGAGATCGAGGCGATGCGCGAGGCCGCCATGGCGAAGGGCGAGAAGCCCCGCTACAACGGTTACTACCGCGACCGCAACGAGCCGTACCGCGAGGATCCGAATCGGGTGATCCGCTTCCGGAACCCGCTGGAGGGCTCGGTGGTGTTCGAGGACAAGGTGAAGGGCCGGGTGGAGTGGGCCAATGCCGAGCTCGACGACCTGGTGATCTTCCGCTCCGACGGCTGGCCCACCTACAACTTCGCCGTGGTGGTGGACGACATCGACATGGGCATCACCGAGGTGATCCGCGGCGACGACCATGTCAACAACACGCCGCGCCAGATCAACATCTACCATGCGCTGGGCGCGCCGGTGCCGGAGTTCGCGCACCTGCCGATGATCCTGGACAAGGAGGGCAAGAAGCTCTCCAAGCGCACCAATTCGGTCAGCGTGATGGAGTACCGCGAGGAGGGCTACCTGCCGCACGCCATCCTCAATTACCTGGTGCGCCTCGGCTGGTCGCACGGCGACCAGGAGATCTTCTCGCGCGAGGAGATGATCCGCCTGTTCGACGTCGCCGACGTCAACAAGGCCGCCTCGCGCTTCGACACCGAGAAGCTCAACTGGCTGAACCAGCACTACCTCAAGACCGACGACCCCGCCGCGCTGGCGCCCGAGTTCGCCTGGCACCTCGCGCGCGCCGGCGTCGACACGGCGAACGGCCCGGCGCCCGCCGACGTGATCGTCGCCTTGCGCGACCGCGTGCATACGCTGAAGGAAATGGCCGAGCGCGCGAAGATCTGGTACGGCCCGGTCACCGAATGGGACGACAAGGCCGTCGCCAAGCACCTGAAGAACGACAGCGCCGGCGCCGTGCTGGAAGCGGCCAGGGCGCTGCTGGCCGAAGTGGAGTGGAAGCCGGAGGCCATCCACCACGTCGTCGAACGGGTCGCCGCCAGGCTGGAGCTGGGCATGGGCAAGATCGCGCAGCCGCTGCGCGTGGCGATGACCGGCACCCAGGTATCGCCGTCCATCGACCATACCGTGTATCTGTGCGGCCGCGGCGAGGCGCTGCGCCGCCTCGACCACGCCTTGGCGCTGGCCCGCGGCTGAGCCGGGCGCGCGCGGCGTGCACGAACTGCTTGCCCGCGCGATGCAAGGCGTCGATCCGGACGCGCCGGGAGCGTTCTGGCGGGTGTTCCTGAATCTCTGGGCGATGCTGCCGTGGGCCGCGCTGTTCTGGTGGAACCTCGCCTTCGTGGCGGTGGGCGGCCTGCTGGGCTGGTGGCGCGGGCGCTTCTGGGAAGGCGTCGCCTGGGCCTGGCTGCTGGGGCCGTTCGGCTGGCTGGTGCTGTGGCTGCGCACGCGGCCGCGCGGCACGCCGCCGCCGCTGCCGCGTTGACTTGCTGGCCAGCGGCCATATCTCAGCGTGTATGATCGCCGCGAGGAGAGCCCTTTGGCACACGACGCCGCCAGCAAGCCACACGCCCATCATTCGCACCATCACGACGCGAAGGGTTTCGTGCGCGAGGTGGCGCATGTCAGCGAGGAGCGCGGCCTGCGCCTGACCCCGCTGCGCATGGAAGTGCTGGAGCTGGTCGCCGCCGCGGCCAAGCCGGTGAAAGCCTACGACCTGCTCGACCAGTTGCGCGAAAAGCACGGCAATGCGGCGCCGCCCACGGTGTACCGCGCGCTGGATTTCCTGCTGGAACAGGGCTTCATCCACAAGCTGGAATCGATCAACGCCTACGTCTCCTGCCACCATCCGGCCGAGGCGCACCAGGTGCCGTTCCTGATCTGCGACACCTGTTCCGGCGCCGAGGAAGTCTGCGATCCGCGCGTGGCCGAGCTGATCGAGGCGCAGGCCAGGGCGCTGGGTTTCCGCGCCCAGGCGCAGACGCTGGAAGTGCACGGTGTCTGCAAGCGTTGCCGCAAGCCCTGATGCCGCTTCGCCGCCGGCCCGGAGCGGGTCGCTTGCGCGGCATAATTGTTACAATGTAACATGCCCGGCATGGACAGGATCGCAAGCTCCGCCGAAGCCGACAGCGTGCTGCTGGACCCCGTGACGATGGGGGGCGCCGCCGCGGACGACGCGCCGAAGGCGGCGCGCTGGTGGCACCTGGCCGACCGCGTGGGCGCCACCGCCTCGTTCCTGTGCGCGATCCACTGCGCGCTGCTGCCGTTCGTGCTGACCGTGCTGCCGCTGCTGGGCCTGGGCTTTTTGGCGGGGCACCGCTTCGAGCGCGGTTTCGTGATGTTCGCCGCCTCGCTGGCGTTGTTCGCCCTGGTCGGCGGCTATCGCCGGCATCGCCGGCCGTTACCGCTGTTGCTGGCGGTGCCGGGGTTGCTGCTGCTGTTGCTCGGCGTCACCTGGGCAAGCGGCTATTCCATTCTCGTGCACAGCGTGATGGTGACCTGCGGCGGTCTGCTGGTGGCCTCGGCGCACTTCGTGAACCTGTACATCGATCGGCGCCATGGCCATGCCGTGGCGCACGCGCACGGCCCGCAGTGCGCGCACTGAATGATTCCGCCGGCCGCGGTGATTGTGTAACGCCGCCCGCGCTTCCTAGCATGCCTTCATGAGTGCCATGCCTTCCCGTCAGCACGATCATCCGCATCCGGCGGCAGTGCACGATCACGATCATGCGCCGCATGCCGGCGTGCGCGGCCGCAAGCTGCTGCTGGCCTTCCTGCTGACCACGCTGACCATGCTGGCCGAGGTGGTCGGTGGGCTGTGGTCGGGCTCGCTGGCCCTGCTCACCGACGGCGGCCACATGATGGTGGACGCGCTGGCCCTGCTGATGGCCTTCGTCGGCGCGCGCCTGGCGCTGCGGCCAGCCGATGCGCGGCGCAGCTACGGCTACGGACGGATGGAAGTGCTGGTCGGCTTCGTCAATGCGCTCAGCCAGTTCGTGCTGGTGGCCTGGGTGGTGTGGGAAGCGATCCGACGCCTGCTGCATCCGGGCGAGATCCTGTCGGGCCTGATGCTGGTCGTGGCCATCGTCGGCCTGCTGGTGAACCTGCTGGTGTTGCGCAGCTTGCACGGGCATGCGCACGACGACGTGAACCTGGCCGGCGCCAGCCTGCACGTGCTGGGCGACCTGCTCGGCTCGGTGGCGGCGGTGCTGGCCGCGCTGGCGATCCGCGCGTTCGGCTGGCTGTGGGCCGACCCGCTATTGTCGATGCTGGTGGCGGTGCTGATCCTGGGCAGCGCGTGGCGCCTGCTGCGCCGCTCCGCGCACATCCTGCTGGAAGGCGTGCCGGACGGCATGGACAGCGCCGAGGTGGAGGCCGCGCTGCGCGGCGCGGACGCCTCGATCAGCGGCATCCATCATTTGCACGTATGGCAGCTGGCCTCCGGCTCGCGCATGGCGACCCTGCACGCCGAACTGCACGATCCGAGTGCCTCGGCGCAGGCGCTGCGGGCGATCCACCGCCTGCTGGGCGAACGTTTCGGCATCCAGCACGTCACCGTGCAGATCGACCCGGAAAGCTGCCTCGACCAGCCGCAGGGCTGCGCCGGCCACGGCCATGCCTGAACCCGCGCCGGCCGCTCCCGGCGCCATCTATGGTGCCGACGGCGCCGCTGCTATCATGGCAAACCATCACGCATCGAGGAGATTTCCATGGGCAAGGGCGATCGCAAGACCCGTCGCGGCAAGACCTACCGCGGCAGCTACGGCAACACCCGCGTGCACGGCGCGCAGCCGGCCGTGGCTGGCGCCAAGCCGACCGTGACCAAGCCGGCCGCCGTGAAGAAGGCCGCGCCGAAGAAGAAGTCGGCCTGAGCCGCAGCGGCCACGCAGCACGAAAGACCCCGCCCTGGCGGGGTTTTTTTATGGGCCGTCGCCTGGCCGGCGCATCGCTCGACGGCATGACGTAAGGATTTGCTGAACGCGGCGCGGCGCCGGTTGCTTGCGCGGGTCGCCGGCGCTCCGTACAATGCGATCCATTGTACTAACGCGTTAATACATTATGAAACGTCGATCGCTGGATCCCGAGACGCCCGTCGAGTCGGCCGAACTCAGCCTGTGCGAGGCCCTGCTGTCGCTGAAGGGGGTGGAGGAGATGGACGCCTTCCTGCACGACCTGTGCACGCCGGCCGAACTCGAAGTGCTGGTGGACCGCTGGCGCGTGGTGCCGTACCTGCTCGACGGCGTGGCCTACCGCGAGATCCACGAGCGCACCGCGGTGAGCATCACCACCATCGGCCGCGTGGCGCGCTTCCTCACCCAGGGCAACGGCGGCTACCTGGCGGCCGCGGCGCGCGCTTCGCGCCGCCGCGCGGCGGCGAAGAAGGTGCGCGCATGAAGCCGCGCGACCGCCTGCGCATCGCGATGCAGAAGTCCGGCCGGCTGACCGAGCCGGCGCTGGAGCTGCTCAAGCGCTGCGGCCTCACTTTCCGGCAGAGCCGCGACAAGCTGTTCTGCTTCGGCGAGGGCGAGCCGGTAGACCTGCTGCTGGTACGCGACGACGACATCCCCGGCCTGATCGCCCAGGGCGTGTGCGAGCTGGGCATCGTGGGCCGCAACGTGCTCGACGAATTCCGCCTCACGGCGGGGCGGGAGAGCGAGCCGCTGGCCGAGCTGCGCCCGCTGGGCTTCGGGCGCTGCCGGCTTTCCATCGCGGTGCCGCAGGAGTTCGACTACCGCGAACCCGCGGAACTGGCGGGGCGGCGCATCGCCACCTCGTATCCGGGGCTGCTTGGCGCATGGCTGCGCGAGCGCGGCGTCGAGGCCGGGGTGGTGACCCTGGCGGGCTCTGTGGAGATCGCGCCGAAGCTGGGCACCGCGGACGCGATCTGCGACCTGGTGCAGAGCGGCGGCACCCTGGTGGCGAACCAGTTGCGCGAGGCCGACGTGCTGCTGGAAAGCGAGGCGGTGCTGGCCGGCCCGCAGAACCTGCCGGCGGACGAGCGCGGCGACCTGGCCGAGCTGTTGCTGAAGCGGCTGGACGGCGTAATCCAGGTGCGCGAATCGCGTCTGTTGCTGCTGCAGACCCCGCGCGCCGCGCTGGAGGCGGTGACCCGGCTGCTGCCCGGCGGCCCGCAGCCGACCCTGCTGCCAGTGGCCGGCCAGCCGGACCAGCTGATGCTGCAGGCGCTGTGCGCGGGCGAGGTGAGCTGGCGCCAGCTGGAAGAGATCAAGAAGGCCGGTGCGCGCGAGATGTTCGTGCTGCCGGTGGAGAAAATGCTTGCATGAAGAGCCGGCTGTCATGAAACGGATCGACTGGAACGCACTGGACGAACAGGGGCGCGGCGAGGCACTGGCGCGCCCGGCGCAGGCGCGCGCGGCAGAGCTGCGCGAAGGCGTGGGCCGCATCATCGCGGAGGTGCGCGCGCGTGGCGACGAAGCCCTGCGCGAGCTGAGCGCGAAATACGACCGCTGCACCCTGGCGGCGCTCGAAGTCGGCGCGGACGAATTCGCGGCCGCCGAGGCGGAACTCGATCCCGGCCTGAAAGCGGCGATCCGCGAGGCCGCCGGCCGCATCGAGGCTTTCCACCGGGCCGCCGCGCCGCAGCCGGTGGGCGTGGACACCGCGCCCGGGGTGCGGGTGGAACGCGTGCTGCGGCCGATCCAGCGCGTGGGCCTGTACGTGCCGGCGGGCAGCGCGCCGCTGCCGTCGACCGCGCTGATGCTGGGCGTGCCCGCGCGCATCGCCGGCTGCCGCGAGGTGGTGCTGTGCTCGCCGGCGCGCGCCGACGGCCGCTGCGATGCGGCGGTGCTGTATGCCGCACGTCTCACTGGCGTGCACAAGGTGTTCAAGCTGGGTGGTGCGCAGGCGATCGCCGCGATGGCCTACGGCACGGCTTCCGTGCCGAAGTGCGACAAGCTGTTCGGCCCCGGCAACGCTTGGGTCACCGAAGCCAAGCTGCAGGTATCGTCCGAACCCGACGGCGCGGCGATCGACATGCCGGCGGGGCCGTCCGAGGTGCTGGTGATCGCCGACGTGGCGGCGAATCCCGCCTTCGTCGCCGCCGACCTGCTGTCGCAGGCCGAGCACGGGCCGGATTCGCAGGTGATCCTGCTCAGCGATTCGAGCACGCTGCTGGACCGTGTCGCGCCGGAGGTCGAGCGGCAATGCGCCGCCTTGCCGCGCGCGGAGATCGCGCGGCAGGCGCTGGCGCAGAGCCGGCTGATCGCGGTGGCCTCGCTGGCGCAGGCGGTCGAGGTGAGCAACCGCTATGCGCCCGAGCACCTGATCCTGCAGGTGACGGCGCCGCGGCGGCTGCTAGCCGGCATCGCCAGCGCCGGCTCGGTCTTCCTGGGTGCGTGGACGCCGGAATCCGTAGGCGACTACTGCAGCGGCAGCAACCACGTGCTGCCCACCTATGGCTACGCACGCAGCTACAGCGGCGTGTCGGTGGCGAGCTACCAGAAGCAGATCACCGTGCAGGAGCTGAGCGCCGACGGCCTGCGCGGCATCGGCCCGTGCACCGCCACGCTGGCGGCCGCCGAACAACTGGAGGCGCATCGCCGCGCGGTGACGCTGCGACTGGCAGAACTGGAGTCCATGACATGAGTGTGCTCGATCTCGCGCGGGCGGAAATCCGCGCCCTGCAGCCGTATTCCTCGGCGCGCATGGAGGCCAGCGGCGGCCAGCTGCTGCTGAACGCGAACGAATCCGCGTGGGAGCCGACCGGCGACGGCGGCACCGGCTGCAACCGCTATCCGGAACCGCAGCCGGCGGCCCTGGTGGACGCCTTGACGCGCCTGTACGGCGTGCGCCGCGAACAACTGCTGGTGGGCCGCGGCAGCGACGAGGCGATCGACCTGCTGGTGCGCGCGTTCTGCCGCGCCGGACACGATGCGGTCCTGATCCAGCCGCCCACCTTCGGCATGTACGCGGTATGCGCGCGCATCCAGGACGCGCGGGTGATCGAGGCGCCGCTGCGCCGCGACTTCGCGCTGGACGTGGACGCCACGCTGGCCGCGTTCACGCCTGCGGTGAAGCTGGTGTTCGTCTGCACGCCGAACAATCCCGCGGGCAGCGTGGTGCCGCGTGCGGATATCGAGCGGCTGGCGCAGGCGCTGGCCGGCCGTGCGCTGCTGGTGGTGGACGAGGCTTACGTGGAGTTCGCCGACGACGGCAGCGTCGCCGACCTGCTCGACCGCTACGACAATCTCGCCGTGCTGCGCACCTTGTCCAAGGCCTGGGCGCTGGCGGGAGCGCGGGTCGGCTGTCTGCTGGCGCATCCGGAGGTGGTGGCCCTGCTGCGCCGGATCATGCCGCCGTATCCCTTGCCCTTGCCCAGCGTGAACGCGGCCCTGCTGGCGCTGTCGGGCTGGGGGCAGGCGAACGCACGTGCGCACATCGACATCGTGCGCGCCGAGCGGGCTCGCCTGCGCACGACTCTGGCGAGTCTGCCGGGCGTGCGCGCCGTGCTGCCTTCGCAGGCGAATTTCCTCACCGTGCGCTTCGACGATGCCGGCGCCGTGTATCGGCGGCTGTTCGAGGCCGGCATCGTGGTGCGCGACGTGCGGCGCTACCCGGGCCTGGACGATGCGTTGCGCATCACCATCGGCACGCCGGCGGAGAACGACAGCGTGCTTGCCGCCCTTGTGAAGAGTCCGGCCATGGATGGCCGGGGTGCTGCCGACGGATCGGCATCCGGTAACCGATCGGCCATGGATGGCCGGGGTTTTGCCGAGGGATCGGCAACATGAATGCAAGTCGCAGGATACTTTTCGTCGACCGCGACGGCTGCCTGATCGAGGAGCCGGCCGACCAGCAGATCGACAGCTACGAGAAGCTGGCCCTGCTGCCGGGCGTGATCGCCGCGCTGCAGCGCTTCGTCGCCGCCGGCTACGAGCTGGTGATGGTGACGAACCAGGACGGGCTGGGCACGGACAGTTTCCCCGAGGCGCATTTCAGCGGTCCGCACGAGCTGCTGCTGCGCATCCTGTCCTCGCAGGGCGTCCGCTTCCGCGAGGTGCTGATCGACCACAGCTTCCCGCACGAGGGACGGGATACGCGCAAGCCGGGCACCGGCCTGATGCGCGGCTGGCTCGCCGACGACAGCTGGAGCCGGGCCGCCTCGGTGATGGTGGGCGATCGCGAGACCGATCTGCTCTTCGCCGCCAATCTCGGCGTGCGTGGCTTCCGGGTGGGGCCGCAAGGCATCGCCTGGGATGAGCTGGCGCACCAGGTGCTGGATGCGCCGCGCCGCGCCGAGGTGGTGCGCAACACCAGGGAAACCCGCATCCGCGTGCGCGTCGACCTCGACAAGGTCGCCGAGCCCAAGGTGCATACCGGCCTCGGCTTCTTCGACCACATGCTGGAGCAGATCGGCAAGCACGGCGGCTTCGCGCTGGAGCTGGCCTGCGACGGCGACACCCATATCGACGAGCACCACACCATCGAGGACTGCGCGCTGGCGCTTGGCCAGGCGCTGAAGCAGGCGCTGGGCGACAAGCGCGGCATCGGCCGCTACGGCTTCGCGCTGCCGATGGACGAGAGCGCGGCGGAGGCGCGGCTGGACCTGTCTGGCCGGCCGTATTTCGTGTTCGAGGGCAGCTTCCCGCGCGAGCGCGTGGGCGAGGTGCCCACCGAACTGGTGCCGCACTTCTTCCGTTCGCTGTGCGAGACGCTGGGCGCGAACCTGCACCTCGCGGTGCGCGGCGACAACGCGCACCACATGGTCGAGGCCTGCTTCAAGGTGGTGGCGCGCACCTTGCGCCAGGCGATCCGCCGCGAAGGCGACGAACTGCCCAGCACCAAGGGTAGCCTGTGATGCCGCCATCGATGCGCCCGGGTGTAGGAGCGCACCCTGTGCGCGATCGCTCTGGCGCTGATCGGAACAAGAGCATTCGCGCACAGGGTGCGCTCCTACGTGCGAGGTGCGCATGACGGTCGTGCTGGTCGACGCGGGCGGCACCAATATCGGCTCGGTGCGCTACGCCCTGCAGCGCCTGGGCGCGGACGCGGCGCTGACCTCGGATGCGGCGGCGATCCGCGCCGCCGACAAGGTGATCCTGCCGGGCGTGGGCGCCGCGGGGCCGGGCATGGCGCGCCTGCGCGAACTGGGCCTGGTCGAACTGCTGCGTTCGCTGACCCAGCCAGTGCTGGGCGTATGCCTCGGCATGCAATTGCTCTGCGCGCATTCGGAGGAGGGCGATACCGAGTGCCTCGGCCTGATTCCGGCACAGGTGCGGCGCTTCGCCGAACGTCCCGGTCTGCGCGTGCCGCACATGGGTTGGAGTCCACTGTCGGTGCAACGGGAACATCCGTTGCTGGCCGGGCTGGGCGAGGGCGAACAAGCGTATTTCGTACACAGCTACGCGGTGCCCGCGGGCGAATGGACGCTGGCCACGGCGGATTACGGCGAGGCGTTCTCCGCCGTGGTCGCGCGCGGCAACTTCCACGGCATGCAGTTCCATCCCGAGCGTTCCGCCGCCGTCGGCGCGAAGCTCCTCAGGAATTTCCTCGAACTATGACGTTCACTGTCATTCCCGCCATCGACCTGCGCGAGGGCCGCGTGGTGCGCCTGAAACAGGGCGACTACGCGCAGCAGACAACTTATTCGGACAATCCGCGCGCCCTGGCGCAGCGCTATGCCGAGGCCGGTGCGCGTTGGCTGCATCTGGTCGATCTCGACGGCGCGCGCTCCGGCGCGCTGGACAACCTGGCCGTGATCGAGGCGATCGCCGGCGACGGCATGCAGGTGCAGGCCGGCGGCGGCGTGCGCGAGGAGGCCGACCTGTGCCGGCTGTTCGATGCCGGCGTGAGCCGCGTGGTGCTGGGCAGCGTGGCGATCCGCGACCCGCAGCGCGTGGCCGGCTGGCTGCGCGACTACGGCGCCGAACGCCTCACGCTGGCCCTCGACACCCGCCGCATCGACGGGCGCTGGAGCCTGCCCAGCGCGGGCTGGACGGAAACCGAGGCGCGCACGCTGGACGAGCTGGCGCCGTGGTATGCCGCGCAGGGCGCGCGCCACCTGCTGTGCACCGACATCGCCCGCGACGGCATGCTGGCCGGCTTCAACCTCGACCTGTACCGCCATCTCGCCGGCGCCGTGCCGCAGCTGGCGGTGCAGGCCTCCGGCGGCGTGCGCTCGCTGGAGGACATCCGCGCCGCGCGCGAGGCGGGCGCGCAAGGCGTGATCCTCGGCCGCGCCTTGCTGGAAGGGCGCTTCAGCGTGGCGGAGGCGCTGGCATGCTGAGCCGCCGCATCATTCCCTGCCTCGACGTGCGCGACGGCCAGGTGGTCAAGGGCGTGCGCTTCCGCGACCACGTGGCGATGGGCGGCATCGTGGATCTCGCGCTGCGCTACCGCGACGAAGGCGCCGACGAACTGGTGTTCTACGACATCACCGCCAGTCCCGAGGGGCGCAGCGTGGATCGCGGCTGGGTGGAGAAGGTGGCGCGGGTGATCGACATCCCGTTCTGCGTGGCCGGCGGCATCCGCTCGGTGGACGAGGCGCGCGCGGTGCTGCACGCCGGCGCGGACAAGGTGTCGGTGAACTCGCCGGCGTTGGAGCGGCCGCAGCTGATCGACGAGCTGGCCGCCGCCTTCGGCGTGCAGTGCGTGGTGCTGGGCGTGGATTCGCTGCGCGACGCCGACGGCGAGTGGCGCGTGCGCCAGTACACCGGCGACCCGTCGAAGACGCGCGCCCTGGCGCGCCGCACGCTGGACTGGGTGGCCGAGGCGCAGCGGCGCGGCGCCGGCGAGATCGTGCTCAATTGCATGGACAGCGACGGCGTCCGGCAGGGTTACGACCTGGAGCAGCTCAAGGCGGTACGCACGATCTGCCGCGTACCGCTGGTTGCATCGGGCGGAGCCGGCATGCCGGAGCATTTCCGCGACGCCTTCATCGAAGCCGACGTGGACGGCGCGCTGGCCGCGAGCGTGTTCCACTCCGGCGCGATCGCGATTCCCGAGCTGAAGCGTTACCTGCACGGGCAGGGTGTCGCCGTACGCCTTCCCTAGTTCGTCATTCCGGCTTGACCAGCCCTTCGGCTGTTGAAAAACTCCTCGCCGGAATGACGGCAGAATCGAGTTTCACCGCAAGCCCCGGCAACGCCGGCCACAGGTACCCCGATGACCGACACCAACATCGACCTCTCCCGCCTCGACTGGCCCAAGGGCGACGGCCTGCTGCCCGCCGTCGTGCAGCACTGGCTGAGCGGCGAGGTGCTGATGCTGGGCTACATGAATGCCGAGGCGCTGGCCGCCACGCAGGCCAGCGGCAAGGTCACGTTCTGGAGCCGCAGCAAGCAGCGGCTGTGGACGAAGGGCGAAAGCTCAGGCCACGTGCTGGCGCTGAAATCCATCCGCATCGACTGCGACGCCGACACCTTGCTGGTGCAGGCCGAGCCGCACGGGCCGACCTGCCACCTGGGCACCTCCAGTTGCTTCGGCGAAGACGCGCGCCCGCCGCTGGGCTTTCTTGCCGAGCTGGATGCCCTGGTGGCGCAGCGCCACGCCGAGCGCCCGCAGGGCAGCTACACCACCAGGCTGTTCGAGGGCGGCACGCGCCGCATCGCGCAGAAGGTGGGCGAGGAGGGCGTGGAAAGCGCGCTCGCCGCGGTGGCGCAGGGCGACGAGGAGCTGCTGGGCGAGGCGGCGGACCTGCTGTTCCACCTCACCGTGCTGCTGCGCGCGCGCGGGCTGTCGTTGGCCGACACGGTGGCCGTGCTGGCGAAGCGGCACGCCGGGCCTTGATTGCGGTACCTGAGAGCCTGTTTACGATCTCCGCGGAGATCGTAAACAGGCTCTCAGGGCGTCGCTGCGGATGTGCTGGCCGCGGGCGCGGCCGGGGCCGGCGCGAACGGTAGCGCCGGTCCCGGCGTGATGCCTTTGCGCCATGCATCGAGCTGCGCCTCGATGCCCTTGCCGACGTAGCTTTGCGGCTCCGAGGGCGTGAGCTTGTCGCGCTGCTCCCACTGCGCGATCTCGGCTTTGGCCTGGGCGAAGGCGTCGACGAAATTGTCGCTGCGGTTCAGCGCGTCGACCAGCCAGGCGTGGCCGAAATAGGTGAGCTCCGATTCGCTGCCGCAGCCGAAGGAGCTGCGGTCGCCGCGCGCGGCGGTGAGCACCAGGGTGCCGTCGCCCTGCAGCGGCGGGATGAAGCCGCCGGAGTAGCAGGCATTGACCACCACCACCTTCCACTTGAACGGGTGCTCCTTGAGGATGCCGGCCAGGTCCTGCGCGCCGATCTGGTCCAGCGGCAGCGGATCCATGTCCACCAGCAGTTGGTGGTCCTCGCTGCCGTGGGTGGCCATGTACAGCATCAGGATGTCGTCGGGCTGCATCACCCTGGCGAGGCCGTCCAGCGCGTCTTCCAGGTTGCTCCAGTCGGCCAGCGGGTGGGTGGAGAGCGAGGCCGGATTGTTTTCCAGCACCAGCGCGTGGGCGCTGGCGCCGAAGCGTTGGCGGAACAGCCTGGCGGCGTATTCGGCCTCGTTGCGGAACACGTCCTCGCTGCCGTCGCCGGCGAAGCTGACCAGGTAGAGATTGGGCTTGCCCGGCACGCGTGGGCCGAGCTTCGCCAGGGCGTCGCGCAGCATCTGCGGCTGGGCATACAGCACCTGCTCCGGCGAGGGGGCCTGATCCGGCCAGTTCGCGCTGCCGTCGCTGTCATCGGTGCCGTTGTCCGCGACGGAGCTGGCCGTGGCGACGCTGCCCGAAGCCGCCGGCGCGGCGCTATCGGTGCCGGCGGTGGGCGGGGCGGGTGCGTGGCCGGGCAGCCACAGCATCAGCAGTACGCCGGCGGCGAAGGCAAGCAGGGCGGTGAGGGCGGTGCGCATGCGGCGGGGCTCGGCGAAAGTCAGGGCGTGATGGCGTTGAAATCGGCGTAGGCGGGGTGCTGCGGCTGCGCCGGCAGCGCCTGCGGCGGACGCAGCAGCCAGCCGGTACGGAAGCCGGCGGCGCGGGCGGCGTCCAGCTCCTCGACGATGTCGGAAAGGAACAGCAGGTGCGCCGGTTGCTCGCCGATCGCCGCGGCGATCTTTTCGTAGGAGGCCGGTTCGCGCTTGGGACCGGTCTCGGTATCGAAGTAGCCGGCGAACAGCGGCGTGAGGTCGCCGGCCTCGCTGTAGCCGAAGAACAGTTTCTGCGCGGGCACCGAGCCGGAGGAATACACGTACAGGCGCAGGCCTGCGGCACGCCAGGCGCGCAGTCGCGCCGCCACCTCGGGATAGACATGGGCGCGGTAGTCGCCCGCCTCGTAGCCTTCCCGCCAGATCATGCCCTGCAGCGCCTTCAGCGCGGTGGACTTGCGGTCTTCGGCGATCCAGCGCAGCAGCAGCTCGATCACTTCCTGCCGGCTGGCCTCGATGTAACCGGCTTCCTTTGCCGCTTCGTGCAGCCAGTGCTGCACTTCGGGTTGGTCGGCGTGGGTCTCGACGAAGGCGGGCAGGCGCTCGCGCGCGTAGGGAAACAGCACGTCCTTGACGAAGCTGATCGAGCTGGTGGTGCCTTCGATGTCGGTGACGACGGCGCGGATTTCGGGCATGGCCATGGATGCGGGGGCTGGGCCGCCAGTTTACCCGCCCTTGCGGGAATTCCCTGCTTCTTGCGGGCGCCGACAACGCAAAAAAGCCGGCGCAGGCCGGCTTTTTCGTGACGCGCGATGGAGCCGGCTTACGCCAGTTCGCGGATCTTCGCGTTCAGGCGGCTCTTGTGGCGGGCGGCCTTGTTCTTGTGGATCAGGCCGCGCGAAGCGTAGCGGTCCATCACCGGCTGGGCGGCGGCGAAGGCTTCGACGGCGGCGGCCTTGTCCTTGGCCTCGATGGCCTTGACGACCTTCTTCAGCGCGGTGCGCACCATGGAACGGGCGCTGATGTTGCGCAGGCGGCGCTGCTCGGACTGGCGCGCACGCTTCTTCGCGGACTTGATGTTGGCCAAGGTAGAACTCCCGAATCGCGGGTTGCAGGTTGAAGAAAGAGGCGAATTATGCGGTCGATTCGCCCGCGCGTCAAGCATTTAGACGGCCGTGCATGGGGCATTGCCCGCGTTCGGCCATGATCCGGCGGTGATCTTGCCCGCGCCGGCTGGCAGACTGTGCGCCCATTGCGCGCCCGATCCAGGATCCCCTACCGGATGAAGTCCCCCAGCATGCTCCGCGGGCTGCTCTCGTTCAGCAGCATGACGATGGTTTCGCGCGTGCTCGGGCTGGCCCGGGACGTGGCGATGAGCCACGTGTTCGGCGCCTCGGCCGCCACCGACGCCTTCGTCATCGCCTTCCGCATCCCCAACTTCATGCGCAGGCTGTTCGCGGAGGGCTCGTTCTCCACCGCCTTTGTGCCGGTGTTCACCGAGATCAAGGAGACCCGCGACCACGCCGAGCTGAAGGAGCTGACTGCGCGCGTGGCCGGCACCCTCGGCGGCGTGCTGCTGGTGGTGGTGGCGCTGGGCATGCTGTTCTCGCCGCAGCTGGCCGTGGTGTTCGCGCCCGGCGCGGTGCACGAGCCGCACAAGTTCGCGCTGATCGTGGACCTGCTGCGGCTGACCTTCCCGTACCTGCTGTTCGTCTCGCTGACCGCCCTGGCGGGCGGCGCGCTGAACAGTTTCCACCGCTTCGGCCTGCCGGCGATGGCGCCGGTGATCCTCAACGTGTGCATGATCGTGGGCGCGCTGTGGCTGGCGCCGCAGCTCGAGGTGCCGATCATGTCGCTGGGCTGGGCGGTGCTGGTGGCGGGCGTGCTGCAGCTGCTGTTCCTGCTGCCGGCGGTGCGCGGGCTGGACCTGCTGACGCTGCCGCGCTGGGGCTGGCGGCACCCGGCGGTGCGGCGGATCATGAAGCTGATGGTGCCGACCCTGTTCGGCGCCTCGGTAGGGCAGATCAACCTGCTGCTGGACACCATCCTGATCACCCTGCTGGTGACCGGCTCGCAGACCTGGATGTACCAGTCCACCCGTTTCCTGGAGCTGCCGCTGGGGGTGTTCGGGGTGGCGCTGGGCACGGTGATCCTGCCGGCGCTGTCGCGCCACCACGTGGGCACCGATCGCGCCGGCTTCTCGAAGGCGCTGGACTGGGGCGTGCGCATCACGCTGCTGATCGCGGTGCCAGCGATGTGCGCGCTGCTGCTGCTGGCCGAGCCGCTGGTCAGCTCGTTCTTCCAGAACGGCCAGTACACCGTGTTCGACACCCGCATGACCACGCTGTCGACCATGGCGCTGAGCTGCGGCGTGCCTGCCTATGCGCTGGTGAAGGTGTTGCTGCCGGCGTTCTACTCGCGCCAGGACACCCGCACGCCGGTGCGCGCGGCAGTGGTGTCGCTGATCAGCAACATGGTCTTCAACGTGCTGCTGGTGGCCCTGCTGTACCTGCTGTGGACCACGCCGGCGCAGCGCCAGGCCGGCTGGTTGCACGGCATTGCCGCCATTCCCGGGCTGCACGTGGGGCTGGCAGTGGCGAGCGTGCTGTCCAACTACCTGCAGTTCGCCCAGCTCTGGTACTGGCTGAAGCGGGCCGGCGTGTACGACCCGCAGCCGGGCTGGCTGCGCCACTGGCTGCGGCTGGCGTTCGCCTGCGCGGTGATGGTGGCGGTACTGCTGGCCGGGCTGTGGCTGTGGCCGCACTGGACGGTGGTGCCGGTGCACACGCGCCTCTGGCACCTGTCGGTGCTGGTGGCGGCGGGCGGGGCGGCCTACGTGGGCGGCCTGTTCGCCGCGGGTTTCCGGTTGCGCGACCTGCGGGCGGGGTAGGCGCGGGCTCCGGCCCGTTATACTTTCGCGATGACAAAACTTTCCCGCGATATCGCAGGCTCCTGCCTGGCGCCCAACGGCAGCGTGGTGGCCGTCGGCGCGTTCGATGGCCTGCATCGGGGGCACCAGGCCTTGTTCGCACAGGTGCAGCGCCGGGCGCGCTCCCTGGGTTGCGCACCGGCGGTGGTGACGTTCGAGCCGCTGCCGCGGACCTATTTCTCCTCCGAGCCGTTGCCGCGCCTTTCCAGCGTGCGCGAAAAACTGCTTGGCTTCGCGGCGGCGGGTTTCGAGCAGGTGCACATGCTGCGCTTCAACGCCGGGCTGGCGGCGATGTCCGCCCAGGACTTCGTGCAGCGCGTGCTGGTCGAGCGCCTGGCGGCCAGGGAAGTATGGGTAGGCGCGGATTTCCGCTTCGGTCACAAGCGCGCTGGCGACGTGGCCTTGCTGCGCGAGCTGGGCGAAAAGGCCGGTTTCGCCGGCTGCGTGATGCCGTCGATCCTGCTGGATGGTGCACGCGTCTCCGCCAGCCGCGTGCGCCAGTTGCTGGGGGCGGGCGAGTTCGCCGGCGCCGCCGCGCTGCTCGGCCGCCCGTTCGTGATCGAGGGCAAGGTGGAATACGGCAACCAGCTGGGCCGCACGCTGGGTTTCCCCACCGCCAACATCCACCTGCGCGAGCGGATCAGCCCGGTGCAGGGCATCTTCGCGGTGCGCGTGGGCCTGGGCGAGAGCGAATGCAGCTGGCCGGGCGTGGCCAGCCTCGGCGTACGGCCCACGGTGAACCAGGTCAGCCAGCCGCTGCTGGAGGTGCACCTGTTCGATTTCGAGGGCGACCTGTACGGCCGGCGCATGGCGGTGGAGTTCGTCGCCAAGCTGCGCGACGAGCAGAAATTCGACGGGCTGGATGCACTGAAGGCGCAGATGGATCATGATGCGCGTTCGGCCCGGGAAATCCTGGGCATGAATCCGGTACTGGCCCGCGCATGAGCACCCGCGACAAGTCCAATCCGAAGTACCCAGCCTGCAGCCGCATGAATGCGGCCGCGGCGATCATCATTATTATTTGAAGGCATCCGCCCGCAGCGCGTGCGCCTGCCGCCGCGCGCGGTGGGCGGTTACTCAGCGCTTCGGGCCCGGCCGGGCCTTGGAGCGAGACAACCGAGGCACCCGATGAGCACCGATTACAAGAGCACCATCAACCTGCCGCAGACGGATTTCCCGATGCGCGGCGACCTGCCCAGGCGCGAGCCGGGCTGGCTGGCCGAGTGGGAGCGGGTGGGGCGCTATGCGCAGATCCAGGCGAAGACCGCCGGCCGCGACAAGGCCTTCGTGCTGCACGACGGGCCGCCCTACGCGAACGGCGCGATCCACATCGGCCACGCGGTCAACAAGATCCTCAAGGACATGGTGGTGCGCTCCAAGCTGCTCGCCGGCCATCGCGCACCCTACGTGCCGGGCTGGGACTGCCATGGCCTGCCGATCGAGATCGCGGTGGAAAAGCAGCACGGCAAGCCGGGCGAGAAGCTGGACGCGCGCGCGTTCCGCCAGAAGTGCCGCGAGTACGCCGCCGAGCAGATCGACACCCAGCGCGCCGGCTTCAAGCGCCTGGGCGTGCTGGGCGACTGGGAAAACCCGTACCGCACGATGGACTTCAAGTACGAGGCCGACATGCTGCGCGCGCTGTCGCGCATCGTCGCCAACGGCCACGTGGTGCGCGGCGCCAAGCCGGTGTACTGGTGCTTTGACTGCGGCTCGGCGCTGGCCGAGGCGGAGATCGAGTACGGCGACAAGATCTCGCCGGCGGTGGACGTGGCCTATGACGCGGTCGATCCCAAGGCGCTGGCCGCGAAGTTCGGCGTCGACGCGGGCGACGCCATCGTCGCGGTGCCGATCTGGACCACCACGCCGTGGACGCTGCCGGAAAGCCAGGCGGTGTCGCTGGGCGCGGAGCTGGAATACGCCCTGGTCGAAGGCCCGGCACGCGACGGCAAGCGCGTGCTGCTGGTGATCGCCGCCGCGCTGGTGGAGAAGGCGCTGGCGCGCTACGGCGTCGAATCGCCGAAGGTGCTTGGCCATGCCGTGGGCGCCGCGCTCAACGGCGTGCAGCTGCAGCACCCGTTCTACGAGCGCATCGTGCCGGTGATCCTCGGCGAGCACGTCAGCGCCGAGGACGGCACTGGCGCGGTGCACACCTCGCCCGACCACGGCGTCGAGGACTTCGTGGTCGGCCGCGAGAACGGCATCGGCCTGCTCAACTACATCGGCGCGCGCGGCACCTACCGCGACGACACGCCCAAGGTGGGAGAGCCTGGTGCCGGCCAGCTCGACCTCGCCGGCATGCACATCTGGAAGGCTAACGACGCCATCGTCGAGCTGCTGCGCACGCGCGGCGTGCTACTGGCGCACGCGAAGATCGAGCACAGCTACCCGAACTGCTGGCGCCACAAGACGCCGGTGATCTTCCGCGCCACGCCGCAGTGGTTCATCGGCATGGAGCAGGCCGGGCTGCGCGCCACCGCGCTGAAGTCGATCAAGGACGTGCGCTGGGTGCCGGGCTGGGGCGAGGAGCGCATCGCCGGCATGGTGGCCGGCCGCCCGGACTGGTGCATCAGCCGCCAGCGCACCTGGGGCGTGCCGATCGCGCTGTTCGTGCACAAGGCCACGCAGGAGCCGCATCCCGATTCCGTGGCGCTGATGGAGCAGGTGGCGAAGCGCATGGAGCAGGGCGGCATCGACGCCTGGTACGACCTCGATCCCGCCGAGCTGCTGGGCGACCAGGCGAAGGATTACGACAAGGTCTCCGACGTGCTCGACGTGTGGTTCGACTCAGGCGTCACCCACTTCGGCGTGATCGGCCAGCGCCCCGAGCTGCAGCAGGGCGACGCGCGCGAGTACAAGGTGATGTACCTCGAAGGCTCGGACCAGCATCGCGGCTGGTTCCAGTCCTCGCTGCTCACCTCGGCGGCGATCCATGGCCGCGCGCCCTACGACGACGTACTCACCCACGGCTTCACCGTGGACGCCTCGGGCCGCAAGATGTCCAAGTCGCTGGGCAACGTGGTGGCGCCGCAGAAGGTGATGGACACGCTGGGCGCCGACGTGCTGCGCCTGTGGGTGGCCTCGGCCGACTACCGCAACGAGATGAGCGTCTCCGACGAGATCCTCAAGCGCGTCTCGGACAGCTACCGGCGCCTGCGCAACACCGCGCGCTTCCTGCTCGGCAACCTCGACGGCTTCGATCCCGCCAAGCACCTGGTGGCGGTGGAGGACAGCCTGCCGCTGGATCAGTGGGCGGTGCAGCAGGCCTGCGACGTGCAGCAGGCGGTGGTCGCCGCCTACGAGCGCTACGACTTCCCCGAGGTGGTGGCGCGGGTGCAGAACTTCTGCACCAACGAGATGGGCGCGCTGTACCTGGACATCACCAAGGACCGCCTCTACACCATGCCCACCGACAGCCACGGGCGGCGCAGCGCGCAGAGCGCGATGTACCGCATCGCCGAAGCGCTGGTGCGCTGGCTGGCGCCGATCTTGGGCTTCACCGCCGAGGAAATCTGGCAGGCGCTGCCCGGCCAGCGCGGCGAGAGCGTGTTGTTCGAGACCTGGTACGACGGCCTGGCCGCCACCCAGTGCTCGCCCGAGCAGCGGCGCTGGTGGGCCGACCTGCTGGCGATCCGCGATACGGCCGCACGCGTGCTCGAAGGCATGCGCAAGGCCGGGCAGATCGGCGCCGCGCTGGAGGCGAAACTGGCGATCCATGCGGACGAGGCCACGGTGGCGCGCTACGCGCCGGCGCTGGACGAACTGCGCTTCTTCTTCATCACCTCCGATGTGCGCCTGGACAAGGCCGGCGGCCAGCCGGACGACGCCGTGCTCACCGAGCTGGAGGGCGCCGACGTGTGGGTCTCGGCCACGGTCAGCGAGGCGGCCAAGTGCGTACGTTGCTGGCACCGCCGCGACGACGTGGGCCAGCACGCCGAGCACCCCGAACTTTGCGGCCGCTGCGCGAGCAACGTGGATGGCCCGGGCGAGACGCGGCGCTGGTTCTAGCTGATCGGCTGAAAGGAGCGAGCTTTTCTTCCTCTCCCCTGCGGGGAGAGGACCGAGGTGAGGGGCGGGTGCTTGCGAAAAGCCTTCCTTAAAGCGCGCTTCATCCAGTCTCGCTGCAAGATTGGCCCCTCACCCCAACCCTCTCCCCATAGGGGAGAGGGAGACAAATCATCGGACTTGATGTGCCCATGACTACCAAACCCAACGCACTCCCCTGGCTGCTGCTTTCCGCCCTCGTCATCGCCCTCGACCAGCTCAGCAAGTGGTGGGCGCTGGCCACGCTGCAGCCGGCCGGCCTGCCGCATCCGGTGATCCCGGGCTTCCTCAACTGGACGCTGGCCTACAACCCGGGCGCCGCTTTCAGCTTCCTCGCCTGGGGCAACGGCTGGCAGCGCTGGTTCTTCGTGGCGCTGGCGCTGCTCATCAGCGCGGTGCTGGTGGTGTGGCTGGCGCGCACCGCGCGGCGCGACTGGCGCACCGCGTTGCCGCTCTCGCTCGTCATCGGCGGCGCCATCGGCAATCTGATCGACCGCCTGCATGCGGCCCAGGTCACCGACTTCATCGACGTGTACTACCGCGACTGGCACTACCCGGTGTTCAACCTCGCCGACTGCGGCATCACCGTGGGCGCCGTGCTGCTGGTGGCGTTCGGCCTGTTCGGCGGCAGGGGGCAGGGGGGCATGCGATAATCGCCATCCGACCTGCTGGTGCTTCCATGGACATCCTGCTCGCCAATCCCCGCGGTTTCTGCGCCGGCGTCGACCGCGCCATCGCCATCGTCGAACGGGCGCTGGAGTCGTACGGCGCGCCGATCTACGTACGCCACGAGGTGGTGCACAACCGCTACGTGGTGGACAAGCTGCGCCACGACGGCGCGGTGTTCGTGGAGGAGCTGCACGAGGTGCCCGACGGTGCCACGGTGATCTTCAGCGCCCACGGCGTCTCGCAGGCGGTGCGCGAGGAAGCCGAACAGCGCGACCTCAAGGTGTTCGACGCCACCTGCCCGCTGGTCACCAAGGTGCACATGGAAGTGGCGCGGCTGGGCCGCATCGGCCGCAGCGTGGTGCTGATCGGCCATGCCGGCCATCCCGAGGTGGAAGGCACGATGGGCCAGTGGAACACCGCCAACACCGGCGAGATCCTGCTGGTGGAGTCGGTGGAGGACGTGGCCGCACTCGTGCCGAAGTTCCCGCGCCTGCTGTCCTACGTCACCCAGACCACGCTGTCGGTGGACGACACCAAGGCGATCATCGCCGCATTGCGCGCGAAATTCCCCGACGTCGAGGGGCCGCGCAAGGACGACATCTGCTACGCCACGCAGAACCGCCAGGACGCCGTGCGCCGGCTCGCCGACGCGGTCGACCTGATGCTGGTGGTGGGCTCGGTCAACAGCTCCAACTCCAACCGCCTGCGCGAGCTGGCCGAAAAGCAGGGCGTGCGCGCCCACCTGATCGACGGCGCCGAGCACATCGAGCGCGCATGGCTGGACGGGGTGAATCGCATCGGCCTCACCGCCGGCGCATCGGCTCCGGAGAAGCTGGTGCGCGACGTGATCGCGCGTTTGCAATCCTGGGGCGCGGGTGCGGTGCGCGAGCTGGACGGCGAACCTGAGACCATCACCTTCGCCCTGCCCAAGGAGCTGCGCGTCGTCGACAGCAGCCCGGCCGCGGGCTGATCCGGCTTGCGCCCCATCCGGCCGCCCCGTAAACTTCGCGGCTCGCCATCGCCGGAATAGCTCAGTTGGTAGAGCGGCGCATTCGTAATGCGTAGGTCGCAGGTTCGACTCCTGTTTCCGGCACCAGGTAACGACAAGAGGCCCGCATCGTTGCGGGCCTCTTGTCGTTCGGGCTGCCCGCGGCTGCGGCCTGCGCGCAAACAGCTCCCGGCACAGGCCACGCAGAAATCGTAAACAGGCTCTGAGGCCACCTCGTCCGGCCCCCCGGCATGTGATGGCGGTCAGGTTTTGCCGCGCCGGCTTGCCGCTTGTCGGCAATTTTCGCCATTCGTCCACGTAAATACTTGACGAAATAACTTGCGAAGCTAGCCTGCATGACCACCGATCCAGGGGGAGTGGTCATGCAAGTCTCGTCGCGCCAGGGTGGCGCCTCGTTGATCGAGGTGCTGGTAGCCGTGCTGATCTTCAGCGTCGGCCTGGTCGGCTTGGCCGGCCTGCTGGTGATGGCCACGCGTTCCAACCATGCGGCCTACCTGCGCACCCAGGTCACCTTTCTCGCCGGCAACATGGCCGACCGCATGCGTGCCAACCCGGTCGGGGTGTGGAGCGGCGCCTACGACGCGGCCAGCTACAGCGCCATCAGCGGCAGCACCTCCTGCGACAAGAACACGGCTTGCAGTGCCGCCAGCGTGGCCAGCCGCGACCGGCAGGAATGGAGCCGCCTGCTCGCCACCCTGCTGCCCGGGGCGGATGCGGCGATCGCCTGCGACCGCAGCGGCGCGGGGTACGACCCCGTCGCCCAGCTCAATCGCCGGCCACCCTACGGCGGCCACTGCGAAATGACCATCAGCTGGAGCGAGCGCGGCGCCGGCGACGCAGCGCATCGCGGTGCCGCCACGCAGACCTTCGCCTGGGGGTTCCAGCCATGAACACGCTATTGCGCGGGCGGCGGGCGCGCGGTTTCAGCCTGATCGAACTGATGGTGGCCATGGTGCTGGGCCTGCTGGTGGCCGGCGGCATCATCACCGTGTTCCTTTCCACTTCCAGCAGCAACAGGGCGCAGACCCAGCTGGCGCAGCTGCAGGAGGAAGGGCGCTTCGCGATCACCCGCCTGGTCGGCGACCTGCGCATGGCCAATGGCCAGTACTGCAGCAGTACCGGGGGTACCGCGACCCAGGGCGGTTCCGGCATGTTCATGGACGGTCTGCGTGCGCCGCGCATCCATGCCGTCGACATCGAGAATGCGCTGAGCGACCTGACCACGGTCTGGGGGGCCGCCCCGTACCCGGCCAAGCCCGCCGAGGCCTATTACCTGCCGGCGTACTTCTCCATGCGCGGCTATGACTGCGACAAGGACGGCTGCGCGCCCGCCGCCCCGGCCAGCCTGCCGGCAGCCGGCAAGGCCGCGGGCAGCCGCGTGATCGGCAGCAGCGTGCTCACCCTGCGCTACCTCGATGCCGGCAGCGGCTGGTCGCTGGAAGACAACAGCATGGTGGTGCCGAACGGTGGCCTGGTCGACCATGTCACCGTGGTGCCGTCCGCGGACGAGCCGGCAATCGCCTACCACTACGCCGCCGGCGACCTGATGATGCTGGCGGACTGTTCCAACGCCAGCGTGTTCGCGGCCACCCTGCAGGAGGGCAACGCGTTCTATCCGCTGGATGCCGGCGCCGGCAATTTCAGCAAGCCGAAGGCGCAGCAGCCGCAGTCGGCGCCGCGCCTGTTCAACTTCAGCCGCGACTACAAGACCGTCACCTGGTACCTGAAGGTGGTCGACAACGGCGCTGGCGGCACCACCGGTGCGCTGATGCGCCGCGAAAACGGCGTCGCCGAAGAAGTGGTGCGCGGCGTGGAGCGGCTGGATTTCCTCTATGGCATCGAGGATGGCAACGGCGACACGCGCTACCTCGGCGCCAGCGACGTGGATACCCGCGCCGGCGGCAGCATTGCCTGTCCGCCCTCGTGGCAGGACCCGCTTGGCGGCGATGTCGGCTGCCTGTGGCGCGGCGTCAAGAGCGTCGAGGTGCGCGTGCTGATGGACGGCCAGCAAAGCCTGGCGTCGCTGGGCGCGGCCGAACGTAACTACACCTATGCCGGCGACGGCATCACCACGCCGGCGGCCCCCGGCGCGGCCGGGCGCAAGGTGACCCCGGCCGAGCAGGGTTTCGCCGACGCGATGCTGCGGCGCGAGTTCAGCGCGCTGGTCTCGGTGCGCAACTACAACCCCTGAGGAGCTGCATCCCATGGCCTCGAGCTTCCGCATTCCCGCCATGCGCGGCATCCATGCCCACGCCCAGCGCGGCGCCGTGCTGGTGGTGGCGCTGATCTTCCTGCTGCTGATGACCATGCTGGCGATCAGCGCCAGCAGCCGCTCGCTGCTGCAGGAGCGCATGGTCGGCGGCCTGCGCAACGCGCAGCTGGCCGAGATGGGGGCGGAGGCGGCGTTGCGCGGCGCCGAGTGGAAGCTGTGGAGTGCGGCCGGCAACGAGGATGGCAACGGCGACACGCGCTACCTCGGCGCCAGCGACGTGGATACCCGCGCCGGCGGCAGCATTGCCTGTCCGCCCTCGTGGCAGGACCCGCTTGGCGGCGATGTCGGCTGCCTGTGGCGCGGCGTCAAGAGCGTCGAGGTGCGCGTGCTGATGGACGGCCAGCAAAGCCTGGCGTCGCTGGGCGCGGCCGAACGCAACTACACCTATGCCGGCGACGGCATCACCACGCCGGCGGCCCCCGGCGCGGCCGGGCGCAAGGTGACCCCGGCCGAGCAGGGTTTCGCCGACGCGATGCTGCGGCGCGAGTTCAGCGCGCTGGTCTCGGTGCGCAACTACAACCCCTGAGGAGCTGCATCCCATGGCCTCGAGCTTCCGCATTCCCGCCATGCGCGGCATCCATGCCCGCGCCCAGCGCGGCGCCGTGCTGGTGGTGGCGCTGATCTTCCTGCTGCTGATGACCATGCTGGCGATCAGCGCCAGCAGCCGCTCGCTGCTGCAGGAGCGCATGGTCGGTGGCCTGCGCAACGCGCAGCTGGCCGAGATGGGGGCGGAGGCGGCGTTGCGCGGCGCCGAGTGGAAGCTGTGGAGTGCGGCCGGCAACGGCGGCGGCGTGGATTGCGGCACCACGGTGATCACCGAGTGCTACGTCCACGATCCGCAGAACCCGGTCGCCAGCGTCGCCGCGTTCCGCGGCGGCAGCGGCTGGGTGACCACCGGGGCCGTGGAGTACAGGGGCAGCGGCGACAGCTTCAGCCTCAAGGACCTGGAGGGCAGCACCCTGATCAGCGCCGGGCAGCGCGAGCTGGCGAAACTGGCGGAAAACCCGCGTTACCTGATCGAGGACCTCGGCCCCGAGCAGCCGCTGGGCGGCGGCAGCGCCCACGAGTCGGGCGTGACCAGCTCCACCGACAGCGGCCCCGGCAACATCAGCAAGCACATCTATCGCATCACTGCGCGTTCCACCGGCGGCAGCGCGAACATCGTGCGCGTGCTGGAAAGCACGTTCGCGGCCAAGAGCAATTGAGCGGCAAGGACACGAACATGCATTCCGTCCATCCTTTCCGCCAGCGTTTCCCCGCCGCCCTCGGCAGCCTGCTGCTGAGCCTGCTCGCCGGATCCGGCGCCTCCTCGATGGCCGGTACCGTGGAGCTCAGCCCCGGGCCGCCGGCGGCCACCACCACGGTGGCGCCGAACCTGGTGCTGACCTTCGACGACTCCGGTTCGATGAACTGGCACCACATGCCGGACGCCAGGCCGTACGACGGCAAGGGCTGGAACACCGCGAGCGACACGGACCAGGGCGACGCGGCGAACCGCACCTACCGCAGCCAGGCGGCGCCGTTTCTGTGCGCGGGCGTGATCACGCCCGGCATCAGCGATGCGGCCGATCCGCGCTCCTGGAGCATGAACGGGGTCTACTACAACCCGGACAACACCTACGACCCACCGATGCTGGTGGACGGCAAGACCGCGATGCCCGACGCGTCGTACACCGGCGCATGGAACAACGGCATCCAGGCGAACCGGCCGAACAATCCCACGGGGAAGACCACCACGACGGATCTCTCCAGGGCCGGTTTCTGCGGCAACACCGGAGGCGGCTATTACAAGTACACCCGGGCGGCGAGCACCTTGCCGACCAGCAACGGCCAGCTGACCGCTGCGGCCGTCACCACGCTCTACGCCAACAGGAGCGGCGACTGGACCTGGGTGTCGCTGAACAATGCGGGCGCGGCCGAGAAGACCAACTTCGCGAACTGGTTCGCCTACTACCGCACCCGCACCATGGCCGCGGTCAGCGCGATCGCGCGCGCCTACGCGCCGTTCGGCGAGAACATGCGCGTGGCGTGGCAGAACATCAATTCGAACAGCCTCGGCGCCAACACCGGGATCTACAAGTTCGTCGATAGCGCGGACACCAGCAACGTGCGCACCAGGTTCTACAACTGGCTGTATGCGATGCCGGCCACGGGCGCTACGCCGAACCGGCAGGCCGCGATCCTCGTGGGCGACTATTTCAGCAACCGCACCGGTTCGGTCGACAGCAATCCGTATTTCGACCGGGACACCGGCAAGGAGCTGGTCTGCCGGAAGAATTTCCATATCCAGATGACCGACGGCATGTGGAACGGCCCCAAGCTGTCCCAGCCGGCGGTCAACGACCGCAAAAACCTCACCCTGCCGGACGGCACGGCCTTCAGCACGACCGATGCCGAGAGCAAGGTCGTCTGGAACGAGGCGAACAACAGCATCGCCACGATGGCGGACATCGCCTTCAAGTACTGGGCCACCGACCTGCAGGCCGGGGTGAGCGGCAGCAGCCTGTTCGCGACCCAGGCCAACCGGCGCAAGGTGCCGCCGTACATCCCCGACCAGAGTACCGGCTTGTTCGGCAAGTCGCTGGTCGCCGGCGCCGATCCGCGCAGCAACAAGGAGATCTACTGGAACCCGGCCAACGATCCGGCCAGCTGGCCGCACCTGGTGCAGTACATGATCGGTTTCGGCGCCTCGGGCAACCTCGCCAACAACGACGCCACCTACCAGAACCTGCGCAAAGGCATCACGGCATGGCCGGTGCCGCCCGATACCGGCAGCACCAGCGGCAGCGACCCGGCGGCCATCGACGACATGTGGCATGCCGCGCTGAACAGCCGCGGCCAGTTCTTCGCGGCCAGCAGCCCCGGCGCGCTGATCGCGGCGCTGCAGAAGATCATCAAGAGCATCATCGCCAGCAACACCACCGCCGTGGCCGGCAGCCTCAGTACCTCGGTGCTGGGCAGCAGCACGGTGGTCTACCAGGCCGGCTACGACACCAACGACTGGAGCGGCACGGTCCAGGCCCGGCGCGTGGGCGCGGACGGCAGCGTCGGCAGCGCGGTGCTGTGGGATGGGCGCGCCCTGCTCGATGCGCGGACCCAGGACGGCGACACCCGGGTGATCCTCACCAGCACCGGCGCGGGCAGCGGCAAGGGCGCGGCGTTCCGCGGCGACGCGGTGGTGAACGCGATCAACGCGCTCGACCCGGACTTCGGCCCGGCCGGCGGCGCGCCGGACGGCCGCGACCGGCTGGCCTGGCTGCGCGGCGACCAGGGCAAGGACGGCAAGGGCTTCCGCCAGCGCAACTCGGTGTTCGGCGCGGTGGTCAATGCGCAGGCCCTGTACGTGGCCCGGCCTACCGGCGGCTACCGCGACAGCTGGCCGCTGGGCAGCCCCGAGGCCGATGCCGCGACGAAGGGCAGGAGCTACGAGCAGTTCCGCTACGACCACGCCAGGCGCGCGCCCACGGTGTACGTGGCCGCCAACGACGGCATGCTGCATGCGTTCGACGCCACCACCGGCGACACCGATCCGTCGACCGTGGACGTGGCGCCGGCGCCGGGCGGGGAGCGCTGGGCCTACGTGCCGTACTCGGCCTGGGGCCGGCTCGCCGGCTGGAGTTCGCAGAACGACTTCGATTTCATGCCCTCGGTGGACGGCACGCCGGTGAGCCGCGACGTGTTCTTCGGTTCCGCCTGGCACACGCTCCTGGTCGGCGGCCTGCGGCTGGGCGGGCGCGGCGTATACGCGCTGGACATCAGCGAGCCCGGCGCCAGCGAGAACGATCCGGGCGCCAAGGTGCTGTGGGAATTCCAGCACGACAACCTCGGCTATACCTTCGGCCGCCCGAACATCGGCCGGCTGGCGAACGGCAAGTGGGTGGTGCTGGTGCCGGGCGGCTATTTCCCCAGCACGATGGCGGTGGACTGTACGAAAGCCGCGAACAGCAGCAATCCGGTGTGCAACACCTACAGCTCGCTGTTCGTGCTCGACGCCGGGACCGGCACCCTGCTCAGGGAGCTGAAGACGCCCGGCACCGCCGCCAGCTACGGCCTCGGCACGCCGGTGCTGGGCGACTACGAGAACGACCAGGTCGACGACGTGGCCTTCGCGGGCGACCTGCAGGGCAACGTGTGGCGCTACGACCTCACCGGTGCGAGCCCCGACGACTGGAAGGTGGAGCTGTTCTTCAAGCCCGCGGTGGCCGGCGATCGTCCAGTGACGGTGATGCCGCGGCTGTTCTCCGACCCCACTTCGGGTGGCTTCATGGTGGTGTTCGGCACCGGCAAGTACCTTTCCGGCGAGGACAACAAGATCGACTCCAACACCAAGGTGCAGGCGGTATACGGCATCCGCGACAGCGGCGGGGCGGGGCAGGCGGCGGTGGTGGATGGCAGCGCCGCCACGCCGCTGGTGCGGCAGACGCTGGCCGAGGCGGACGGCATCCGCGGTCTCACCAGCAACCCGGTGCCGGCGGCGGATGGCGCGGGCACGCCGATCCGCGGCTGGTACATCGAGCTGTTCATCCCGGGCGCCGGCAGCGGTTCGCAGCTCAACAAGGGCGAGCGTGTGGTGGTGGACGCCACCGCGCTGTTCGACACCAACCGCGCGATCATCACCACCCTGATTCCGCAGGACAACGATCCCTGCGATCCTGCCCCGCAGGGCGCGGTGCTGCTGGTGGATGCCGCCACCGGCGGCGCCGCCCAGGGCGTGGATTTCGGCACGGTTTCCGGCTGGCCGGCCGGCTATGCGCAGGCCGGCGCGCTGGTGCGCAACCCGCCCACCGGCGGCTTCCTGCCCGCCGCGACCACGATGGGCGGCGGCCAGATCTACCTGCCCGGCGTGAGCCTGAAGAAGGACGGCTCCACGATCGGCTTCGGCGATACCTACTGGAGGCGGCGCGCGTGGCGTCCGCTGGACGGCGCACAGTGATGCGGAGGCAGGCCATGCGAAGCGCGCGCGGATTCACCCTGGTCGAATTGCTGGTGGTGGTGGCGATCGTCGCCATCCTCGCGGCGGTGGCGATCCCGGCCTATGGGCGCTATGCATTCCGCGCGCGCCGCGCGGACGGCCAGGAACTGCTGCTGCGCGTCGCCAGCGCGCAGGAGCGCTACTACGCCGCCTACAACAAGTACGGCGCGCTCGCCGACATCGGGTTCGCCAGCCCGATGTCGGAGAAGGGCTATTACAGCGTCACCGTGGACATTCCCGCGGCCGACAAGGGACAGGCCTTCACGGCCACCGCCAGCGCCGTGGGCGTACAGGCGCAGGACGCCTGCGGCGCGCTGAGCATCGACAGCGTCGGCGTGAAGAAGCCGGGACCGGGCGATGCCGGCAACAGCAACGGCAGCTGCTGGTGATGGCGGGGATGCGCAAGCCGGGAATGAGCCTGGGCTTCGGCCTGGTCGAGCTGCTGGTGACCCTGGCGGTGCTGGCGATCCTGGTCGTGGCCGCGGTGCCCGGCTTCCGCGACACGATCCGCCGCAACCGGGTCAGCGCGGCCAGCAACGCCCTGCTCGCCGATCTCCACTATGCGCGTGCCGAAGCGATCAACCGCGGCCAGCTGGTCTCGCTGTGTCCCAGCAGCGACGGCAGCAGTTGCACTCCGGACGGCTCGGCCTGGGAAGCCGGCTGGCTGGTCTATACCTATCCCGCCGGTGCGGCTTCGGCCAATGCGGCGTATGCCGCGGACAACATCCTGCTGCGCGCCACGAGCGCGCGCGAAGGCGTGGCGATCCGCGCAAGCGGCACGGGCGTGCTCAGCTTCGGCCTGCAGGGCCAGTTGCGACCCGGCACGGAGCTGAGCTTCGTGACCTGCCTGCGCGACGGCGGCAGCGGCGCGGGCAGGAACAGCGCCGGCGTACCCGGCGCGCGACTCGACCTGACCGGTTCGGGCAGCCTCTCGAACAAGGCGCTGGCCGCCGGTGACGACTGCTTGCCCTGATCCGCTTCATCCGCCCTGCAGGCGTGCGGCCAGCCCGGAATGGCGCTGCGTGCGGCGGGCGATCGCCTGCTCGACGATCGCCGCCGTGCCGGCCAGGCTGAAGCGGCGGCGGGCGCGGGTGATGCCGGTGTAGAGCAGCTCGCGCGTCAGCACGGCGTTCGGTTCGGGCGGCAGCAGCAGGGCGGCGTGCTCGAACTCCGAACCCTGCGACTTGTGCACGGTAAGCGCCCAGGCGGTTTCCGCGTCGCCCAGTCGCGCGGGCGCGACGAAGCGCAGCCGCGTGCCGTCGCCCGTGCCGGTGGCGAGGAAGGCCACCATCAGGCGGCCGTCGCCCCTGCCATCGGCGGCGGGCAGGCGCAGGCACAGGCCGATGTCGCCGTTCATCAGGCCCAGACCGTAGTCGTTGCGGGTGAGCAGCACCGGGCGGCCTTCGTACCAGCCCGGACTGTCGAGGGCATGGCCGCCGTCGATCAGCCCGCGTGCGCGCAGCGCCGCGGCGAGCTGCCGGTTCACCCCATCCACGCCGTGCGGGCCGCGGCGCAGCGCGCACAGCAACTGGAAGCGGTTGAAGGCCTCCAGCGCGCCGCGCGCCCAGTCCGCGTGCGCCGCCTCGCCGGCATCGCCGGGCGGGCGGTGCGCGCGCAGCCATTCGAGGTAGTGGCGGTAACCGCAGGCGTCGCC
Organism: Dorcoceras hygrometricum; assembly: GCA_001598015.1. Taxonomy (NCBI): domain Eukaryota; kingdom Viridiplantae; phylum Streptophyta; class Magnoliopsida; order Lamiales; family Gesneriaceae; genus Dorcoceras; species Dorcoceras hygrometricum. Next base: position 319,277 of record KQ999293.1, read on the forward strand.
GCCGCCCGGCGCCGCCGAGCCGTCGATGGCCAGGGCCGCCAGCGCGGCGTCGTCGAGCTGGCGCTGCCAGGCGAGGTCGGCCGCCGGCGCCTGCAGCAGCGCCAGCGCGGCCGGCGCGTCGCCGGCGTTCACCGCCTGCGCCAGCCGGCCGATGCCGCTGGCCGCGCCGAAGCGGTGGCTTTCGCGCAGCATCGCGATGCGCTGGTCCAGCGGCTGCGCGTCGGCCTGCACGAAGGCGGCGATCTCGTCGCCGGTGGTCGCGGCGATCCACTGCGCGGTGGCGTCGTCGTAGTGGCCGGCTTCCGCGCGCCGGCACAGGTCGCCGAGCACCGCGCCGGCTTCCACCGAGGAGAGCTGGTCCTTGTCGCCGAGCAGGACCAGGCGTGCCGGCGCCGGCAGCGCATCGAGCACCGCGGCCAGCATTTCCAGGTCGACCATCGAGGCTTCGTCGATCACCAGCACGTCCAGGTGCAGCGGGTTGCGGCGGTCGTGGCGGTAGCGGCGCGTGTCCGGCCGCGCGCCCAGCAGGCGGTGCAGGGTAAGCACCTCGGAGGGAATGGCCGCGCGCACGGCATCGTCCACGTCGAGACGCGCGAGCTGCGCGGCGATCGAGGCGTTGAGCCGCGCCGCCGCCTTGCCGGTGGGCGCGGCGAGGCGGATGCGCAGCGGTTGCGCGTGCCCGCGCAGTTGCAGCGTCTGCAGCAGGCCGAGCAGGCGCACCACGGTGGTGGTCTTGCCGGTGCCGGGGCCGCCGGTGATCACGCCGAAGGCGCCGCGCGCGGCGAGCGCGCAGGCGATGCGCTGCCAGTCGGGCGAGGCGGCCGCGGGGAACAGCCGCGCGAGCTCGGCGGCGAAGTGCGCGGCGGGCGCTTCCGTGCGCGCCACGCGGTCGAGGATGCCCTGCGCCACGCTGCGCTCGTGGTCCCAGTAGCGGCGCAGGTAGAGCCGCGTGCCGTCCAGCACCAGCGGCGCATCGGCCGGCATGCCGTCGTGCGTGGCGAGCAGCGGCGAGGCGGGCAGGTGCAGGTTGCCGCCTTCGTGCAGCGAGTCGGCGAGTGCGCGCCATTCCTCGGGCCAGTCCTGCTCCTGCGCCAGCACGGGCAGCAGGGCCAGGTCGAGGCAGAGGTGGCCGTCGGCCAGCTGCCGGCTGAGCAGGGCGGCCAGCCACGACAGCGCGGGCGCGAGCTGCGCGTCGCGTTCGGCGAGGAAGTGCGCGAAGGCCACGTCCAGCGGACGCAGGCGCTGCTGTTCCAGGGCGCGCTGGAGCAAGGCGTCATGCCGCATGGGCGGTCCCTCCCGTGGCGAACAGGCGGTCCAGCGCATCGACCAGCGCGAACGGCAGGCGCTCGCCGTGCACGCCGTGGCCTTCGCCGTCCACGCCGCGCAGGTAGAGATACAGCACGCCGCCCATGTGGCGCCCATAGTCGTAGCCGGGCAGGCGGGCCTTGAGCTGGCGGTGCAGCGCCAACGTGTAGATGGCGTACTGCAGGTCGTAGCGGCTCTGCAGCACCGAGTCGCGCATGGCCTCGGCGGTATAGGCGCCGGCGTGGCCGCCCAGCCAGTTGGACTTGTAGTCGGCCACGTACCAGCGGCCCTGGTGTTCGAACACCAGGTCGATGAAGCCCTTGAGCAGGCCGTTGACGAGATGGGACGGCAGTGGCGGACGCGCCGCGCCGCCCAGCGTGTGGGCGCTCACCAGCCGGTCCAGGGTGCGGGCGTCGACGTGGTTCGCCTCGAACCAGAACTCCAGCTCGGCGCGGTAGCGCTGCGGGTCGGCCAGCGCGGCCAGCGGCATCGCGCCGCCGTCGGGCAGCGGCAGCGGTGTGTGCAGCAGCGCGGGCAGCCATTGCGTCAGCGGCTTGATCCAGGCCTGCCAGCCGCGCGCCTGGCAGCGCCGCGCGATGGTGTCGCGCAGGCTGGCGGAAGGCGCGGCGGCGCGCGCGAAGCCCTCGTCGGCGCAGCTCTCCAGCAGGTCGTGCAGGAAGGTGCCGGCGTGGGCGCCGCGATGGAAGGCGTGGATGCCGTGCGCGTCCGTGGCGGATGTCTCCGCGTTGCCGGCGGCGACGTTCTCGGCGAGCGTGGACTGGCCGGTGGTCTCCGGCGCGTGGCGCGGGGCGGTGCTGTCGTCGCCATGCGCCAGCGCGCTGTAGCTGGCGATCCACCAGGGTTCGGCCGGCTTCAGCGGAAAGCTGCGCGCGGGGCGGGCGAGGGTGGCTGGCACGGCGTTGCGATGGCGGCGTTCGTCGGCGGGTTCGGCCAGTGCGACGACCTGGACAGGCGTGCCCTCGCCGGCGAGCGCGTGCACGTATGCCAGCAGCTCGCCGGGCGGGATGGGCCTGCCACCCGCAAGCACGTAGCCGAACGCGGACTTGTGCAGGTCGGAATCCTTCCTGTTGCCGTGCTTGAGGTTGGCTACGCCCAGCCAGCAGGCGTGGCGGGCGCGGGTGAGCGCCACGTAGAGCAGGCGCAGGTCTTCCTGCAGGCGTTCGCGGTCGGCTTCGCGCAGGGCGTCCGCGTCCGCTTGCAGGTCGAGCTGCAAGCGGCCCTGGCTGTCGCGCGTCTGCACGGCGCTGCCGCCATCCACTTCGCGGAAGCCGCAGGCGAAGGGCAGCAGCACCACCGGATATTCCAGGCCCTTGGACTTGTGCACGGTCACCAGCTTGACCAGCGCCGCTTCGCTTTCCAGCCGCACCAGCTGCGCCTCCGCGCTTTCGCCGCTGCCGGGGCTGGCGATCTGCGCGGCGAGGAAGCGGATCAGCGCGTGCTCGCCATCCAGCCCGGCGGCGGCCTGCTGCAGCAGCTCGGCCAGGTGCAGCAGGTTGGTGAGCGCGCGTTCGCCGCCGTCGCGGGCGAGCAGGCGCGCGGGCAGGTCGAAGCGGTGCAGCAGTTCGTGCAGCATCGCCAGCACGCCGTGGCGCTGCCACAGCGCGTGCGACTGGCGGAAGTGTTCGTCACAGGCTTCGCGCCGGGCCTCGTCGTCGTCGAGGCTGGCCAGCTCGGCGAGGCTGCGCGCCATGCTGGGCGTGGCCAGCGCGGTGCGCATGGCGCGGTCGTCGCCGGGGCGGGCGCAGGCATGCAGCCAGCGCAGCAGGTCGCTGGCTTCGCTGCTCGCATACACCGATTGCTGGTCGGACAGATAGACGTGGGCGAGACCGCGCCGGCGCAGGGCGTCGGCCATCGCGGCGGCATCGGTCCGGTCGCGCACCAGGATGGCGACGTCGCCGGGCTGCAGCGGCGTGAAGGCGCCGTCCTGCGTGACGAAGCCGCAGCGGCCGGCCTGCGCGGCATCCAGCCAGGCGACCAGTTGCGCGGCCGCATGGGCCGCCATGCTCTCGCGCCATGCGCCCGTGCTGGCGGGCTCGGCGGACGGATGGACGGCCATCTGCAGCGCGGGCAGCGGTGTGCCATCGAGCTGCAGGACTTCCTTGCGCCCCTGGGCCTTCACCGCCACGAAGGGCAGCTCCTTGCCGAAGCCGAACGCGCCTTCCGGTTGCGCGTCCGCCTGCCCGAACACGCGGTTCACCGCGGCCACCAGCGCCTTGCTCGAACGGTGGTTGGTGTCCAGCGTCCAGTGGGGCTGCGCGGCGCTTTCGCGGGCGCGCAGGTAGGTGTGGATGTCCGCGCCGCGGAAGCCGTAGATCGCCTGCTTGGGGTCGCCGATCAGCAGCAGGGCGGTGTCGTCGCGCCCGCCATAGATGCGCTGCAGGCTGCGCCACTGCAGCGGGTCGGTATCCTGGAATTCGTCCACCAGCGCCACCGGATACTGCGCGGCGACGGTGCACGCCAGCGCGTCGCCGTTGGCGCCGTGCAGGGCGGCGGCGAGGCGCTTCAGCATGTCGTCGTAGCCGAGCACGGCGCGTGCGCGGCGCGCCTCGTCGAGGCGCTGCGCGATCCAGCCGGCGGCGTGGGCGAGCAGCAGCGGCTGCAGCGCGCCGGTGCCGGCCTGCGCGGCCAGCACGGCGTCGATGGCGGCGAAGAACGCATGCGTGGGCGTGGACTGGTTCTTGCGCGTGGCGCCCTGCAGCCTGGCGGTGGAGTGGCGTTCCAGTGTCTTAGCCTTGGCAAGCTCCTCGATACTGGAGCCCGGACTGCGCCGGGGTGACGGTGCGGGGGCTTGATGGGCATCGCCAGCCCACGCGTCGAAAGCGGCGTGGTCGGCGGCCAGCGTGGCGGGCTTGTAGCTGGCGGCGTTGAGCACGCCGTGCTCCATCGCATCGCGCATCAGTCGCGCGATTTCCCCGCCATGTTCGCGCCACAGCGCGCGTGCCCGTGCTTCGGCGTCGCGCAGCGGCGCGATGGCCGCATCCAGCAGCCCGGCGGGATCGGCGATGGCCGGCACCGGCTGGCCGCCCAGCCGCAAGGCGTCGGGGGCGCCGGCAAGCAGCGGCTTGACGGCGCGGCGCAGCGCATCGGGTTCCTTCCACTGCCGCGCGACCAGTCCGGCGGCGTCGCGATCCAGCGGGAAGAAGAACCTCCGCCAGTAGTCGCGCACGGCCTCGGCGAGCAGTTCGTTTTCGTCGGCGATGCCGTCCTCGCCGGCCGCTTCGCCGCTGTCGAAGGCGTGTTGCACGAGCATGCGCTGGCACCAGCCGTGGAGGGTGAACACCGCCGCCTCGTCCATCCATTGCGCGGCGAGTTCGAGCTTGCGCGCGGCGGCTGCGCGCGCCGCGTCGTCCGGATATTCGGCGATCAGCGCCTGCAGGAAGTCGTCGGCCGCGCGCTGGCCACGGAAGGCGACGGCGGCCTCGGCGAGCCGCTCGCGGATGCGCTCGCGCAGCTCCGCGGTGGCGGCCTTGGTGAAGGTCATCACCAGGATCTGCGCAGGCAGCAGCGCTCCGGCGCGGCCGTGGCCGAGCACCAGGCGCAGGTACAGCGCGGCGATGGTCCAGGTCTTGCCGGTGCCGGCGCTGGCTTCGATCAGCTGGATGCCGGTCAGCGGCAGGCGCAGCGGATCGAGCGGTTCGGACGCGCTCATGCGGCGCCTCCGTCGTTGCGCGCGGCGGCCAGCAGCGGCCGGTACAAGTGCAGCCAGCGCTCGAAGCCGGCGCGGTGCAACGCATCGAAGTCCGGCCATTCGCGCTGCAGGCAGGCGTCGTCGTCGACTTCGCCGCGGCCGTGCTGGTGCCCGGCGTGGTCGTAGCTTTGGCGTGCCGCATGGGCGGGGTTCTTCCGCTTGTCGTCCGCAACGCCCTGGTTGGCCGCTTCGACCCGCAGCCACGCGAATGCGGTGCGGCGCGCGATGGGCAGCGGCGACTGCATGCCCGCGCGCAGCGCGTCGCACAGCGCGTCGAGCAGGGCGGCAGCCTCGGCCGCGGCCAGCGACGGCAGCGCCAGCGTGGCGTCCGCTCCGACGATGTGGCTGGTGAGCCGCAGCGCATGGGCATTCGCGAGCAGGTGCACCACCCACGCGTCGAGCAGCTTGTCGTGCTGCACGACGCCGTCCCTGGCCAGCGTACTGGCCGTGGGGACCAGGCGCACGTGGCCGCCTTCGCCGTCGTCGCGAAGGTCGCCCAGCCAGTCTTCGATGCACAGGCCGTGCGCCTCGTGGCGCAGTTCGTGCACACCGGAGGCATGCGGCCAGCGCGTGTCCAGCGAGCGCCACCTGCTGCCGGCATCGCGCGCCGCCTGTTCCACGGGTTGCAGCGCCAGCGTGCCGAAGCTGCCGGGCGGCAGTCCGCCCTGTTCGCGCAGGCGCTGCGTGGCGGGGGCGAGCGCGTCGATGCCGGTGGTGATGGCGGTGCGCAGCAGGGCGTCGGTGGCCTGGTGGCGTTCGAGGGCGTCGAACGCGAAAGGTTCGTGTTCCTCGTCGGCGTCGTCGAGTGCATCGAAGCGCACGCCCAGGCGCTCGGCGTAGAAGGTTTTCGCGGGCGACTTGAGGAAGCGCTGCAGCAGGCCGAGGTCGAGCGCGGCTTCCGGCTGCCATGCGGGCAGGGGCGCATCGTCGCCGGCGGATGCGGCCTGGCGCGCGCGCTGCCATTCGCCGGCATAGGTGAACAGGCGCGAGTCGCCGGCGGCGTCGAAATAGCGTTGGCTGAAGGCCTGCAGCGGGTAGTCGGTGGTGAGTGCGGCGAGCAGTTTTCCCCCGGATTGCGGATCGTGCGCATCGTCGCCGGCGCGGCGCCAGCCGGCGGCAAGATAGTCGCGCAGCTGGCCCACCAGCACCGAGGGCGGCAGCTCGCCGTTGTCGCGCGCATTGCGGCCCACCCAGCTCAGGTGCAGCGTGTCGCGGGCGGAGAGCAGGGCTTCGAGGAACAGGTAGCGGTCGTCCTCGCGGCGCGAGCGGTCGCCGGGGCGCTGCTGCCCGGGCAGCGCCATCAGGTCGAAGTCGGGCGCGTCGTGGCGGCGCGGGTAGTCGCCGTCGTTCATGCCGAGCAGGCAGACCACGCGGAACGGGATCGCGCGCATCGGCAGCAGGGTGCCGAAGCTCACCGCGCCGCCGAGGAAGCGCTGCGACAAACGACTCTCGTCGATCGCGGCCAGCCAGTGCTCGCGCACCACGGCGAGCGGCAGCGGCTGCTCGAAGCCGGCCTCCGCGCAGGCCTGCCCCCAGTCGGCCAGCGCATCGTCGAGGCGCTGCAGGGCCAGCGCATCGTCGTCGTCGCGGCCGGCGTCGAACATCGCCGCGAGCAGGCCGCGCAGGCGCTCGGTCCATTCTGTCGGCGTGGCCGGCGCGCCGAACAACCGCCGGTAATGTTCCAGCCGTTCGAGCAGGGCGGCGAGCGGGCCGACCAGCGCGGCGTCGAGCCCGCCCACTTCGGCATAGGGCGCGACGCCGTCCAGCGAGGCGCCGTCGCCGACCGCGTAGCCCAGCAGCATGCGGCGCAGGCCAAAGCGCCAGGTGTTCTGTTCCTCGGGCGGCAGGTCGAGGCTCTGCTTCTGCGCCCCGTCGAGTCCCCAGCGGATGCCGGCGCCCTCGGTCCAGCGCCGCAGCACCGGCAGGCCGGCTTCGTCGAGGCCGAAGCGGCGGCGCAGCGCGGGCGCGTCGAGCAGGTCGAGGATGTCGCCGGCGGCGAAGCGCGATTCGGGCAGGCGCAACAGCTGCTCCAGCGCCACCAGCAGCGGTGCGCTGCCGCGCGCGGGACGGTCGGCGATGCTGCACGGCAGGTAGCGCGGGTCGTCGGGCGAAATGCGGCCGAACACCGCCTGGACGTGCGGCGCGTAGGTCTGGATGTCCGGCACCATCACCATCACGTCGCGCGGCGCCAGCGGCCGGCCTGCGCGCGCGGCGCGCTCGAACAGCGCCAGCAGCTCGTCGTGCAGGATCTCCACCTCGCGCTGCGGGTTGTGCGCCACGTGGAAGCGCAGCGATTCGTCGCCGTCTTCCCACGGCTGGCGTTGCGCGGGATCGGCCGGCAGCGGTTCGAGATCGAGGATGGCCTGCTGCACCTGGTGCAGCAGGCCGTCGCGGCCGGGGTCGGCGAACAGGTCGATGTCGCGGCCCAGCGCGGCGAAGCGTGCGCGGTAGATCTCCGGCGCGTCGAAGCCGTCGAGCAGGCGGATGTAGTCGCGGCCCTGCTTGCCCCAGGCGGCCAGCAGCGGATTCGCATGCAGGTGCAGCTCCTCGTAGCGCGGCTCGTCGGGCAGGCCGGGCTTGCCTGCCTGGCGGCGTTGCGCGGCCTTGAGCAGCTCGCGGTCTTCGATGATGTCGGCCCAGTAATGCCGGCACGGGTTGGTCACCAGCAGCAGCACCTGGCAGACGCGGCCCAGCGCGGTGAGCGCCTCCAGTGTCTGCTGCGGCAGCGAGGAGATGCCGAACACCACGATGCGCCGCGGCAGCGCGGCGGGACGCTGTTCCAGCGCGGCGGCGCGTTCGAGGAAGGCGCGATGCACCGCGGCGCGGTGGTTGTCGCGCTGCGCGGCGCCCACGTCGCGCAGCAGCGCGCGCCACAGCTGCGCCTGCCAGCGCTGCGTGGCGGGCAGCGGCAGGCGTCGGCCGCGCGGCTCGTCGTGCAGCATCTCGCGGCCGTGCTCCCAGTCGTGCAGCCAGTCGGCGCGATAGACCTGGTACTGGTCGAACAGGTCGGCGACCTGCCGCGCCAGCTGGAACAGCCGCAGCGGATCGACGTGGCCCTCGCCGAGGAAGTGGCGCAGGGGGGCGAAGGCTTCAGCGCCAAGCTGTGCGGGCAGCAGGCGCATCAGCCGCCAGGCGAGGCGCGACTTGTCGAACGGCGAATCGGCGGGCACCGCGTCGCGGCCCAGCACGGCGCGGTAGGCGCGCCACAGGAAGCGGCCGGGCAGCTGCATCTCCACCGCCGCGCTGATACCCATGCCGCCCGCCCCGCGCGGGCGGGCCAGCGCCAGCTTCAGCCACTGCGCGATGCCGTTGCTCTGCACCAGCATCAGCTCGTCTTCCAGCGGCGCCAGCGGCGTGCGCGCCAGCCATTCGACCAGCAGGTCGCGCAGGTCTTCCAGGCGGTTGCCGTGCACGACCATCAGGCCGGGCTGGATGTCTTCCGTGATGGGCGAGGGTGTCGGCATCCGCCGATTTTGCCGTCCTTTGGTCTCGCCGTCTGCGACGAAAAATCGATGGGAGCGATTTTCGGCATCGCGTCAGCGATGATCGGAACAGGCTGCCAAGGGTCGTGGCCGCAAAAGGAAGCGGCCCGGAGTGCCGGGCCGCTTCCTTGAGCAGTGCAGCCATGGATGGCCGCCTGTACGACTTTCGCGATCAGCGACGATCGCAAAAATACGACCTCAGCCGCTCACCCACACGCCCACGTGGAAGTGCCAGCCGTCGGCGCGGCGCTCCCAGTGCGGATGCACGTAGTGGTAGCCGGGGCGGACCGCCTCCCAGTGACCGGCCACCGCGACGTAGCGGCGACCGTTCCAGCGCCAGTAGCTGCGTGCCCAGATGAAGCCGGGGCGGGGCGGCGGCACTTCTTCGACGATGCGCGGCGGCGGCGGTTGTGGCGCGATCACTTCCACCACTTCGGGCGCTGGCGGCGGCGGTGCATAGATCACCCGGCGCGGGTGCGGGCGCGGTGGCGGCTCCATCACGCAACCCGCGGTGGACGCGATGGCCGCGGCGGCGATCAACAGACCTGCAAGACGTAACGACATGGGTTCCCTCGTTCGATGTGGTGGAGCGTGGCTGGACGCCGTTGCCGCGCCGTCGGGGCGGGGGCTGGGGCGGTCAGCGCGCCGGGAAGCGGCTTGCCAGCATCGTTTCCGCCGCAGCTTGTTGCCTGTTCAGCGGACCCAGTGGCCGCCGTTGAAATACCAGTGGCCGTGCGGTCCATGCCGCCAGCGCGCAGGCACATAGCGGTAGCCCGGGCGCACGCGCATCCAGCGTCCGCCCACCCACACGTGACGGTGCATGCGCGGGCTCCACACCCAGTAGCCGGGCGCCCAAACGTAGCCGGCGCGCGGCGGTGGCACCCGCTCGAAACGCGGTTGCGGCGGCGCCACGCCGATACCCACGCCCACGCCGACCGACACCTGCGGCGCGGCTTGTGCTGCGGGCGTGGCGGCGAGGCCGGCACAGGCCAGCGCCAGTCCGGCGGACAGGATCAGGGCGGAAGACTTGTGGCTCATCGTGCTCTCCATGATCGCCGCGGAAGGCGGCGTGCAGGACGGAAAACGCCGGCTCGGCCGCGTGTGTTGACGCCAGTCCGAGGAGGCATTCAGGCGCGGGTGGGACTCGCATCGGAGGTGTGCGAAGCAGGTTTGTAAAAGAACGAACGATCGTGCTATTTTCCATATCCATGGAAACCGCATCCGCTACCGGCAAGCGCGCCGCCACCCGCGACACCATCCTCGACCATGCCTACGCCCTGGCGCGCAACGACGGGCTGGAAGGCCTGTCCATCGGCACGCTGGCGGCCGACGTGGGCATGTCCAAGAGCGGCGTGTTCGCGCACTTCGGTTCGCGCGAGGAACTGCAGCTGGCCGTGCTCGAGCTGGGCGCGCGGCGCTTCGTGGCCAATGTGCTGTTGCCCGCGCTGAAGCAGCCGCGCGGCCTGCCGCGCCTGCGCGCGATCGTGGCGAACTGGTTCGCCTGGGCGCGCAAGAACCAGAGCGGTTGCGTGCTGCTCTCCGCCGCCGGCGAGTACGACGGCCGCGACGGCGTGCTGCACGACGCCGTGGTGGCGCAGCAGGCCGGCTGGCGCGACGAGTTGCGGAAGGCGGTCGCGCAGGCGGTGGGCGAAGGCCACCTGCGCGCCGACACCGACACCGCGCAGCTCGCCTTCGAGATCTACGCGCTGCTGCTCGGCCTGCACTTCGACGGCGGCCTGTTCGGCTACGACGAGGCCCAGCGCCACACCGCCGCGGCGTTCGAGCGCCTGTGGCGCAGCTGGCAACCATGAACGCCCGCTCCGTGTCTTCGCGCGAAGGCACCAAGCAGGCTACGAGGAATCCCACCATGTCCCCGCATGCCGCTTCCGTTTCCACCCGTCTGCGTCTCGGCGCGTTGCGCGCCGGTTTCATGCTGGGCGGGCGGCTGGCGCCGAAGCGCACCGCCGACCGCGCCGCGCGGCTGTTCGCCACGCCGTTCGCCAGCAGCCGCAGCCGTGCGCTGGCGGCGCCGCAGGACGCAGCGATGCGGCGCGGCGAACTGCAGATTAGCGGCGAGCGCATCGCCACCTATGTCTGGGGCGATCCCGCCGCGCAGCCGTATGCGTTGCTGGTGCACGGCTGGTCCAGCTTCGGTCTGCGCTTCCTGCCGTGGGTGGAAGGCTTGCGCGCGCAGGGCTATGCGGTGGTGAGCTTCGACCAGCCCGGCCACGGCCGCAGCAGCGGCAGGCTGTGCACGCTGCCGGAATTCATCGCCACCCTCCGCGCCGTGGGCCGCCACTACGGCGAGGCCGCGCTGGCGGTGGGGCATTCGCTGGGCGGCGCCGCGCTGGCGCTGGCGCAGGACGAGGACTGGCACGCGCAGCGCCTGGTGCTGGTGGCGCCCGCCGCCGACATGGCCGACGCGGCCAGCCGCTACTTCCGCCTGGTGCACCTGGGCGAGCATCTGCGCCAGGCCTTCTACGACTGGCTGCTGCGCCGCACCGGCATCAGCGTGGAGCAACTGGAGGTGCATCGGCACCTGCCCGCGCTGGGCCAGCCTGCGCTGATCGTGCACGATCTCGAAGACACTGATGTGCCGTGGAGCGAGGGCGAACGCTACGCGCGCTATTGGGCGGGCGCACGCCTGCTCACCACGCAGGGGTTAGGCCATCGCCGCGTGCTGGATGCGCCGGAGGTGATCGCCGCGTCACTGGCTTTCGCCCGTGGCGAGGCGGTGGGCGAGCGCGTGATCGGTTCGCCGAACCTGCCGTTCGGCGTGGCCTGAGAGTCATAGCCCCTCGGCTTTTGCTCGTCATTCCGGCGTAGGCCGGAATCCAGTAGCCATGGGGGCTTGTGTGGACGTGGTCGCTACTGGATCCCGGCCTTCGCCGGGATGACGGCTCCGTTGGGTCGACGGGTATCATCGAACCAAGTCGCTGCTTTGCCCGGCCTCATATGAATGGCATGACACCTTCACGCCAGGAATGGCAGTTCCCTACAGGCAGCTTTGCAGCCGGCGCACGCCCTCCCCGATGGCGTACTCGTCCACGCTGCCGTAGCCCAGGATCAGGCCGCTGCGTTTCCCCGCGCCGCGATAGCACGGCGACAACGGCCGCACCGATACGCCAGCCTGCGCTGCCCGCCGCGACAGCGCCACGTCATCCACCTCCGGCGGCAGCAGCGCGGTCAGCTGCATGCCCGCCTCGGCGCCCACCACCTGCAACGCATCGGGCAGATGCCGATGGATTGCCGCCTGCAGCGCCGCACGCCGCGACGCGTATAGCATGCGCATGCGGCGGATGTGCCGCGCGAAATGGCCCTCGCGGATGAAGTCGTGCAGCGCGCGCTGCGGCAGCATCGGCGAGCAGGTGTCCAGCGCGTCGCGCGCGGCGCGGAAGGCCGGCAGCAGATCCTTCGGCACCACCAGGTAACCCAGCCGCAGCGCGGGGAACAACACCTTGCTGAAGGTGCCCACGTAGATCACCCGTGCATCGGCATCCAGCCCCTGCAGGGCGGCGATCGGCTTGCTGCCGTAGCGGTATTCGCTGTCGTAGTCGTCCTCGACGATCCAGCCGCCGCTGCGCGCGGCCCACTGCAGCAGTTCGATGCGCCGCGCCGCGCTCATCGTGGCGCCCAGCGGGAACTGGTGCGAGGGCGTGACGTAGGCCAGCCGCGCCGTTGGCGCACGGCGGATGCCCGCGGCCACGTCCAGCCCGTCCGCGTCCACCGGCACCAGCACGGGCAGGGCGCCCACCGCCGCCAGCGCCTGGTGGGCGCCGGAATAACCGGGTTCTTCCACCCAGGCGTGGTCGCCGGGGTCGAGCAGGGCGTGCGCGCAGATCTGCAGGCCATGCTGTGCGCCGCTGGCGACCAGGATCTGCCCGGCGTCGGCATGCACCGCGCGCACCGTGGCCAGGTATTCGGCAATCGCCTCGCGCAGCGGCGCATGGCCCATCGCGTCGCCGTAGACCAGCGCATCGGTACCGGTGTGGCGCGCATGCCGGCTCAGCAGGCGCGACCACACGCCGTGCGGGAAGTGGTCGAGCGCGGGTACGCCCACGCGGAACGCGCCCTGGCTCTCCAGCCAGGTCTGTGCTGGCGAGGCCATCGCCGCCACCCGCGCGGCGACCCGGCGCGGCGCGGGCGCGGCGGACGCAGCCGGCGTGCGTTGCGTCCGTCGACGCGGGGCAGCCGCGCCTTCCACGGGGATCGCCGCGGCCACGCAGGTGCCGGCGCCGGTGAAGCTCTCCAGGTAGCCCTCGGCATGCAACTGCTCGTAGGCGACCAGCACCGGCAGGCGCGAGACGCCGAGCTCGCCGGCCAGCGCGCGAGTGGACGGCACGCGCTGGCCCGGGCGCAGCCGGCCCTCGGCGATGGCGCGGCGGAACCAGTCCGCCAGCTGCTGGTAGATCGGCGCGCCGCCTTCGAGGGCGATCGACGGCAGCAGGCCGGCAGGCACGCGCTTCATGGCGATCTCCCGAGTGGTCATGTCATGTACTCGATGAGTGGCTATTTGTTCGAGCCACTTGGCGACCTAGTTTGCTCGTGTCGAGCGAACGGTGGAGGTGTCGGTGGTCATGCGCAGGCGGGTGACCAGGGCAGGGTGGCCGGGGCATTGCCCCGCGCTGCTGCTTGCCCTGCTGGCGGGCATCGGTGCGGCTGCTGCACAGGATGTCGACCCGCCGCGGCAGTCGCTGGACGACGCCTGGTGGACCGGCCCGATGCTGGCGAATTCCGCCGAGACGCTGCCGCGAGGGCACATGCTGGTCGAGCCCTACTTCTACGACGTCACCTCGAAAGGCTCGGACGCCTTCGGTTCGCGTGCCTACGTGCTCTACGGGCTTACCGACCGGCTCACCGTGGGCCTGATTCCCATCGTCGGCTACAACCGCGCCAGCAATGGGCCGAGCAGCTCGGGCATCGGCCTGGGCGACCAGATCGTGCAGGCGCAATACCGGCTCACCCGCTTCCACGAAGGCAGCTGGCTGCCCACGCTCGCCGTGCAGCTGCAGGAGACCGTGCCCACCGGCCGCTACGACCGGCTGGCGCGCGCCAGCGACGGCATGGGCGGCGGCGCCTGGGCCACCACGCTGGGCCTCAATGCGCAGAGCTATTTCTGGATGCCGAACGGCCGCCTGCTGCGCGTGCGGCTCAACCTCACCCGCACCTTCAACGGCGATGCCGACGTGGCCGGTGCCAGCGTCTACGGCACCGCGCCCGGCTTCCGCGGCACGGCGCGGCCGGGCGATGTGTTCTACATCGGCACCTCGTTCGAATACAGCCTCACCCGCCGCTGGGTGCTGGCGCTGGACCTGTTCCGCAGCCACGACGCCGCCACCCGCGTCGACGGCAGCACCGACCCGGTCGACGCCTTGCCCGTGCCGGTACACCTGCAGGCCGGTTCCAGCGATGTCCATGGCTACGCGCCCGCGGTCGAGTACAGCTTCAGCCCGAACCTTGGCGTGCTGCTGGGCATGCGCGTGATCACGGGTGGGCACAACGCGACGCATTCGCTCACGCCGGCCATCGCGATCAACTACGTGCACTGAACCTTTGCCGTCGCTTGACGGCGGTTTTATCCCGCATCCCCCAAGCTGGCAGGCCCGTGCCCACGGAGCCCCGTCATGCCCTACCGGACCCTCAGCCAGCTGCCCGACGCGGTGCGCGACCACCTGCCGAAACACGCCCAGGAAATCTACAAGGAAGCCTTCAACCATGCCTGGGAGGAATACGCCGACGAGGACAAGCGGCGCGGCGACGAATCGCGCGAAGAGGTGGCGCGCAAGGTCGCCTGGTCGGCGGTGAAGCAGGGTTACGCCAAGGGCGACGACGACCGCTGGCATGCGAAATAGGCCGGACGGCGCCGCCGCGCATGTGGCGGTGCACCAGAGGATGCGGGGCCGAACTACTAGAATTGTCCGGTTCAAGCACACGATGCCGGAGTCGCCATGAGTTCCCCCGCCAAGCACATCCCCGCCGGCGCCCCCCAGGCCGAGACCACCCCGCTGCGCTTCGTCACCGCGGCCAGCCTGTTCGACGGCCACGACGCGGCGATCAACATCATGCGCCGCATCATCCAGAGCCAGGGCGCCGAGGTGATCCACTTGGGCCACAACCGCTCGGTGGAAGATGTGGTGCGCGCCGCGCTGCAGGAGGACGCGGACGCCATCGCGCTGTCGTCCTACCAGGGCGGCCACGTCGAGTACTTCAAGTACATGGTGGACATGCTCAAGGAGCGCGGCGCCGCCCACGTCCGCGTGTTCGGCGGCGGCGGCGGCACCATCACGCCGGAAGAGATCAGGGAGCTGCAGGCCTACGGCGTGGAGCGCATCTACCACCCCAACGACGGCATGAAGCTCGGCCTCACCGAGATGATCGAGGACGTGATGCAGCGCGCCGGCCGCGCCGCCGCGCAGCGCGCGCCCGACACCGCCGAGTCGAAGGTGAGCGTGGACGACGAGATCTCCATCGGCCACATGCTCAGCGCCATCGAGGAGGGCAAGCTCTCCGCCACCGACCTCGACCACCTGCGCAAGCAGTGGAAGCTGGCCGGCAAGGCCACCCCCGTGCTCGGCCTCACCGGCACCGGCGGCGCGGGCAAGTCCAGCGTGGTGGACGAGCTGCTGCTGCGCTTCCTGCACGCCTTCCCGCACATGCGCATCGCCGTGCTCGCCATCGACCCCACCCGCCGCCGCTCCGGCGGCGCGCTGCTGGGCGACCGCATCCGCATGAACGCGCTGCGCAGCCACCGCGTCTACATGCGCTCCATGGCCACGCGCCGCCAGCACGCCGCCACCAACGAAGTGCTGCACGACTGCATCGACTTCCTCAAGGCGCAGCCCTACGACCTGGTGATCGTGGAAACCGCCGGTATCGGCCAGAGCGATTCCGAGATCGTCGACCTGGTGGATTTCCCGGTCTACGTGATGACCAGCGACTACGGCGCGGCCAGCCAGCTGGAGAAGATCGACATGATCGACTTCGCCGAGCTGGTGGTGCTCAACAAGTTCGACAAGCGCGGCGCCGAGGATGCGCTGCGCGACGTGCGCAAGCAGTGGAAGCGCAACCACACCGCGTTCACCGTCAAGGACGAGGACGTGCCGGTGTATCCCACCATCGCCAGCCAGTTCAACGATCCCGGCGTAACCTGGATGTTCGCCAACCTGTGCCGGCTGCTGCGCGACAAGCTGCGCCTGCCTGCGGAGAAGTGGACCCCGCAGATCGACACCACGCTGAAGGAGCCGCGCGCCACCGTACTGATCCCCGGCAGCCGCGTGCGCTACCTCGCCGAGATCGCCGAGCAAGGGCGCGGCATCAACGCCTCCGTGGCGCATCAGGCTGAGGCCGCCAGCAAAGCGCAGCATTACTACGAATCGTTGAAGGAGCTGGGCGACGACAAGCTGCCCAAGCCGCTGGAGCTCTACCACGCCGACGACCTGCACGATGCCGTCATCCCGGCGAAGGCCGGGATCCAGTCAAATGACTCGCGCGAAGCGCACGACGCAAAGGCACTGGATTCCGGCCTGCGCCGGAATGACGAGCATAAAGTCGACCGCACCCTGTTGCTGCTCCGCCAGCGCTACAACACCGCGCTCAAGGAACTCAGCCACGAGTCCATCCACCTGCTGCGCGACTGGCCCAAGCTGCGCGAATCCGTCACCAAGGACGTCAACGAATACAAGGTGCGCGACAAGACCATCCGCGTCGAGAACTACCGTGTATCGCTGAGCCATCAGAAGATCCCCAAGGTGGCCCCGCCCAAGACCGAAAGCTGGGGCGACCAGCTGCTGTTCCTCGGCAAGGAAAACCTGCCCGGCTACTACCCCTACACCGGCGGCGTGTACCCGTACCGCCGCAGCGGCGAAGACCCCACCCGCATGTTCGCGGGCGAGGGCACGCCCGAGCGCACCAACCGCCGCTTCCACTACCTGAGTCAGGGCGGCGCGGCCACGCGCCTGTCCACCGCGTTCGACTCCGTCACCCTGTACGGCGAAGACCCGGCGCCGCGCCCCGACATCTACGGCAAGATCGGCAACTCCGGCGTCAACATCGCCACGCTGGACGACATGAAGAAGCTGTACTCCGGCTTCGACCTCTGCGCGCCCACCAGCTCGGTGTCGATGACCATCAACGGCCCCGCACCCATCATCCTCGCGATGTTCATGAACACCGCGATCGACCAGAACGTCGAGAAGCACCTCAAGGAAGATTCCGCCCGCTGGGCCGCGGCGGAAAAGCAGATCGCCGCGATGTACCCGAACGGCCGCCCGCAGTATTCCGGCGAGCTGCCCAAGGGCAACGAAGGTTTGGGCCTCGGCCTGCTCGGCGTCACCGGCGACCAGCTGGTGGATGCGGAAACCTACGCCCGCATCAAGGCCGAAACCCTCGGCACCGTGCGCGGCACCGTGCAGGCCGACATCCTCAAGGAGGACCAGGCGCAGAACACCTGCATCTTCTCCACCGAGTTCGCCCTGCGCATGATGGGCGACATCCAGCAGTACTTCGTCGAGCACAAGGTCCGTAACTTCTACTCGGTCTCCATCTCCGGTTACCACATCGCCGAGGCCGGCGCGAACCCGATCAGCCAGCTCGCCTTCACCCTGAGCAACGGCTTCACCATCGTCGAGTACTACCTCGCGCGCGGCATGAAGATCGACGACTTCGCGCCCAACCTGTCGTTCTTCTTCAGCAACGGCATGGACCCGGAATACACCGTGATCGGCCGCGTCGCCCGTCGCATCTGGGCCCGCGCCATGCGCGAGCGCTACGGCGCCAGCGCGCGCAGCCAGATGATGAAGTACCACATCCAGACCAGCGGCCGCTCCCTGCACGCGCAGGAAATCCAGTTCAACGACATCCGCACCACCCTGCAGGCGCTGTACGCCCTGTTCGACAACTGCAACAGCCTGCACACCAACGCCTACGACGAAGCCATCACCACGCCCACCGAAGAAAGCGTGCGCCGCGCCGTGGCCATCCAGATGATCATCAACAAGGAACTGGGCCTCAACTTCAACGAGAACCCGTGGCAGGGCAGCTACGTGGTCGAGGAACTCACCGACCTGGTGGAAGAGGCCGTCTACAAGGAGTTCGAAGCCATCAGCGAGCGCGGCGGCGTGCTCGGCGCCATGGACACCATGTACCAGCGCGGCAAGATCCAGGAAGAGTCGCTGTATTACGAGCACAAGAAGCACGACGGCTCGCTGCCCCTGATCGGCGTCAACACCTTCCTGCCCAAGGACCACGGCGGCGAGATCGCCACCGAGATCGAGCTGATCCGCTCGACGGAGGAGGAGAAGGGGCAGCAGATCGCCAACGTGCAGGCGTTCCAGAGGGCGCGGAATGCGCTGGCGCCCGCTGGCGAGACGTCACATGCGCATGGCACCGATTCCACCGATGCGCCTGTGGCGCAGGTGCATGACGAGCACGGGTTGGCCTATCTGCAGAACACCGCGCGGGATCGCAAGAACGTCTTCGCGGCGCTGATGGAGGCGGTGAAGACGCACTCGCTGGGGCAGATCAGTCATGCGTTGTATGACGTGGGTGGGGAGTATCGGCGGAATATGTAATAGCGAGTGTTGCTAACCAAAAAGGAGGGGGCTGCGTGGATCTTCCGGCGTTTCTACTAAATCGTATTAAGCGGGGACAGGTCGTGCTCTTTTTGGGGGCGGGTGTATCGGTGGGATCGACGAACCGAAAAGGCAAGAGTCCTCCAATGGCTGCCGAACTCGCAGCGGAGCTTTCTTCTGAATCAGGCATCCCGTTTCATGCGGATGATGATCTCTCGACAGTTGCATCTAACGCTCAACGAAGGTTGGGTGAACATGCTTACTGGTCCTTTCTTAAAGAGAGATATCAGAATTGCAGGCCTTCTCAATCGCTTAAAGTGTTAGCAAATTATCCGTGGCGGAGGATATATACACTCAATATCGACGATGCGTTGGAGGTCGCCTTTCGTGATTCTATTTATTCGTATCAGCAATATGTGCATAACTCTCCCGTATTTCAGCGGCCGGATGATCATGAAATTGTCCAAATAATCCATTTGAATGGCAGCATTGATCGACTAGAAGCGGGACTCATTTTCACGTCAGACGAATATGCTGAACAGCAGGGCAAGCTTGCGTCATGGTATGAAGAAGTTGCAAGAGACTTCCTCTCATATACTTTTTTGTTTGTCGGTACGAAATTGGCTGAGCCGCTCTTTCAGCATCATGTCGATAGGATGATGCGTGCTACTGGGCAGCGCAACGGGACGGCATACATAGTTTGTCCCAGCTTCTCGCCAAACAGGAAGGCCAAACTTGAAGAAGTCCAAAATGTCTTCTGTCTTGAAGGAACTGCTTCCGATCTTGTAAAGGCCTTGGAACATGCGATTGGTCAGAGCATCACGGCTTCACAGGTGATGAGCGGTCGTAACTCTGCTATTCGTCTACTCGTGGAAAAGCTCGGTGCTGACGAGGTCATGCGCTTTGCAGGGGAGCTTGAAGCGCTGGATGTCGTCCATCCGGATCTTATGAGGATTGTAGCACCTGACGCGCAGCCAGGAATTAGGTCATTCTATTTCGGCTCAGCACCCACTTGGCGCGACATCATAGATGGAGTTCCTGCGACGCTCTCGAAGTACGAAACTCTCAATCATGAAATTAGTAGAGGGGGGCGAGTTGTTCTTGTGCATGGACCTGCTGGATGTGGTAAATCTACTGGCATGATGTCTGCTGCATTCAAGGCGGCGTTGGATAACCCTGATGGGATCGTTTTTTGGTTCAATGGGGAGACCAGTTTTCCCTCGAAAGTCATTGAAAAAATAGCTGCGGTAAAGGATCTGCAGTTGTTTATTTTTGTTGATAACGTTGGAATGCACTCATCAGATTTGGCGGTCCTAATTCCACGGCTTAGGTCTAAGGTAACGTTTGTTCTCGCCGATCGAACTAATCAACTCCCTGGTCGTGGAACGGCTTATTATGTAGAGCCCGATGTTAGGGTGTCTCTCTCGAACCTGTCTGAACCCGACATCGACGCAATTTTGGGTAAACTCGAGCAATTTGGTCCGTGGCATTACCTGGGTAAATTAACTGTTCCAAGGCGCCGCGCCGCGCTATCCGTCATAGCGCAAAAGCAATTGCTAGTTGGTTTGCGTGAGGCAACCGAAGGGACTGGCTATGATGAGATTGCTGCCAGTGAGTATAATCAGTTGGCGGAAGGGTACGCCTCCGCGGCGTATTTATTAATTGCTCTTGCTACGATGCATAGAGTTCCGCTTTCCACTCAAACCTTCGATATCGCGATAGCTAAGATTATTCCAGAACGAGCTAAGTTGCCGCCTGCTAGATTGACAGGGCTGGAAGGCGTTGCGTTTGAGGAAAGGGGGTGGCTGCGGATACGCCATCAAATACTCGCTGATTTCTGCGTACGAAAGATTGCGGAAAGAGATAAGGTGATTGAGGCTATTGAAGCCATTTTTCACGCGCTATCTAGGTTTAATTCTCCGATTCGTAAATTTACGAACAAGGCGGAAACAAGGCTGTTTGCGGCTCTCACTAATCACGACTTTTTGTGGAGTATGTTTCGTTCCGAGCGAAACGATATATTGCGGCTTTTTTCAAGATCGGAGCGGGCATTTGAATTAGATGCGCTCTTCTGGTTGCAGTACTCGCTTTTTGAGCAAAAATGTGGCCCCAGGCAATTGCCGTCGGCCGTAAACCATATACGCATAGCATTGAGTATTTACCCGGAGTCTTACCAAGTACTGCATGCTTATGCAAACATCCATTTCGGATTGGCGATGGCGGAAGATTCGGCGAGTAAGGCGCTCATGCTTATGGAGCAGGCCTCGAAAATAATAGAACAACAGATTGAATCCTCAACTTCTGAGGCTTATGCGGCGGTGGCGCTTTATCATGGTCGTATTGCTGTTTTGAAAAAGCACTTTCCTGAAAGGCTTGCAAGTGAGCTTAAAGATGCTGAGGAGAGGTTGCGCGAAGCATTCGCCCATGATCCAAGTAACTCCACAGTGAAGAGTGCGCTTAATCAACTTCACTTGGAAGCGGTGGTAGTTAGCTCTCAATCCAAGTCGCGGCGCCGAACCGGAAAGGGTCGGTGGTCGGGGGTTAAATAAAACTTCCAAAAAACACGATTAATTACAAGAACGGGGTCAGGTTCACTTCCTGCTTTCGGTGGTGTTGCGTGCTGGCCGATGCGCCGCCTGCACACCGGCGAAGCGTTGCGTTTTGGCCTCGACCATGGCGCGGAAGTCGTCGCGACCCAAGGCGCGCTGTTGCTGGAGGTAGGCGTGGATGGCGGCAAGGTCGTCTTCGGCCAGGTCTTCATGCACGAGGCGATGGTAGGCCTTGGTGCGATCCGGCGTCGTGGCGGCAAGGGCGGTGTATGCGGGGTGGGGCGTGAGCAGAGCGTCTTCCCGTTGGCCGCAGTGGGTGGCACAGCTTGACCACGTGCAAGCGAGAGGGTCGTCGGCCATGCGGGCGCGGACCGGGTTGAGGTCGATGTAGCGCAGGCATTGCAGCACGTAGCTTTCGCTGTCGACCAGACAGTCCGCATAAGGGGACGGAGGCTATTAAAAGATCTTAATAACCTCCGTCCCCATTTTCGATTTTCTGGCATTTTCGGGGAGCTTAATTGCCTCCGTCCCCTGAGCAAACAGTCCCCTGAGCAAACAACGGCGCCGTAGCGATACGGCGCCGTTGCTGTTTCTGCGTGTCCGTCCTGCATCACGGCAAACGCATCGCCTGTGTTACTTGCCAGCACCGTTGCGGTAATCCACCGGCACGAACGTCCAGCCCGATGCCGCCTTGCGGATATGCCCCAAGCCGGGGAAAGGCAGGTGCGCGGCGGCAATCAACTCGCGCTTGCCGCCCAGTTCCCCAAACTGCTTGATGCGCTGCGCGGCTGCCTCGCTCTGGCTGAAATCAAAGCTGGTGGTGATGCTCGGCTGCGGAAACTGCACCGCTTCGGAATTGACCAGGTCGCCCACGAACTCGATCGACTGCCCCTGGCTCTGCACCCGATAGAAACTGTGGCCCGGCGTATGCCCTGGCGTGGGAATCGCCTCGATGCCGGGAAGGATCTGCGTCACGCCGCTGAACGGTTTCAGCTTGCCGGCCTTTGCATATGGCCCAAGGGTCAGCACGGCGTCGTGGAAATACGCCTTGTCGTAGCCATCCACGCCGTTCTGGTGGGCCGGGTCCATGAACAGGTTCACGTCCGGCTTGCCCACGTACACCGTCGCATGGGGAAACACCCGTTGCCCGTCATGAACCAGGCCACCGCTGTGGTCCGGATGAATGTGCGTGAGGAGCACGTCGTCGATGCGTGCCGGGTCATAACCAGCGGCTTTCAGGTTGGCGACGAGCTTGCCGCCTGCACCGGGGCCGAACAAATCGCCCGCACCGGTATCCACCAGGATCAAGCGCGTCCCCGTATCGATCAGGAACCCGTTGATCGACGATTCCACCGGGTTGCTGAGGAACGAGCGATGCAGCAGTTTGTCGACCACGCCCTTCGGCGCGTCCTTCATCAGAGCGTGCAAGTCCAGCGGCACCGTGCCGTCGGAAAGCGCCACGATCTCGAAATTCCCCACGCGGTAAGGATAGAAACCCGGCATCCGCACGGACGCCGCGACAGCGACGCTGGCCGGTGCACCCTGTGCATGGGCGACGGGCACGAAGGCACTGCTGATGGCGGCGGACAGCGTCAGCACGGCTGCAAAAATCAGATGTTGCTTGGAGGCATTCATGAGCATGTTCCGATAGGTGGCAAAGAGAGGTGCGAAGCCTGCCGCTGCGCGTCATGACGGGATGACATTGGTGCCGTGGGGTAGGTCCCACTACGCTGCGGTCTGCTCCGGCATCGAAACGATAGGCTCGCCATCTGCCTCACCGTGAGTCCGCATTCCCTATACGAGGTATCGCCTGCATGGATATCAAGCGTTCCGACCTTCCTTTGCTGATCTCGCTCGACGCCATGCTGGACACGCTCAACGTCACGCGTGCGGCCCGTCGCCTGAGCATCAGCCAGCCGGCACTGTCCGGACAGTTGAGTCGCCTGCGCGAACTGTTTGACGACCCGCTGCTGGTGCCCTCCGAACAAGGCCGCGGCATGGTGCCCACGCCACGCGCGCTGGAACTCCAGCCACGGCTCAGCCAGGCGTTGAGCCGCTTGCGCAGCGCGGTAAGTACCCAATCCGGGTTCGATCCAGCCACCGCGCAACGAACCTTTGTCGTCGCCAGCAACGACAGCATCTTCACCATCATCGGCGTCGCCGCGCTCAGCACCATGCTGGCGCAGTACGCCCCGGGCCTGCGTATCAGCTTCGTGGCGCCTCCGCGCGAAGGCCTCACCGCGCGCATGGAGCGTGGCGAAATCGACCTTTATATCGGCGCCTCCGAAAAAGTGCCCGAGGCACTGAAGGCGCGATTCCTGTTGCGCGACGGCTTCAGCATGGCGCAGGGAAAACACCACCCACGCGGCAAGGGCCACGCCAGCCTCGACGATTACTGCAACCTGCGGCACATCATGGTGTCGCAGGCCGGCGACTTCAGCAGTTCCGTCGACGACACCCTCGCCGCCCTGTCGAAAACGCGCAAAGTGGTAGTCACCGTGTCCAGCTACAACCAGGTCGCCCTGGTGCTCTCCAGCACCGATTGCGTTGCCACCCTACCCAGCCGACTGCTGCAGAAATACGCCCCCCTGCTCGACATCCTGCCCTTGCCCTTCGCCATGGAACCCTTCGAAATCGCCATGGCCTGGCACCCGAGTGCGCAACATGATGCGGGGCATCAGTGGTTGCGGGAGCGGTTTGCAGAGGTGGCGGTTGATGGGCCATAAGGGAGTCCCATAAGGGGACCGTCCCATAAGGGGACCGTCCCATAAGGGGACCGTCCCATAAGGGGACGGAGGGAATTAAACGTCCCCTGGTTGGATGCCGGGCCGAAAGCCGGGGTCAGAGTGCGCATTTCGCGAGCGCACTCCGATCCCGGTTTCTGTTCGACGCTCAGTACGGCACGTTGTCTGAATCGACCGGCGCGGATATGGGCAACTGGCTGAGCCCTTCGGCTTGTTCGCTGAGGAAGTACAGAGCGGCGAAGAGGCCTTCGGTGGTGGGCGCGTCCAGCGGGCAGCAGCCGGGTTCGATGGTGTCGCTTTGGCTGTTGGTGTGGAGGTCGCGGAAGGCTTCGCTGTTGGCGAGGGCGCGGGCGACGACGCGGATGGCGGTGGTGAGGCCGGCCAGGGTGGCGGCGTCCTGCTGGTCGAGGTCGGATTCGGCGAGGGTCCAGTAGGGGCGCGAGAGCGGGTTGGTGGGGATGCGCGCGTCGTCGGGCGCGACTGCCGTATGATCGGGCTTAGCCATGATCAACTCCCAGAAGTTGGTTGTGGTCAGCGGGTCGTATGGGTTGCTGCCCATGCGGCCCGCGCTGCTTTTGGTCTTGCGGTTTTCCTTGGTGGGATTTTCTCCAGTTGGCGGCGATTGCGCTGCGGCGTTCTTCATACTAGAGAAAAGGAGAGAGAAAATCTGTAAGGCAAGGACTTTATTTTGTAGTCGTTATTCTTTGCTTTTATTAAATACTTGGGTTGTGATGAATGATGGGTAAGATTTAAATCTATTTCTCGTTTTTGAGAGGTGTCCGAGGTCATATCCATTAGGGAATGGGGCAGGTCTGGAGAAATGGATTTGCACCTTATTACGCCAGAAAGTTTGGAGTCCGTGTTTCCAATTTTCGGAATGCGAAGGCAATGGATGGCCAGCCCTGCGGCTGTTGAAAGGCTCCTCTTGCTTTCGTAGGAAATGACGGGAAGAGGGAGCAATTGCCTCGTCCCCCTTCATGGTCCCCTTTCATGGGAGTTGTGGAGTGGACGTGCACGCCGCTTGATGGCAGAGTCGGTCAGATCCGTGTAGCCGATCCAGCCCCGTACTTTTTTCGGCGGGTGGTTCGCCTCGAAATTTAGATCGATTGAATTTTCAGGTTGGGGAGTGAGCACCATGAAGCGGAAGCACTTTCGCAACGGTAGCCGGGCTCGGCGAGCGGCGTTGATCGGTTGCCTGGCTGCATCGGTGATGTTGCCGGCGTACGGGCAGGGCGATCGAGCTGGCGTGCAGGCGCTGATGAGCAAGCTGCCGGACGCCGACCAGGCGACGCTCAAGCGGCTTTACGCGTTGAACGACCTCCAGGCCGAGCAATGGCGCTATCACGAGGGCGATGTCGCGCACGGGGAGGCGACGGATCTGGACGACTCGGGCTGGAAGCCAGTCGGTCCGAAAACCGAGGTGCCTGCCGGGGCCTCGTGGTTTCGCTGGGAGATCGTGGTGCCGAAGACGCTGGGCGGCTACGACCCGACGGGCACGAAGATCATGTTCCGTTTCCGGGTCCGCTCGCGCGGCGACGTGCCGGAGATCGTCTATTTCAACGGTCGGCGGGTGGCGCTTGGCGCGGACCTGGAGCCGATCGAGCTGACCGCCGATGCGAAGCCGGGCGAGAAGTTCCTGGTCGCGGTGAAGCTGCTGGCGACCGAGGACACGAAGACTTTCGAAGGCGCCCAACTACACGTGGAGTTCGCGCCGAACCGGCCGAACCCCAATGACTTCGTGCAGGAGGTGCTGGGGGCGCAGGCGCTGATCCCGACGCTTTCGAAGCATCCGGAAAAGGACCAGGCGACGCTAGAAAAAGCCGTCGGCATGGTGGATATGCAGGCGCTGGACGATGCTTCGGGCGCCGGCCAGGAGAAGTTCGATGCCTCGCTCAAGGCGGCCGGGCAACAGCTCGCCTCGCTCAAGCCCATGCTGCAGCAGGTGACCTTTCACGAGACCGGCAACTCGCATATCGATGCGGCCTGGCTGTGGCCGCGCACGGAGACGGTGGACGTGGTGCACCGCACTTTCGGCACCGCCGCGCAGCTCATGCAGGAGTATCCCAAGTACACCTTCACGCAGTCTGCTGCGCAGTACAACGCGTGGATGGCCGACAAATACCCGGAGCTGGACGACGAGATCAAGCAGCTGATCAAGGCGGGCCGCTGGGAGGTGGTCGGCGGCATGTGGGTGGAGCCGGACCTGAACATGCCGGGCGGCGAGTCGACGGTGCGCTCCATCCTGCTGGGCAAGCGCTGGTACGAGAAGCACTACGGCGTGGACGTGACCATCGGCTGGAATCCGGACACCTTCGGCTACAACTGGCAGATGCCGCAGATCTACCGGAAGTCGGGCATCACCACGTTCGTCACGCAGAAGATGTCCTGGAACGACACCAACCAGCTTCCCTTGAAACTGTTCTGGTGGGAGTCGCCCGATGGCAGCAAGGTCCTGACCTATTTCCCGCACGGCTACGGCAATGAGAGCATCGATCCGGTGCGGCTCTCGATGGACTTCGCCGCGGCGCGCAAGGATTCGCCCGGCTTGCCGACGATGATGGACCTGTACGGCGTGAGCGACCATGGCGGCGGCGCGACCCGCGCGATGCTCGATCAGGGCATGCACTGGGCGAGCGGGGACAAGGTGATCCCGAAGATGGAGTTCGGCACCGCGCAGTCGTTCTTCGACTCGGTGGAGCATGACATCGCACCGGGCTCGAAGACCTGGGACTACCGGTCGATCGCGCGGGGTTATGCGTATCCGCCCGCGCCGCCCGCGGGCAAGATCAGCATCCCGACCTGGAAGGACGAGCTTTACCTGGAGTTCCACCGCGGCACCTACACCACGCAGGCCGAGCAGAAGTATCACTTGCGCCACTCGGAGATCGAGGCGCTGAACGCGGAGAAGTTCGCCTCGTTGGCCTGGCTCGATGGTTCGGGCTATCCCAATGCGACCCTGACCGACGTCTGGAAGAAGATCACCTTCAACGGCTTCCACGACCTGGCCGCAGGCTCGGGCATCGCGGTCATCTACCGCGACGCGAACAAGGATTTCGCCGCCGTCAAACGCGAGACCGGCGAGGTGTCGCAGGCGGCGATGACGACGGTGGACGCCCGCATCGACACCTCGGGTGGCCAGGGCGTGCCGGTGCTGGTATGGAACACTCTGGGTTGGCAGCGCACAGGCCCCGTCGAGATCCGCGTGCAGATGCCGGACCCGACCCGCGAGGTATCGGTAGTGGACGCGCAGGGCCATGTGCTGCCGAGCCAGGTGCTTGACTCGAACGCCGAGACACACGCTTTCACGCTGGAAGTGCAGGCGCAGGATGTGCCGCCGATGGGCTATACGGTGCTGCACGTGGTGCCGGGCAAAAAGGCGTTCCAGAGCGACCTGCAGGCGCACGGCCTGACCCTCGAGAACGCCAACCTCCGGCTGACGGTCGACCCGAACAACGGCTGCATCACCAGCCTGTTCGACAAGAAGGGCCGCTTCGAGACGATCGCCAAGGGCGGTTGCGGCAACCAGTTGCAGGCGTTCAAGGACAAGCCCGCGCAGTACGACGCGTGGAACATCGATCCGGACGCCTTCAAGCATCCCATGCCCATCGACGAGGTGGACTCGGTCAGGCTGGTGCAGCAAAACGGGCTGCGCGACATCATCGAGATCAAACGGCACTGGCAGGGTTCGACGTTTACGCAGGACATCTCCCTCGACAACGGGGCCGACCACGCCGTGGTCTCGAACCAGGTCGAGTGGCACGAAAAGCACATCTTCCTCAAGGCGGCGTTCCCGCTGGCGGCCAGCGCGCCACTGGCCACGTTCGAGATCCCGTACGGATCGATCCAGCGGCCGACCACCCGCAACAACAGCTTCGAGAAGGCGAAGTTCGAGGTTTCGGCCCAGCGCTGGGCGGATGAAGGCGACGGGCAGCACGGCTTCAGCCTGATCAACGACTCGAAGTACGGCTACGACGTGATCGGCAACCTGCTGCGGATCTCCTTGCTGCGTTCGCCGACCTATCCCGATCCGCATGCCGACCAGGGTCATCAGGCGTTCCGCTACGCCCTCTACCCGCACGCCGGCAGCTGGCTCGCCGCACACACGGTCGAGCACGGCTACGACTTCAACGACCGCTTGCTGGGCGTGCAGGTGGAAGCCCACCAAGGCGATCTGCCGGCCGAGCACAGCTTCGCTTCGGTCTCCTCGCCCGATGTGGTGCTGACGGCCCTCAAGAAGGCCGAGGATTCGAACGCACTCATCATGCGCATGTACGAGATCGCGAACAGGACCGAGCAGGTGAAGGTGAAGCTGCCTCCGGGCGCGACCGGGGCCGTGGTGACCAACCTGATGGAGAAAGTCGACGGAGCGAAGGTCCCGGTGTCAGGGGATATCGCGACGGTGACGATTCATCCGTATGAAATCCTGACGCTCAAGGTGGGTTACAGGCACTGAGCATCGTAAGGGGGACGGAGGGAATTAAACGTCCCCTGGTTGGATGTGGGATTGCCGTGGCCGACCGCGGGGGCGCAATTGCGCGGGATGACCCAGGGCTTTTTCGATCATGGCCTGGAACTTGACGTCGCCCAGCGCTCGTTCTTGTTCGAGGTGCGCGCGGATGCTCAGTAGTTCGTCCTCGCCGATGCCTTCGCGCAACAAGGTCCGGTAGGCTGCTGCGCGGACCTGCGGGTCGTGGTCTTGTGCCAAGAAGACAGGGTGGGACGTAATCAACGGATCTTCCCGCAGGCCAAGATTCGCATGCACGCTCGACCAGCGGTATTGCTCCGGAAGCGTCACCACGGCCGCGCGCACGGGATTGAGCTCGATGTAGCGGTAGACGGCCATCAGGTAGCGGTCGGTGTCGACCAGGCAGGACTTGAACCGCCCCTGCCATAGCGTGCCGGAACGTCGATGACGCTTGTTGAAGGCCTGCACGTAGCACTGGCCGAAGTTGCGCATCGCGCGCGATAGCGCCTCGCGATGCGGCGACGTCAGAAGCAGGTGCACATGGTTGCCCATGAAGACATAGGCGTGCACGTTTATGCAGTGTTCGGCCATGGCCTTGCACAGCAGATCGTGGAAGTGATTTCGATCGAGGTCGTCAACGAAAATTGCGCAGCGATTGACACCACGCTGGGTGACGTGGAGGGGATTCCCCGGAAGCAGGAGGCGCGGGCGACGTGGCATGCCGCAAGCCTGGCGTCAGCTGATCGCCCATGGAGTCGGCAGATCCGGGTGATTGCGGTAGGCCAGCGCCCGGTGATCAAGTCTCTTAATTCCCTCCGTCCCCTTTGTACGTACTCTCAAGTCTCTTAATTCCCTCCGTCCCCTTTGTACTCTCTTAATTCCCTCCGTCCCCTTTGTACTGACTTCACGCCTCACCAACTTCCGGTTCACTGCGAGACGACTCGCTTGCCGCGATAGTCGGGTCATCGTATTCCCCGACGATAGAGGTTTGATGGTGGCGCTCCCCAAACACAACGCACGCACTTTCTCCCTGCTGGCCACGGCCGTGGCGCTCGGTGTGGCATCCACTGCCGCATCCGCCCAGCAGTCTCCTGCACTCGATCGCGTCAGCCTGTGGCTGGGCGGTTACTACTCCAACAACGACACCACGCTTTCGGCCCAGGGGCGCAACGCGTTCTCGGGCCTCGATGGCAGGCTCAACTTCGAGAACGACCTGGGGCTGAAGAAGCAAAGCCTGGACCCGCGCGTGCGGGCGGATTTCCTGCTCGGCGACAGCCAGGGCTTTTCGTTCGACTACTACCAGATCCATCGCAGCCGCAGCGCCGATTACTCCCAGCCCATCCCCGTGCTGGATACGGACGTGGGCGCGCACCTCAAGGGCATCGCCGATTACGACTTCGGTTCAGCCTCCTACAAATGGTGGTTCGGCCACCAGAACGACGTGTTCGGCGTGGGCGTGGGCGCGGCCTACTACAAGGTGGATTTCCGGGTGAACGGCACGGCGTACATCGGCGGCCTGAGCGGCTCGGCCTCGGCGGGCTACGACAAGAGCGAATGGGCGCCGATGCTTTCGCTGGGCTGGCGTCATGCGTTCAACGATCAGTGGCGCATGTATGCCGACGTGTCCGGCGTGAAGAAGAACGGCGGCGACCTAAGCGGGCACATCTGGAATGGCTCGCTCGGCGTCGAATGGTTCCCGTGGCAGCACCTCGGCCTGGCGCTGGAATATTCCGCGTCGCACCTGTACTTGAACAAGCGCTACCAGAACGCCACCGCCAAGCTGGATCTTCAGTCGGACGGCCCTGCGCTCTATCTGCGTGCGCGCTTCTGACGTCGTGCCGACGCCTGCAAAGCGCGGCCGCACTCACTCATCTTGTGCACTTTGCCTGCAGGCGCCCCGTTCCTTCCCGCGACCCTGCGCTCAATGCATGTCCACGGCGACGGTCGCCGCTCTTACACCACGAATCGGACTGAAAAGGGGACGGAGATAATTAAAAGCGCTTGATTATCTCGTCCCCTTTTTGTCTCCGTAACGGCGGTAACTCCATCCACCGGTCAGCCAGCCGGGCCAGGGCTTTCTGTTTGTCGCCGGAAGTGTCCCTGACGCGCTTTGATCCCGACTGGCGAGTGCCGTTGCCTATTGGGAGGCTGAAGGCTGGGCTGTCGATGCTGCCGCAGCGGGCGGCGCGGCCGTGGTTGCGCCGGCGGGTTGTGCGGCCCCGGCCGTGAATTGACCGACCTGCAGGGCGAACGGCGCCTGTTGTCCAGACGGCAGCGCCGTGGGATCGGCGTACACCTCGATCGTGTAGGTCGTCGCCGTCGCCACCGGTGCGGACCAGGTGTTCGACCCGGTCGTGCTGGTGTCGATCAGCTGTTTCTGGGCCGGGTCCTGCACCTTGAAATGCACCTGGGAATTTTTCGAGACGAGATTGACCGAGATCGTCATGCCCGTCGCCATGGAAACGGTGAAGTCGTGCGCGGTGGCGCCAGCAGCCAGGCTCCCATCCTGTTCCGCCCAGGGTTTGTTGGCCTGGAACGTCACGGCGGTCGTCGGGGGGCGCAGGTCTTCGGCGCCGTATTGCCCGATCTGCAATGCGTATTTCGCGGTCTCGCCGCGTTCTGCCGCGGCTGGGTCCAGGTAGACCTGGATCGTGTACGTGGTGGCCGTCGCGTTGGGCGTCGACCAGTTGGAGGTGCCTGTTTTATGGGAGTCGAGCACTTCCTGGTTGTGGCTCTGGTCGGTCACCTTGAAATACGCGTTCGCATCGTTGCTGATGAGCTTGACCTGCAAGGTCTTGCCAGCCGCAATCGCCACCGTGTAATCGTGTGAGCTGCTGTCATGGTTGAGGTTGCCGATCTCCTGCGCCCAGACACTGTTTGCCGGGAAGCTCACCGTGTCCGGCGTGTCGGCAAGGACGGGCAGCGCCATGCAGGCAGCGGCCATGCCGAGGCTCACGCCCATGGCGGTGCTGCGGAGAAAAGGGAAGCGTGACATGCGTGGAATCCTCGCGTCGTTTGGTATGCGGTTGGGGAGAGGTGTCAGGAACAATTCCTGATGACGGCTGGGGCTTGGGACGAGGCTGAAAAGGGGAGGGTGTCCCCCGGCTCTCCCATCATGAGCAGCTGGGTCGTGTCATCGCTTGCGGGCGGCGATGCGTGCTGCGGCACGCAGGACGTCGAAAGCGTGGCGGTACCAGGCATCCCGGCCATCGGCGTCAGTTTCATGAGTGTTCCCCTGATGTCGGCGACACTTTAGAGAGCCGATGCCCTTTGGCCAAGGGGTGTTCCCGGCTGTCTTGGGGGATGCCTGCAAAACGGGGTCAAAACAGGGGCGGGTTCACTTCTTGAGGTTGGTCAAAGCCTTTCAAGGAGCGTCACCGCCACTCCCGGCCAAGCATGGGGGATGCCAAGCTGGCCACGCTGGCCTGGTACAACCATCGGTGCTTGCTCTCGTTGGTCAATTACCACGCGCTTGCCCAGGCCGAACCGGAGTCGTGTTCATTGTTTGGCTTGGTACTCGGAACAGGAGTGTCAGGGCTGAAGAAGCGGGGTCATGGGACAGGCGTCCTGGCGAACCATGCCTTCCTGGATTCACAGGTCTGCATGGCGCGCTGGTAGCTTTCGCGTGCGCTGGTGCGCGCGATATAGGATTTCTCCGTTTCGCCAAGGGCGACGCCGGCGCCATGTTGCGCCAGCTCGAGCGCATACGTCACCGAAATGTCGGCGGCCGTGAACCTCTCGCCGGCGAGATAGGGTGTGCGCGCCAGCTGCCGCGTCACCAGGCTAAGCCGGCTTTGGAAAACGTCCAGCGCCTGATCCGCGCTCCAGTTCTGCCGCTCGGACTCCGGCGCGAAATTGCGCGCGCCGACGACGAAGTAGATGGAGGCCGCGAGGCCGGCTTCGCCAAGGTGGAGGAACTGCTGGTAGGCGGGGAACGCCGGATCGTGCGGGGTGGGAGCCAGCGGCGTGGGCCCGTGGCGGGCCATCAGGTACTCCATGATCGCAATGGACTCGACCATGGTGATGTCGCCGTCCCGGATCGCCGGGATGAAACCGGCAGGGTTGATGGCCAGGAACTCCGGGTCCTTCTCGACGCCGGCCATGAGGTCCACCGGCCGCAAGCGGTGTGCGAGCCCCATTTCTTCCAGCAGCCAGACGACCCGGAAGCCTCTTCCTTCGCCAAAGACGGTGATCATTGCCAGTCATCTTCCCGTGGTTCGGCCTTATTGGCCCTGCGACAGGAAGACGAACGGAACCTTCGAAAATCGACATCGGCCGCTCGCCCGTCACCGCGGTGACTTTGGCTCGAAAGTCACCGGGTGCCTGGCGCGCGGACGCTGCGCGGCCGCATCCGCCCGGTGGAGATCCGGGCATTGGTGGGCCGAAGCGAACGCGATGCGCCTGCCTTCCTCTCTTCGGGCTTCGCCGGGGAGGGGGCTTCAAGCCGCTGCGTTTCGATGCTGCCCAGGTTCGACGATGCCCGTGGCCTGCGTCCTCTTGCATCGGGAGGACGCAGGCACGGCTAGCTCCGGTTGTTTATTCGGTGAAGTTCGCGGTGACGTGGTACACGCGGCCGCCCCAACCATCATCGGGGAACGCGTCGGACACCTTGACGTAGACCGGTTTCGCGCCATCGATGGCAGTCCCGAGGTAGGGCGTCAGGTCGATGGTCTGGTCGGCCTTGTTCGAGCCGTCGGTGATCCGCTGGTTCTCCTGCAGCACCGTCGTCCAGTTTTGATTGTCGGAACTGACCTGGACCAGGTATTCGTTGTCGATGGTCAGGGTGACATGCGCCGATGTCGTATCGAACGGGAACGGGAAGCGATAGGTGAAGTGGGCGGTGCCGTCGGCGAACCGGTTCTGCACGCCATTGCTCTGCGAACCGTCGGGATCCCACAGCCACGGAGTCTCGTCGGCGGTGCCGGTGTCGAAGTCGATCGAGTGCGCGACCAGCACGTCGGCCTGGGTGCTGAAATGCAGCCCGGCAGCCGCCACGGTGGCGGTGACCATGTGGTATCCGTCCGTGGCCAGACTCGGCACCGTGACCGTCAGCGGGATCGTGCCGTCGACCGGGGTTGCCGTGCCGTGCGGCTGCAGACGCAGCTGGCTCGTCGCGGGCGAGATGCCCCAGCCGGCGGGCGCCTGGACCGATGCGTTCGCGTTGACCGGGAACCAGCCGGTGGCCGAGACCCCCAAGGTGATGGTGATGGGTGTGCTTCCCGACGATGCCGGCATGACCACGGGCTGTGCCGGGGACATGGTCGCGGCCAGGGATTCCTGCGGCGTCCGGACGGGTATCTCGCCGATCAGGGCGCTGAGCGCGCTGGCCTGGGTGCGCCAATCGAAGACGTTGGGGTACGCGTCGCTGGTGGCGCCGGACCAGCGCGTGCCGAGCCGGCCGGCGGCGTCGCGATCATCGTTCCAGATGCTTTCGGCTTGCCTGTCCAGGAAGGCTGCGTAGGTGCGATCGTGGGTAGTGTCGACCAGATCGGTCCAGTAGCGCATGAAGATGCCCTTGAACTGCTTGCCGTTGTCGTCGCAGGTCTGGTCGAGGGCATCGCAGCTCTCGGTCAGGATGCCGTTGGAGACCAGTCCGTCCGGGCCGATCGCGGCATCCGCCAGGCGGCGCACCGTCGTCAGGATGGAGGGATCACGGGTGGCGCGCCACAGTTCCAGGCCGGCGCCGATCGTCATGCCCTGGTTGTAGCTCCACACGGTCTGGCCGTTGTTGGTGCAGGTGTCGGTCAGGCCGTCGTTGACCAGGCCGTTGGCATTGATCATGCCGCTGCCCTGGAACCACTTCCAGGCCGTGCGGGACCGGGTGAGCCAGGTCCGATCGCCGTGGATCCGGTTGTGCAGTTCGGCGGTGAGCCTGATCCACAGCGCGTTGGTGACGGCGTTCTTGTAGGTGCGCTCGGCGTCCCACCAGACGCCGCCGCCGCAGGTGCTGGTGTCCCAGTAGCCATAGACGTAGTTGGCGATGGTGACCGCCATGTCCAGGTACTTCGGGTTGCCGGTCAGGTCATACGCCTGGACCCAGGTGAGGCCCCACCATTCGGTATCGTCGATGGCGCGGCTGGTGAAGTTGCCGAGCAAGGGATCGCCGGACAGCGCGCCCGCCGGGAACACTCCCTTGTCCTTCTCGAAGGTGTTGTCCAGTTGACCGAGATAGCGGCGGTCCCCGGTGCGCTGCATGTAGTCGCCGATGGTCTGCAGGGCGACTGCCGAATTCCACCAACTGGAGGGGAACCAGGCCTTGTCCGGATCGTAGGAATTCATCAACACGTCTGCCGCCACCCGGGCGCGGGCGACCGCCGTCGGCCCATCGACTTGCGGCTCGGGTCCCTGTTGCTGGGCCTGTGCAGTCGCCGCCGTGGCGAACGCGATGGCCAGGGTCATCAGGCAGGCCAATGCCCGACTGAGCGAGCGGTGTATCCGGGTAGTGTCGAGGCAGGCCGAACGGATCCTGGGGAATAATTTCAATCGATCTAAAATCGAGTTGGATTGAGTCGTCGGATTCATGGTCAGAAGCTCTCCTCATGGGAATACCCGGGAAAGGGATGGCGGCTGAATTTCCCCATCTTTCCCTGACCAGATCGGTGGCTTGGCGCCATTACCGTCTGGAAAAGTGCGCGCGTGGCGCAGTCTTCAGGGCGCGGGTCGACGAACGCGGCAGACCCGAGCGCTCGGTGGAGTATTGCCGCAGGCTTTTCCCGATTTTGAGAACTACGCCACGGACTACTCACAGTCCGGTTCGATGGGGGCTTTCCCGCTGTGTGCTTCGAGAGGCGTCTTTACTGATTTACTGATCCGGCCAGCAAATAGTTTCCACCGATGTCCTTCGACTTCCTTGCTCCTCCACGCGGAGAGAGCACATGGACGTGCTCGGCTTTGAGGGGCGAGGAAAGTTGCGGTCATCCATGGCCGCTCCTCGCGTACGCTTCGCTACGCCCGGGACGAACGGTGTGGGCAGCGTATTGGCGGTCCGGATCAATAGCGCATCAATAAGCGTGGCGGGTCGCCCCGGCACGCTCTCGATTCCACCGACCGGATCGGATACGCCGATCAGAATCCCGGCGGCCGTTCTCCGGCCACCGCCACCTTCGCCTCCAGCGCCCGGCCGACGCGGCCCAGCGTGCCTTCCTCGAACAGCCGGCCGATCAGGGTCACGCCGTAGGGCACGCGGTGCGGCCTGGCCAGCTTCGGCAGCGGATGTTTTGGGTCGGGCGCCCAGTCGCTGCGTACCTGGCTCACTTCCACGAAGCCGGTGCGCAGGGTGAGCGAGGGCTGGCCGGTCATGTTGGAGATCACCAACATCTCGTCGCGCAGCGAGGGCACCAGCAGCAGGTCGACCTCGCCCATCACGCGTTCCATCTCCTTCGCCACCTTGCGGCGCAGGCGGTCGGCCTGCACGAAGTCCACCGCGGAGAGGAAGCGCGATTCGCGGAACAGGTTGGGCCAGGCGTCCGGAGTCTGCACGCGCATCCGGTCGGCGGCGCCGGAGAGCGTGAGCTCCTCGAAGGCCGCCGCGGATTCGGCGAACAGCAACACGTTGAGATCGTCGTAGGGCCAATCGGGCAGCGACACTTCGGTGGGCACCAGGCCGAGCGTGCGCAGCTGGGCTAGCGCGGCGCGGTCCAGGTCGGTGGCCGGCGCCTCCTTCATCCAGCCGGGGAAGTAGCCGAGCTTGAGGCCCTTGATGGATGCGGCCGCATCGTAGTCCAGGTGCGCAGCCACGCTGGCGCTGTCGCCCGGGTCGGTGCCGCGGATGGCGTCGAGCACCAGCAGGGTGTCTTCCACCGAGCGGGCGATCGGGCCGAGCTTGTCCATGGTCCAGCACAGCGTCATCGCGCCGGTACGCGGCACGCGGCCGTAGGTGGGGCGCAGGCCGGTGGTGCCGCAGCGCATGCACGGACTGATGATGCTGCCCTGGGTTTCGCTGCCGATGGCGAACGCCACCAGGCCGGCGGCGGTGGCCGCGGCCGGGCCGGCGCTGGAGCCGGAGGCGCCTTCCTTGGGCAGCCACGGATTCATGGTCTGGCCGCCGAACCAGATGTCGTTGAGCGCCAGCGCGCCCAGGCTGAGCTTGGCCAGCAGCACCGCGCCGGCCTCGTTGAGCTTGCGGGTGACCGCCGCGTCGTCCTTCGGCACGCGGTGGCGGAACGGCTCGGCGCCGTAGGTAGTGGTGATGCCGGCGGTGTCGAGCAGGTCCTTCGCGCCCCACGGAATGCCGTGCAGCGGGCCGCGGTAGTGGCCGGCGGCGATCTCCTTGTCGGCCTGCGTGGCCTGCGCCAGCGCGTGCTCTTCGCACAGGGTGATGACGCAGCGCAGCTGCGGGTCGAAGCGCTTCAGGCGTTCGAGGTAGATCCTGGTCAGGCGGGTGGAAGTGAGCTTGCGCGCGCGTAGCCACGCGCCGAGCTGCGCGACGGAGGCGAAGGCGATGTCCTCGTCCTTCGCCGGCAGCGGCGTGGCCGCCACCGTGGACGGCGCGAAGCGGTCCTGCGCGGGGCCGACGTGCGCGCGGCCCATCGCCGGGAACCAGCTGGTGGCCGGGGCCAGCCCTTCCTCCAGCGCCACCTTGCGCGGGCCGGTGCGGCGTTCCAGCAGCGCGGCCATCGAGGTGGGCCAGTTGGCCACCGCCATCTCGCGCTGCGCTTCGGTCATGCTCACCTGCGCCAGTTTCTCCGCTTCGGCAAAGGTGGCCGTGCTGAGCTTCGGTCCCGCCGGCGGCGCGGTGTCGAACGCACCCGGCGAGCCGGGCGGCGGCGTGGTTGGGGCCGGGTTCTCGCCAGTCTGCGCCAGCGCGCTGCCAGCCACCATGGCGCCCAGCAGGCCCAGCGGCGCCTGGGTGAGGAAATCGCGACGAGTCTTCATGCTTCTCCCCGATGCGCCCCATGGTGGGAGCGCGTTGCTGTCGAATCCGGCGAGAGTGCGGTCCACGCCGCATCCCAGGCATTCCGAACGCATCGGAATGGCTGCCCCCCAGAATAGGGGGCAGGGTAGCCTTTCCGGCGGATCGTTGGG
Source organism: Dorcoceras hygrometricum (assembly GCA_001598015.1). Taxonomy (NCBI): domain Eukaryota; kingdom Viridiplantae; phylum Streptophyta; class Magnoliopsida; order Lamiales; family Gesneriaceae; genus Dorcoceras; species Dorcoceras hygrometricum. The sequence goes on from KQ999293.1 coordinate 356,124, forward strand.
GGTGAAGCGAGTGGCGTCGGTTTTCCCGGTCGACCGATCCTCTTCGGGTCCGTGGATCGTCAAAGCCTAGCTTCAATGTCCAGCCGGAAGCGCTTGGAGCAGGGGGCCCCTTTTGAGGTGTGGCTCAGCCGCCGATGCGCCGCCAGACCGACACAGGCACGTCGCCATTCGGGCGCGGCGGTACCCGGTAGCTGAGCGTGTCGCCGTGCAGTTCGAAGGTGCGGGTTTGCTGCTGCCCCTCCCAGTTGGGGAAGGAGGCAGCTTCGATATGGAACACCAGCTTGTGCCGGTTGGGTTCGACCGTGATCGTGCCGTAGTGGGTGCTCGCGCCCATCACGGCCGCCCGGTATTCCTGCGTGCTGGCCTTGGCCTTGTCCGGGTTGGCGAAGCGCGGGCGGTCGGCGCGGTAGATCTGCAGCGAGTAGTGCCCCATGCGGTCGATCAGCAGCAGGCCCTTTGGCGCTTCGCCGTAGTCGTGCGAGCGCGAGCCGTCCGGATGCAGCACGTCGGCCGCCACCAGGGTCCAGGTGCCGGCCAGCGAAACATCGCCGCGGCTGTCGGCCATCCTGGCGCCGGAGGACCAGGCCAGGCCGGGCAGCAGGCAGGCGACGAGGGCGAGGCGGGAGAAGGTGCGACGCAGGCTCATGGGGTTTCCTCCTTCAGATCGGGGGCGCACTGGTGGGTGAGGCCTTGCCGATCGTAGGGCTTGCCGGCATGCGGAAAAATCGAATAATTCCAGCACAACACTTTTGAATTGCTTACCTATGTCGCTCCCCAATCTCGACATGGATGCGCTGCGCAGCCTGGTGGCGATCCTGCGCCTGGGCGGCTTGGCCCGTGCCGCGGAACGGATCGGGCGCTCGCCCTCGGCAGTCAGCCAGCAGATGCGCAAGCTGGAGTTGCAGTTGGGCGAGCCGCTGTTCCGCAAGCAGGGGCGCCGCGTGGTGCTGACCGAGGCGGGCGACCGGGTGCACGCCTACGCGCGCCGCATCCTGGAACTCAACGACGCAGCGGTGCACGCGGTACGCGGCGCGGCGGTCGACGGTGTGGTGCGTTTCGGCCTGCCGGGCGACTTCGCCGAGTCCTGGTTGCCGGCGGCGTTGGGACAGTTCCGGAAGGCCTACCCGGCGGTACGGGTGGATGTGCTGGTCGAGCCGAACCGGTTGCTGCTCGAACGGCTGGACCGCGGCGAGCTTGACCTGGTCCTCGCCATGAACCAGGGCGGGCGCGCGGACGCCGAACAGCTGGCCACGCTGCCGATGACCTGGATCGGACCGGCGGGAACGGGCGAGGTGGTGCGGCCTGCCGCGGTGCTGGATCTGGCGCTCTACCAGCCGCCGTGTTTCTTCCGCCAGGCCGGTACGGCCGCACTGGATCGGGCCGGCATCGCCTGGCGGCCGGCGTTCGTTACCGCCAGCCTGCACAGCCTGTGGGCCGGCGTGGCCGCGGGCCTGGGCATCACCGTGCGCACGGGCGCCGACCTTCCACCCACGCTGATGCGCCTGGGCGAACGCCATGGCTTGCCGGCGCTGCCGGGCGTGGACCTGTGCTTGCATGCCGCTCCCGGCTCACCGTCGGCGGCGCTGGCACACCTGCGGCGATCAGTGATGGAGCAGGCACGGACGCATCTGGGCCATGCGGGGCGAAACAGTCATTGAAACCGCCGGCTTGATGTTGCGCGGCGTGTTGCGGGATGCCGGGCAGCGGCTTGGCCGCCGATGTCCTTCGACTCCGCTTCGCTACGCTCAGGACGAACGGGGTACGTATCTCATGTGCGGGCGGGATCCATGTGCTCGCATAGTATTTGCGGGCTAAATCAATAGGCCGCGATGCGTGCAGATCGCAGGGAGGTCCCGTTTGCGCAAGCCCGTGTGTGCCCACCTCTGCACTCGGCAGCGCACATGCCCTGGTGTTGATCGCTTCCGCACTCGGGCGGAGACGCGGACAGCGCGGTGGCCCACCTGCCTGGCAGGCCGCCGCGCCGTCCGCATGGTCCCGGCTATTTCTTCGCCGCGATGATCTGGTCGAGATAGTCCGGCGTGCCCTCGACGCGTTCGAGGTGCGGGTATTGCAGGCCGCCGTGGTAGTCGACGGCGACGGTGCGGTAGCTGCCTTGCTGCTTGAGCAGCAGTTCGATGGGCGCGTTGCCGCCCTTGGCGGCTACCACCGCTTCCTTCAACGCATCCGCCGAGTACTCGTGGCCGTTGACCGCCACCACGGTGGCGCCGGTGCCGATGCCGGCCTTGAACGCCGGACCGTTCCAGCGCACGTCGCTGACCTGGCCGTCCTTGCCTACCGTGAGCCCGATGCCCAGGGCCGCGCCGATGTCGGCATGGAAGCGCGCGGAGATCAGCTTGGCGTAGTCGTTGGGCTTGTCGTTGTAGACGAGCTTCCAGCCCGACGCCTGCAGGCCGTTCTGCAGCGGCGGATTCAGGACGTCGATGTAGCTCTTCAGGAACGAGGCCCAGTCGTACGGGGTTACCTTGTTCAGCGTGGCCACGACATCGTCGAAGGTATAGGTCTTGGTGACGAAGCTGCCGTCGTCGACGCCGAAGAAGTCCTTGGCGAAGGTGTCGAGCGAGGCCTTGCCGTGGGTGAGCGCGCGGATCTTCGCGTCCACCGCCAGCCAGGTCATCTGGCCGGCGCTGTAGTACTCCTCGCTCATCTGCCAGTTGCGGTAGGGCAGCGAGGCGCGCTCGGCGATGGTCGGGTCGTTGGTGGTGTCCTCGATCGAGCGCCAGGCGAAGCCGGGGCGGTTGCGGTCGTAGTTGGCGGCGACCATCGCCATCGCCTGGCGGAACTGGTCGGGCGTCCACAGTCCGGCGCGCGCGGCCAGCACGTAGCCCCAGTACTGGGTCTGGCCCTCGTATACCCACAGCAGCGAGTCGCCCATCGGCACGTTGAAGTTCGGCGTCCACAGGTCCGCCGGGCGGCGGAACTTGCCGTTCCAGGAATGCGTGTATTCGTGCGCCAGCAGGTTGCCGGCCGTCGGCCAGTTTTCCTTGTACTTGGTGAAGTAGTCGGCGCGGGCGCCGTCCTCGCTGGACTGATGGTGTTCCAGGCCCTTGCCGCTCAGCTGGTCGGAGATCGAGAACAGGAAGTCGTAGTGGTCGTAGTGGTGCGACTGGAACAGCAGGTGCGCCTGGGTGATGACGTTCTGCAGGCCTTTCAATTGCTCCGGCGTTACCGTGAGGTCGCTGGCGGCATCCGCCACTACGTCCATGTGCACAGCAGCGCCGCCGGCCTTGTTGCCCGGGTTGAGGTCGAGGCGCTTGAAGTTCGCGCCCGCGTACATCGGGGAGTCGACCAGGGTGTTGTAGGTCGTCGGCTTGAAGGTGGCGGTGTCGCCCGATTGCGAAGCCACTTCCAGCGCGGTGCCGAACTTCCACCCGGCCGGCAGCGTCACGCTGGGCACGACCTTGATGTCGCGCGTGTAGTAGCCCGCCGGGTACAGCGAGTCTTCGTCCCAGCTGAGGTCCAGCATGTCGGGCGTCATCTCGATCGGGCCCTGGCCGCGGCTTCCGGCCGACAGGTACTGGAACTGCACGTCGATGCTGGAGACGCCCTGCGGCACGTCGAGCTTGAAGGCGTACACGTCGTACTTGTAGCGCGTCCACGCGAGCGGCTTGCCGTTGGCGGTGATCGTGAGGCCGGCCAGCTTGTCGATCGGGCCGCTGGGTTCGTGGTCGCCGGGGATCCACTGCGGATAGAACAGCGTGAGTTCGCCCGCCTGCACCGGAATCGTCTCGTGCACGCGGAAGATGCCCTGGGTGATGTCGCTGGCGTCGACGTGCAACTGGATGGTGCCGGGGTAGGGCGTGTCCTGCGGCGGCGGGATATGCGCATCCGCCGTGCTGCCGGCTGCCGCCAGCGCGACGCCGGCGAAGGTGGTGGCGGACAGCGCCAGCGTCAGGGCCACGAACAGCCGCGACGGGCGGACGGTCAACGCATGCGGTTTCAACATTTCACTGACTCCCACGGGACAAGGATGGATGGTTCGCGCGCCGGTCGCGCGTCGGCCACTTCCTTGCGGCAACGGTCGGGTCGAGGTCACTGTCGTCAGCTGTGGCCCGCTCGAAATCGGGGCACTGTAGACCCCCGCGGCAACCGGCGAGCAGTGTCATAAGTTGGTCAAACCGGCGGAAAAAATTGCGACTTTCCGGCCGCCGGAGGCGGCGTGGCGACCCGTTGGCAAGCGTTCCCCCGGTCGGCTCCCGGATCGTCCGGGAGCCGGGACGGAAGAAGCTGGATACGGGGCTCAGTGCGTAGCCGTGTCCGGGGAGGCCGCTGGCGTGGATGCCTCTGAGGCTGCGCGCTTTGGCGTATCCGCCGGGCACCAGGTCTTGAGGCGCTTGCCTGCGCGGAACAGGTCGATGCACACGCGCATCTCGGCCTGGAAGGCCAGGTCGGGCGTGTTTGTCGGGCAGCCATACGGCAGTGGCTTGCCGTTGTTGTACTCGGCGATGCAGGTCGCCAGCGGCAGCGGCTTGGCCGGATGCGGGTCGCCGGCCAGCGGCGGCGGCGGCAGATTGAGGCGCTCGTCGCCTTCCTTGGGCGAGGGCGGTATGGGCGGCACGCCGCACAGCAGGTTGGAAGCCGTGCTGCGCTTGGCGGGATCACAGATGCTTTTGGCGATCGCATGGATCGCGTCGCCTATGTGGCGCCCCACCGCGCCACCGGCGGTCTCGTTCGGCGGCGGGAAGTATTTTTCGAAGCGGGTGGGCTTGTAGTGCATGTGGTTGCTGTCGTGCTGCATGATCCGGCGGTCGTCCGCGGGCTTGGCCGGTTTGGCCGCGCTACTGGCGGTTGCCGGGACGTCCGTCAGCGAGGCCGGCAGCCGGATCGAGCCATCCTTGGCGAACAAGCTGCCGGTGGCCGCGGAGGTTGCCGGCGCAGGTGTCGCTGCATGATCCTGCACGACCATCGCGTCACGACGTGGCCTCTCGTGCGATACGGAGCGGACGCGTGGGGGCGCCGCCTGCCGCGGCGCTACCAGCCGGGGCGGCGTGGGTGGCGCGGGCGGTGGCGTGGCGGGCGGCGTGCTGGAGTCATCCAGCAGGCGCACGACCAGCACCTGGTCGCTGTCGCCAGGCGCCGCCGTCGGAAGCCGCGGCCTGGGCCGCATCGCGGACCACAGCATCAGCACGAACAACACGTGCAGTGCCAATACCGAAGCCAGCACGAGTACCCGCGCCAGGCGCGTCAGCGACGGCTGGCGCCAGCGCCCGCGGCCCAGGGCCTCGCATGTTTCGCCGTCGAGCGGCGCCAGGCCGCGCGCGCGGTCCCCTTCCCGTTGATGTCGGCCCTGCCCGGAACGTTCGATGACAAAGCCTCATTCAAGCAAGCCAATTACCCGCGCAAGACTTGCGCGTACCGTCTGCGCGTGTTGCGGCCAGCCTTCGTAGACAGGTTCTTTCAGGAAGGGTTCCCCGCATGACGGCGCCATTGACTTTCGTTAATGGATACCGATCGCTCACACGACGACGACGCTTTCTCGATTGATCCGTCCCCGGTCCCGGGGCAGGGTGGACGCAAGTGCGATGCCCGCACGTTCCGGAGGACTCGCCCATGAAACGTTGCCTGCTTCTCATCGCCATGGCGATCACCGTCTCGTCCATGAGCGGTTGCATCGTCGATACACATCGTCCTCATCCCTACTACGGCGACGCCCATCACCAGTGCGACCAAACCCGGGATCGCGATTGCCACGACTGGCACCACTGATACTGGCGGAACACGCGACCGGTCCGGGCCGTGGGCAATCCCGTCGCGCGCACGCGATCCGCCGGGTGCCTGCCTCCATATCCACCGGGATGAACCCCGCCCGGGAGGCGCTCAGCTCACGTGGTCGTCCCTGGGATGCTCGTTGCTGCCCGGCGCCAGCAGCGGGAACGCCGTGATGCGAAGCTTGGGCGCCGCGTAGGGCAACAGGGTGAGCAGCTCCGGCGTGTCGCTCGCATCGGCCTGCGGCCGCCGCGGCACCGGGTCGGCGGCGCCTTCCTCCGCCTTCCAGCTCGCCACCGCGCGGCCTTCCACGCTGAGCGTCACCGGCGGCTGGTGGCGCGAGAACGGGATCGGGCCGACCGGCTGCTCGGTCCGGCGGAAGCTCGCGTTTTCCGGCAAGCCCATGTTCCAGCGCGAGGCCGGGTAGACCTGCCAGTCGGCGGTCAACCCGCGCTGGCGCCACTTGATCCACGATTCGGCGATGGGCAGCGCGAACACCAGCGCGCCGTCGCGCACGCTGACCGAATCGTTGAAGCCGGACACCGTCGTCGGCGTGCTGGCGAAGCTCAGGGCGATGGTGTCGCCCGGTCGCCACTCGCGGTGCAGCGTCACGAAACGCCCGGCCGGTTGCGAGGCCTGCGCGTGGCCATTCACGGTCAGCGTCGATGCGGTGGCCCAGCCCGGGATGCGCAACTTCAGCGCGAAGGCGATGGGCCGCGCCGGCTGCAGCACGATATCCACGCGCGAACGGAACGGATAATCGGTGCTTTGCTCGATCCGCAGCGGCACGCCCTGCACGACGGTCTGCACCGTGCAGGGCGCATAGACCATCGCCGCCATGCCGCCGTCCGCCGTCGCCATCCACAGGCTCTGGACGAGCTTGGGCCAGCCCTGGTGGAAGTTGGCGGTGCAGCAGCCGAAGTGCGGCTCCAGCCCGAACAGATTGGCCTCCGGACCGTTGCTGGTCCACGGGCGCCGGTGCAGGCTGGATTCCACCTGGTTCGGTTCCTGGTCGTACTGGTGCGCCCACATGTCGTCGGTGAAGGTGCCGGGCAGCGCGTTGTAGGCGATCGTCTCCAGCCGGTCGGCCAGGGCCGGGTCGCCGGTGATGGCCAGCGCCACTTCCAGCGAAAACATCGTTTCCACCACCGTGCACAGTTCGGTGCCCTGTGAGGGGTTGCGGCCGGCCAGGTGTTCGTCGGCCGAGAACATGCCGTTCGGCAGGCCATGGTAGGTGTCGAGCATCTTCAACTGGTGATGCACGGCATCGCGGTCTCGTGCGCTGCCCGAAACCAGCGACCACACCGGCGAGGACTTGATCGACATGGCGATGTTGACGCCGTGCACGCGCTGGCCGAGGTCCTTCATGAAGACGTCGCCGCCGCCCTTGGCCTCGAGCGCGGCGACGTCGACTTTTTGCTTGAAGCGGAAGTCGGCGAACATGCCCTGCCAGTCGAAGCCCTGCCGGTGCAGCAGGGCGGCCAGCTGCAGCAGGCGCGGGTCGCCGGTGCGGTCGTACAGCCACAGCACCGAGAGCAGTTCGTCCTGCCAGCGCGAGCGGCCCCAGTCGCGCAGCGGCCGCTGCGGCAGCGCGCCCAGCTGGTAGACGAAGTAATTCGTCATCAACGGGATCACCCGCGCATCGCCGGTGAGCTCGTGGTACTGCGTGAGCACCTTGAGCATGACTATGCGCGGCCACCAGTCGTCGTTGCTGCGCGGGCCGAACATGCCGTTGGGCCAGGGATGCTCCAGCGTCCAGTCGATGAACCTTTGCGCCTTCGCCTTCAGCGGCGCCGAGTCCAGCTGCCAGGCCAGCGGCAGCAGTCCGTCCAGGAAGTACGGGCCGCGTTCCCAGGATTCGCCGGTGCCGCCCAGCCAGCCGCTGTTGGGGCCGACGTCGGCCCAGGTTTCGTCCAGATGGCCGCCCAGTCCGGACGCCTGGATGTCCAGCTGGCGGCGCAACCAGCCCGCCGGCCGGATGGCGCCCGCGGGCAAGCGCCGGAAAGGCTGCGTAGCCAGCGGCGCGCGTGACGGCATGGGCATGCCTGAGGTGCTGCCGGCGTTGCCCGGCAGTGCGGATCCGGCATCGGAACCGGCGGCACGCGCTGCAGCGGGCATCATCGCCGCCAACCCCAGCGCGCCGGATGCACGCAGAAAGTCGCGCCTGCCTTGGAACGGGTCATGCTGGGTCATGCATTGTCTCCGTGCAGGATCCGGCGCCCCGGCCGGTGCGGTCGCGGGGCGCACGCCACGGCCATGGAACGCCTGGCGATGGATGGACAATAGTACGACAAATGCCGTGCTCGCCCTCAAGGGCCTGTCCAACGGTCCGGGCGGTATCAGCCGCGAGCAGCCCGGGCGTGGCGCCGTTGCCGGAAGATGCGCGGAAGAAGCCCAGGCGGCGACAGCGGTTCTGCGCGGGATGTCCCGTGCCGTACTGCATCTGCTCGAGGATGGCGGTCGGTGGCGGATGCCGTCCGGCGGGGCGCTGTTGTCTTCATCCTGCCACCGCACCTCGCGTTTTCCGGCCCCATGCTAGCCTCCGGCCTCCATTCCGCCGGCGACGCGCCATGCTGACCGTCCACCATCTAGACAACTCCCGTTCCCAGCGCGTGCTCTGGCTGCTGGAGGAATTGGGCGTACCGCATGAGATCCGCAAGTACCGGCGCGATCCGAAGACGCTGCTGGCGCCGCCGGAGCTGCGGGCGATCCATCCGCTGGGCAAGTCGCCGGTGATCGAGGACGACGGGCAGGTGATCGCGGAGTCGGGGGCGATCATCGAATACCTGGTCGACCGCTACGACACGGGGCGGCTGGCGCCGCCGCGCGGCACGCCGGAAAGGCTGCGTTTCAACTACTGGCTGCACTACGCCGAGGGCTCGGCCATGCCGCCGCTGTTGCTCAAGCTGGTGGCTGCGCGCATCGCCACGGCGCCCATGCCGTTCTTCGCCAGGCCGGTCGCACGGCAGATCGCCGGCAAGCTGCAGGCGGCCTTCGTCGATCCGCAGCTGGCGCTGCACCTGGGCTACGCCAACGACGCGCTGGCGCGGACGGGCTGGTTCGTGGGCGAGGCGTTCAGTGCGGCCGACATCCAGATGAGTTTCCCCATGGAGGCCGCCATGGCGCGCAGCGGGTTGGCCGAGCGGTTGCCGCATGTCGCCGCGTTCGTGGAACGCATACGGCAGCGGCCTGCGTATCGCCGCGCGCTGGAGCGTGGCGGCCCCTATACGCTGGGCTGATGCATCGATCGGAGGGCGCGCCGCCGCGGCGGCCTGGCCTGGCGGGGACGCTACACTGCCTGTCCAGCCTCGCGGGTGCCTGGCGATACCCATGCAAGAGTCCGATGACAGTTACGTCCGCGTCGCCGTCCTGGTCATGCTGTGGATGGCGCTGTTCGCATCTGTCTGCGCCACGCTGATCCACTGGCTCGGCCCGGTCCATCGCACGATGGACCTGATCGTACCGCCGGTCGGGGGCGTGCTGTTCGGCGGCCTGATCATCGCCCTGCTACGGCGCCCATGGTGGTTGCAGGCCATCGTGCGGGTGGCGCTGGCGGTCGGGGCGCTGGCGCTGATCGCACCGGCATGGTTCTACACCCTGCATGCGGCGTCGACGCCCGGCGTCCGGCTGATCGACGTGCTGCCGCCGGTACCGTCGCTGTTCGTGATCCTGCTGGTGATGGTGATGATCTTCATCCCCGGTCGCCGGGCTTTCGTGCTGGCGCTGCTTTGCTGGTTGCTGATCGCGCTGCCGGTGCTGGCCTACCTGGCGTTCCATCCGCGCGAGATGTGGATGCCGCGCGGTATCGATCTGCTGATGGCGTACGGGCCGGTCAGCCTCGTGGTGGTGGTGCTGTTGCCGGTGCAGCGCGGGCTGGCTGGCACGATCCGGCGGCTGGCGTCCGAGCGCGAGCGGATGGAGGTCATGCTGCACCGTGATCCGGTCACCGGCATCCACAACTGCCGCCTGGGCGAACGCGTGCTCAGGGGCTTGTTCGGCGACTCCCGCGCCGCCGGTCTGATCATGCTGGACATGGACCATTTCAAGGCGGTCAACGACACCTACGGCCACCCGGTCGGCGACCGGGTGCTGCAGGCGGTCGCCGGGCGCTGCAGGGAGCTGTTGCGCGCAGACGAATGCATCTCGCGCTGGGGCGGCGAGGAGTTCCTGGTGATCGTGCCGGGCATCGATGCGGTCGGCCTGCACATGGTGGCGGAGCGCCTGCAGATGGCGATCGCGCGGCTGCCGGTGGCGCCGGTGCCGCAGGTCACCGCCTCGTTCGGCGCCACGATGATCGACGCCGCGGACAACTTCGATAGCGTGCTGCAGCGGGTCGACCGCGCGCTCTACGCGGCCAAAGAGCAGGGCGGCAATCGCGTGGTGCTGGCGCCGGCGGGCCTGCCTGCCGCCGCTGCGTTTGTGCCCGGCTGATGCGGGGCCGGGGCTCCGCAAGGGCCTGTACCGCCCCGGGTTCCGGTGCGGCACAGGGCCGTGGCGGCCGGGGTTGGGCAGGGCGCATGCGGCATGTCGATTTACCGCCTCTTCGTTCGTCGCGGAAGTGGATTGTTGGCTGGTGTCTGGGTTGACTGCGCCAACGGAGGTCCGATCCGGGTCGGGGCAGATCCCGACCTACCATGCCTGCGCGATCAGACGGGGAGAACTGCGATGAAGCAAGGTAACGGCCGTTGGAAGACAATCGTGGCACTGGGCGTGCTTTTGGCTGTGGCGGTGTCGGCTGCCGAAGGTTCGCCGGCACAGAATCCACCCCATGCCTATCCGGCCATGGCGCCGCTGTCGCAATACCTGATGGCGGACCGCCATGCGGAAATCGCGCTGGCGCGCAGCGCGGCGCCCAAGGCGATTTCCGGGGCAGCCACGATCCTGGTGCTCGGGCCCCACGGCTACGTCACCGCGGTCAAGGGCAAGAACGGCTTCGTGTGCCTGGTCGACCGCTCCTGGACCGCGCAGTTCGATTTCCCGGAATTCTGGAACCCCAAGCTGCGCGGGCCCATGTGTTTCAACCCGCAGGCGGTCCGGTCGATCCTGCCGATGACCTTCAAGAGGACCGAGCTGGCGCTCGCCGGGCGCTCCAGGGAGCAGATCATGGCGGCCATGCAGGCGGCGCTGGCAAGCAAGGCGTTCCCGCCGCTGGAGCCCGGTGCGATGTGCTACATGATGTCGAAACAGGGGTACCTGAACGATGCCGCGGGGCACTGGCGGCCGCACCTGATGTTCTACGTCCCGCTGGGCGTGGACTGGGGCGCCGACTTGCCCGGCTCGCCGGTCATGCTGAACCCGCAGTTCCACGGGGCGCCCGAGCCGGTCGACGTGTTCATGGTGCCGACCGGCAAATGGTCCGACGGGACACCCGCGCCGGCGATGTAGGAACGCGGGCCGGCTTCGCCTGAAGAGAGAAGCCGCAATACACGGCGCCGCATTGCCGGCGCGGGCTTGCGATGCGGCCGCGGCGCGGCGCGTGCCGTACAGTACGGCACGACTGTTCTTCCGGGACCGAATCTTGTCGACACAACCGATTCCAGCGTTGCCGGGCATCGTCGTGATGGGTGTCTCCGGCAGCGGCAAGAGCCATCTCGGCGTCGCCCTGGCGCATGCCTGCGGCGTGGACTTCGTGGAAGGCGACGAGCTGCACCCCGCCGCGAACATCGCCAAGATGCGCGCCGGCATCCCGCTGGACGACGCCGACCGCCTGCCATGGCTGGCCGCGATCGCCGCGGCGATCGCGGCGCACCGGGGGCAGGGCGTGGTGGTGGCCTGCTCCGCGCTGCGCCGCGCCTACCGCGACGTCCTGCGCCAGGCGGATCCTGGGTTGCGCCTGCTCTACCTGCGCGTGCCGCGCGACGAACTCGCGCGCCGCCTGCGCGAGCGCAGGCATTTCATGCCGGCCAGCCTGCTCGACAGCCAGCTGGCGACGCTGGAGGAGCCGGCCGCGGACGAACACGCCATCGTGCTGAAGGCCGGCGCCGACCTGGCAGCCACGGTCACCATGGCCATGCGGGCGCTGTCGGTGCCGATCAAGCCGGCTTGAGGCTGGTTTCGATTGCCTGATATGGCCGGGTTGCGCGCGTAGGGAAAGCCGGCGGCGGTGCGCTGTGCATTGATCGCCTAAGATGCCTCGATCGCTGCCCACGTGAGGCCATCGCCATGCCCGTTGCCGTCGCCCGCGCATCCCGTTTGCTCATCGTGCTTTGCGCGCTCCTGGGATGGACTTCCGCACATGCCCAGCAGAAGAACCTGCGCGACTACGGCATCGACATCGGCGTGCTGCAGCCCGGCAAGTTGAATGCGATCACCGATGTGCCGGGCGTGCAGGTGGGGCAGAAGACGCTGGTGCAGGGCGACGACGTGCGCACCGGCGTCACGGCGATCCTGCCTTACGCCGGGAACATCTTCCAGGACAAGGTGCCGGCGGCGGTGTACGTGGGCAACGGCTTTGGCAAGCTGACCGGGACCACGCAGATCGACGAGCTCGGCAACATCGAAACGCCGATCGTGCTGACCAACACCCTGAGCGTGCCGACCGCGGCGGATGCGCTGATCGACTACACGTTTTCCTTTCCCGCGAACGCCGGGGTGCGCTCGGTCAATCCGGTGGTCGGGGAAACCAACGACGGCTACCTGAACGATATCCGCGGCCGCCATGTCAGCAAGCAGGATGTGCTGGATGCTATCCGCTCGGCCACTGGCGGCCCGGTCGCGCAGGGCGACGTCGGCGCGGGCACCGGCACGGTGGCGTTCGGGTTCAAGGGCGGCATCGGCACGTCGTCGCGGAAGCTGCCGCCTGTGCTGGGCGGCTACACCGTGGGCGTGCTGGTGCAGACGAACTTCGGCGGCGTGCTGAGCGTGGACGGCGTGCCGGTCGGCAAGGCGCTGCACAAGTATTACCTGAGCGACAAGCTGGGCGATTCTCCCGACGGCTCGTGCATGATTGTGGTGGCCACCGATGCGCCGCTGGAGGCGCGCAACCTGAAGCGGCTGGCCAAACGCGCGATGCTGGGACTGGGGCGCACCGGCGGCATCGCCTCGAACGGCAGCGGCGATTACGCGATCGCCTTTTCGACCAACGCCGCCGTGCGCGTGCCGTACGAGTCGAACGACCCGGTGCAGAAGGTCGAGGTGCTGCGCAACGATGCGATGTCGCCGCTGTTCATGGCGGCCATCGAGGCGACCGAAGAGGCCATCGTCAATTCACTGTTCCACGCGCAGGACAGCACCGGCGTCGACCACCATCGCGTGGATGCGCTGCCGGTCGACAAGGTGCTGCAGATCATGCGGCAACACGGCTACCGGGTTGCCGATTAGTGCCCGTTCTCGGCAGTGGACCCACGTTCGCGTCGGGTGCGGCTCGCATCGGCAAGCGTACGCGGGGAAGCGCCAGGGATGGCGCTGGCATTGAGGAGCGAGGAAGTCGAAGCGCCAGGCACGATGCCCTTCGACTTTGGCGCATCGCGCCTGCGCTCAGGGTGAGCGGCGAATTTCCGGCCGGTGCCCGGCGCTGACAGGAGCCGGGTTTCGCGCTAGCTGCGCGCACTGCCTTCGTTGGCGGCGTTCTCCGCGATTTCCCGCAACGCCTGTTCGAACACTTCCGGCGGCTGCCCGCCCGAGATCAGGTGCGTGCCGTTGACGATGGTGGCGGGTACGGAATGGATGCCGGCCTGCTGGAAGCGCCGTTCCTGCGCGCGCACTTCGTCGGCGTACTCGCCGCTGTCCAGTACGCGGCGCGCTTCGCCGGCGTCGAGGCCGGCGTCCCCGGCGATGCGGACGAGCACCTCGCGGTCGGAAACGTTCGCGCCGTCGCTGAAGTAGGCGCGCAGCAGCGCCTTCTTCAGCTCCAGCGCGCGAGCGTTGTCCTGCAGTTCGGCCCAGTGCAGCAGCCGGTGCGCGTCGAAGGTGTTCCAGATGCGGCTGCCTTGCCCCACGTTGTAGGCGAAGCCGAGCGCGGCGGCGCGCTCGCGGATCGCCACACGGTTGGCATCCATCCGCGCCGCGTCGATGCCGTACTTGCGCATGATGTGCTCGCCGGCGTCCTCGCCTTCGGCCGCCATCTGCGGATTCAGTTCGAACGGCTGCAGGTGGATCTCCGCGCGCACCTCGCCATCGAGCTTCGCCAGCGCCTGTTGCAGGCTGGCGAGCCCGACCGCGCACCACGGACAGGCGACGTCGGAAACGAAATCGATGCGGAGCGGGGTGGGGGCGGCCATGGGTGGTCCAGTGCGGGTACGGATTTCCCCGATGTGGAGGCGGAAGCGCGTATCTCAATCGCGCGATGAGGAGCGCCGGGACTGGCATGGGCCGGCTGATGGAAGGGACGCGCTCCACTGTGGGTTACAGGCGGTTCCCCCGGACGGACGGCATGCCGTCAGTATTCGCCGTAGCGTCCCTGCACCGATTTCAGCAGCGCCTGCGAGTCGTAGCCGACGCCGTCCTTGAACACGGTCTCGACGTGCTCGATGTCGTCGATGTGTTGCGAGGGATTGCCCTTCACCACGACCAGGTCGGCATCCTTGTCCGCGGCGATCGAGCCGATGCGGTCCTGCAGGCCGAGGTACAGTGCGCCGTTCCAACTGGCGATGTGGATCGCCTGCTCGGGGGTGAAGCCTTCCTCCACCAGCAGTTCCACTTCGCGCAGGTCGCCGAAGCCGGGGATCACGCCGCCGTTGCCGGTAGGGTCGGGGCCGGCCAGCAGCAGGCCGCCAGCGGCGGCGAACTCGCGTTCCATCGCCATGCCGTGGCGGAACGTGACGGTGCGCAGCTGCGCCTGCTCCGGCGACAGCGCGTCCGTATGCGCGCGCAGCAGCATGTAGTCGTGGTTCGCCTGCGGGCTGAGCGTGGCCATCGCCTGCGGCCGCAGCGGCGCGTGGTGCGGCACCATCTGCTCGAACACCGGCAGGGTCGAGGTGACGGCGACGTGGTGCGCGACGAGGTCGTGGATCAGGCTTTTCGCGTCGCTGCCCTGCGGGTCCATCGCATGCAACGTATCCAGGCCGTCGGATTCGGTGCACTTGTCCGGCGCCTTGCCGGGATCGTGCTCGGTGTTGACGAAGAAACCGTGCTCGAGGTCGTCGATGCCGGCTTCGGCGGCTTCGCGGTAGGTCACCGCGCACAGGTGGCCGGTGACTTTCAGGCCCAGACGGTGCGCCTCGTCCACCGCGGCCTTCAGCTCGGCGCGGGTGATGTCCATGTAGGCCTTGAACGAGGTGGCGCCCTGCTTGGCCCAGAACGCCACGGTTTCCCTGGCGTCCTCGGTATCGCGGATGGGGTGCATCTGGATGAAGGGCGAATTCGCGCCTTCCAGGTACGGCCCGGTGACGTCCATGTGCGGGCCGGGCAGGGCGCCCGCATCGATCGCGTGCTTGAGGTTGAGGTCGGTGTACGGCTCGACGCTGCCGGTGGTGCGCAGGGTGGTGACGCCGTTGGCGAGGTAGAGCCGGGGCGCGGAGAACGCCATTTCCGGCACGATCAGCGGCGGATCGCTGCGCAGCTTGCCGTCCTGCTCGCCGAGGTTCGGTCGCGCGATGTAGAAGAGATGGTCGTGCATGCCGACCAGTCCCGGGAACACGGTGCGGCCGGTCAGGTCGATGCGTTTGGCGTCGGCGGGTATGGGCATGCCGTCGGCGCCCAGCGCGGCGATCCTGCCATGCTCGATCAGGATGGTCTGGTCGGCGCGCGCGGGCGCGCCGGTGCCGTCGATCACGCGGGCGTGGATCAATGCGATCACGGGTGCATCCACCCGGACGAACGGCTGCACCGCTTTTCCCGGGGGCGCGGTCGGTGGCAACACGATGGGGGCGAGGTCCATGGTCGTGGCGCACGCGGCGCCCGCACAGATCGACAAGGCTGCCGCAACCGCTGTCACACGTCGCATGGCGATTTCCCCAGTCAGACATTCCTGCGAATGCTCGGCCCGAGGGCCGCCGGCTACTGTAGCGCTGCAGGGCAATCGATGTCACAAAGCGAAAGCCCGGCCCACGGGATGCGTGGGCCGGGCTGTGCTTTTCCGGTGAACTCTCGTATCCGGGCCGGAACCCGGATCAGTGGCCGGCCGTCGCGCTCGCCGCTACCGGCAACAGCACCGCGCTGCGCCCGTCGGCGCCATGCTCGATCGTCACCGTGGCTTTCTGATAGTCCGACGGCTTGGCGAACAGGATGTTGGGCACGTAGGTCTGCGGGTTGCGGTCGTACAGCGGGAACAGGCTGGACTGGATCTGCACCATGATGCGGTGGCCGGGCTTGAACTCGTAGTTCACCGTGGGCAGGCGGAACTTGTATTCCTGCACCACGTTCGCCGGGATCGCCGACGGCTCGGCGAAGCTCTTGCGGTAGCGCCCGCGGAAGATGTCCAGCGACACCGGCAGCTCGTAGCCGCCCATCTGCGGATCGGTGGGATCGGTGCCGGGGTAGACGTCGATCAGCTTGACCACGAAGTCGCCGTCGGTGCCGGTGGTCTTGGCGAAGAGGTCGGCGATCGGCGCGCCCTGCACCCACACGGTACTGGTCAGCACCGGCGTGGTGTAGGACAGCACGTCGGGACGGTCCACCACGAAGCGCTGGTCCTGGACCAGCCAGGTGCGCCAGCGGTCGTTCTTCTGAGGGATCGGACGCGGCAGATAGGGTACCGGCTTGGCCGGATCGGAGACGTAGCTGTCGCCGCCGCCGGTCGGCTGCGCGAAGCCCAGGCCCATGTCCGCCTGCAGGTAGAGCGGAGTGAGCGACTGTTCGCTGGCCGGTTTCCAGTGCGCGAAGCTGTCCCAGTGCTGCGCGACCGGGTTGTAGATCATCGCCTCGGGCAGCGGCTTGGCCAGCGGCGTGCCGCGCAGGTAGTGGTCGAACCAGGGGATGATCACCTGCTGGCGGAACTCGGCGGTGGTGTTGCCCGGCCACTTGAGCGGGCCCATGTTCCAGCCGTCGCGGTTGATCTGGCTGTGCCACCAGGGGCCGATCACCAGGTGGTTGTTGGCGCCGTGGCCGGCCTTGTCCAGCGCCTCCCAGGCATGCACGGCGCCGTAGATGTCCTCCTGGTCCCACAGGCCCTGCAGCCACATCGTCGGCACGTTGGAGGGATGCTCGGGGAGCAGCTTGTCCAGCGCCTGCAACTGCCAGAACGCGTCGTAGGCGGGGTGCGCGGCGAAGCGGTTCCACCACGGCAGCTGCCGGAAGCCATGGTCCTCGGCGTAGGCACCGGCCGAGCCGGCTTCGAGGAAGTTGGCGTAGTCGTCGTAGTTCTGGCGCGGCACGCTTTCGCCGGTGCCCTTTTCCGTCGTCTGCTCGGTGAAGTAGTCGAGGTTCACCTGGCGCAGGGCGCCGTAGTGGTACCAGTCGTCGCCCATCCAGCCGTCGATCATCGGGCTTTCCGGCGCCGCGACCTTCAGCGCGGGGTGCGGGTGGAGCAGGGCCATGGCGACCGTCCAGCCGTCGTAGGACGAGCCGATCATGCCGACCTTGCCGTTCGACTCGGGCACGTTCTTCACCAGCCAGGCGATGGTGTCCCAGGCGTCGGTGGTGTCGTCGGTCTGGGTCGGGTTGAGCGGGCCCATCGGCGGCCGGGTCATGATGTACTTGCCTTCCGAGCCGTATTTGCCGCGCACGTCCTGCCACACCAGGATGTAGCCGGCGTTGGCCCAGTCCTTGTCGCCCGACCACACCGCGTCGGCCATGTGCGGGCTGTTGCCGGTCACGAAGCCGCTGGCGTTGTAGGGCGTGCGCTCAAGCAGCATCGGCCTGTCGTGCGCGTTCCTCGGGATCATGATCACCGTGTGCAGTTTCACGCCGTCGCGCATCGGGATCATCACGTCGCGCTTGACGTAGTCGAAGTTGCCCTGCGGCTGTTTCCAGTCGGCCGGGATGTCCGAACCGGTCTGGATCATGTCGGGGGTGACCTTCGCCGCATCCTGGCCCGTCGGCGGGGTGGCGAATGCGGCAGTCGACAGGAGGCAGGCAAGCGAAACGAGCGCTGGGCCCAAGGCGGCAGTCTTCATGTCCGGGGATCCTCATCATGGGAAATGCCCGCGCAAGCTAGCACGGTTGTGCGCCGCGGCCACGGGAGGCGGCCGGCCTCGCCATTCGCCATTGCTCCCGGCGGTGCGTGGGCTGGCCAGGAAAGGTGGCACGGGTGCCGGCAGGCGAGTGGCGCCGCTCCGTTTCTTGCGATGACGCAGGGTGTCCCCTGCCGCAAGTTGGAGAGGAGAGAGGATCTTGAACGGGCTCCAGGGGATCCGGCCCCGGCGGGACCATCCCGTTACAGCTTCCAGCGCCGCACCTCGACGCGCTGGCAACGCGTGCAGCGTCGGCGATCGGCGCCGGTCTTCACCCAGCGGTGCCCGGCGATGCGGCACACCAGCCGCGCGAGTATGTGCAAGAACTCCATGTTCCCCCCTGGCAAGCCGGCTTGGCTTCCCAGCCCAGCGCGTCGTTGCCGAAGATCAGGTGCTCACGGTATGTGCATGCCTATTGCCCCTGCCTGAATTGTGATGAGTATCACGTTTTTCGTGACATGGGCAAGCGGGAGATCGCCAGGAAATCCGGCAGGAGTCGTCACTTCGCTACGGAGGTCAACGGGCCGCGTGTCAGCCCTTCGCCATGCGCACGTGGCAGCTTCGGCACGAGCCGTGCGGGGGCATCGAACAGGCTCCCGCGGGCGGCCCGGCCAGTCACCGTGGATCCCGTCCGGGAACGTGCCGCGCCATCGGCGAAGGGCAACCCCGGCGATCGTGCGCGGGTCCGTGCCGCCGGCACTCCATCACCACGATAGTTATGCGATCAATTCAGGCTGGTGAGCTGGTAGCCCACGTACAGCACCAGGAACAGCGCCAGCGCGACCAGCAGCGCTGTCAGCACGCGCTCGACCGCGGTGCCGTGGTAGGCGCCCTCGGCCTCCGTCCGGATCAGCCGGGCGTTGCGGTAGAAGCTGCGGGTGGCGAGCAGGATCAACACGGCGCCGAGCAGGATCATGCCCAGGCCGAGCCACTCCGAGGCGCGCATGTGCAGGCCGTTGTTCAGCACGGCGCCGCGCGTGGTGTAGACCAGGAACACGTCGAAGCGCTCGATCAGGAAGCCGAAGCCCATCAGCGAGATCGCCGTGCGGATCCAGGCGAGATAGGTGCGTTCGTTGGCGGAGAGGTCGCTGAAGTGGGGGATCATGGAGACGGCCCGCGCAGGAAGTGGGGCCAGTCTAGCCCGCGCCTGCGCAAGCATGTTTCCGGGGCCTGTCCGGAGTGCCGTTTGTCAGGCGGCGACACCGCCCCGTTCGTGGGATGATCGGCGGGTCCTCCCAGCGAGAGAGCCCCATGACCGAGCGTGGCGATGTGATGCATCCGGGCCGGCGCCGCTTCCTGCAAGCCACCGCGCTAGGCGCGGCGAGCCTGCCGGTGGCGATGCTGGGGAGTTCCGCGACGGCGGCGGAAGCAAGCGCAGGCGCGATCAAGCTGCCGGCTTCCATCCTCGCGCTGCAACCGGTGCAGTCGCAGATCGTGCCGATCAGCGACGACGAGCGCCGCGCGCGCCTGGCGAGGGCGCAGGAGCTGATGGGCCGGCACGGCATGGATGCCATCTACCTCGACGGCGGCACCACGCTCGACTACTACACCGGCATGCACTGGTGGACCAGCGAGCGCCTGATGGGCATGCTGCTGCCGCGTTCGGGCGACCCGGTGTACGTCACGCCCGCGTTCGAGCGCAGCCGCGCGCTGGAGCAGATCCGCTTCGGCCACGACGTGCGCACCTGGCAGGAGAACGAAAGCCCGTATGCGCTGATCGCGCAGGTGATGCGCGAGAAGCATGCCGGCACCGGCACGCTGGGCATCGAGGAGAAGGTGCCGTTCTTCCGTTCCACCGGCATCGCCGAGGCGATGCCGCAGGCGAAGCTGGTGCTGGCGACGCCGGTCACCGCCGGCTGCCGCTCGATCAAGAGCCCCGCGGAACTGGCGCTGATGCAGGTGGCGAACAACGCCACGCTGGCCCTGTACAAGGCGGTCTGGCAGGGCCTGGAGCCCGGCATGACCCAGCGGCACATCTCGGCGTGGGTGGATGCCGGCTACGCGCGCATGGGCCTGCGCGGCGAGGCCAGCATCAACGTGGGCACCTACACCGCGCTGCCGCACGGCTCGCGCGAGCCGCAGGTGATCCGCGAAGGCACGCCGGTGATGCTGGACGACGGCTGCTTCGTGGAGGGCTACCAGAGCGACATCACCCGCACCTTCACGCTGGGCAAGGCCAGCGACAAGATGAAGAAGGTGTTCGACATCGTGCGCAGGGCGCAGCAGGCCGCGCTCGCCGCCGCGCATCCGGGCGCGGCGATGGAGTCGGTGGACGCCGCCGCGCGCAAGGTGATTGCGGACGCCGGCTACGGCCCCGGCTACAAGTATTTCTCGCACCGCCTCGGCCACGGCATCGGCATGGACATGCACGAGTGGTATTACCTCGTCGAGGGCAACACGCGGAAGATCGAGGCCGGCATGACCTTCAGCGACGAACCCGGCATCTACATCCCCGGCGAGTTCGGCGTGCGGCTGGAGGACGACATGCACGTCGGCGCCGACGGCGCGCGCTGGTTCACGCCGCAGAGCCCGTCGATCGAGCGGCCGTTCGGCTAGGCGCGGCATTGCTCCTTGCGCGGCGAGGCTGCCTTTGCGGCGACGCGCCTGAACTCCCGCTCCAGTCTGCGGGGGAGGCTGATTTCCTCCTGGCTCTGCATGCCTGCGGGAAGGAGAGAGCCGGGTGAACACCTGCGGGCAGACAATCCGGGATCGGGAGCATCGACAATGGCGAGCATGAAGAAGGGCTGGATGCGGCGATGGCTGCCAGGGTGTGCCGCGTTGCTGGCGACGTGCGCGGCTTCGGCGGCGAGCCTGCATGCGGCTGCCGCGACGCAGTTCGCGATCGGCTCGCGCGTGGCGGCCACGGCCGAGCCGCCGGTGTCGCGGCCGGCAGGCAAGCCGTGCATGGTGAGCCTGCTCGACCACGAGGCGTTCGACGACCACGGCGACGGCTCGTCGATGGCCGCGCGCCCGCACCGCTTCGCTTTTGCTCCGCCCAAGGGCTGCGCGGGCGGCTGGAGCAAGGTGGTGCTGGAGGCGGATTTCTCGGTGCCGGCCGGGCGCCAGTTCGACCGCACCGTGGCGCTGTGGCTCGGCGGGGTGAACCTGTATTTCGGCACCACCATCGAACCCGAGCCGGACGTGGCCCAGCACTGGCACGTGGAGCGCGACCTCAGCGACTACGCCGCGCTGTTCCGGCAGGCGCAGCTGGGGCAAATGATCCTCAACAACTGGGTAAGCCCCACCACCAACCAGCCGATCTACGTGGATGTGCGGCTGGCGTTCTATCCAGCCGGCGCCGGGCAGCCGGCCGCGGTGGCGGCCGACCGCGTCTATCCGCTGAGCGGCGATCCGCGCGGCGAGCAGACGCCACTGGAGAACGGCAGCGCCAGCCTGTCGCGCACGATCAGCTTCCCGCGCAACGTCGAGCGCGCGTATCTCGATGTCGTCGCGCAGAGCCAGGCCCACGACGAACGCTGGTACACCTGCGTGGACCGGGCCTACCTGGAAAAGACGCGCGACTATTCGCTGGAGTCGTTCGAGGCTTGCGACGGCGGCAGCTTCCGCGGCGTGGAGGTGCTGGTGGACGGCAAGCCGGCCGGGCTGGCGCCGGTCTACCCGTGGATCTTCACCGGCGGCGTGGCGCCGCACCTGTGGCTGCCGACGCCGGCGATCCAGACCACCGATTTCATTCCGGCGCGGGTGGACCTGACGCCGTTCGCCGGCCTGTTCGACGACGGCAAGCCGCACACGCTGGCCGTGCGCGTGCCGGGCGCCGACCACTTCTTCAACGTGGCGGCGAACCTGCTGATCTACCAGGATCCACGCGCCAGCCAGCTGAGCGGCGGGCTCGTCCAGGACACGTTGGCCGCATCGCAACCGGCGGGACTGGTGGTGCGCGACACGCTGCATGCCGATGCCGTCGGCCGCATCGTGGGCACGATCGATACCGATCAGGCGCAGAGTTATGTGATCGCCGGCCGCTTGCACACTCCGCGCGGCACCCTCGACACCACCGTGCACTACGCCGGCAGCTTCCACAACCACCAAACCTTCGCGCGGCCGGGCGCCAAGCGCTACGACGAGACCATCGACCAGTTGGGCACGATGTCGCTGACGGTGGAACGCACGCTGGACGGCCGTTCTCTGGATGGCTACACGGTGCAGCAGCGCGATCCGCTGTTGCTCTCCTCGCGCAAGACCATGGTGGGCACGGGGCAGGACTTCACCGCCGAGGTCGCGATGAAGCTGGGCCACCGCATCGAGACCCGGCGGACGGGCGCGCAGGGTGCGGCCTATCACGCCGTGCTGGACGAGAGCCTCGCCACCCGCGACCACGCCGACGGCAAGACCATCCCCGACCCGCTCGACCGCAGCAGCTTCCCGTACCACGAGGCGGGCAGCGCGCAAGCGAGCTTCACCGATTCGCTGGGCAGCTGCTACCGCACCGCGATCCGGTCGCGCGACGAGCGGCTGGCGGCGGCGGGCGAAGGGGTGGGTTGCCCCGGCGGCGCCAATCGCCTGGACAGCCGTTCGCGTTCGGATCATCCGTGGCTGGTGCCGCTGCAGCAGGCGCAGGCGGACCGGAAGTAGGTTGCCCGTATGATGGGCGTGCCGCGCGGCACGCCGCGCCAGCATCTGCGCTCATCCTTCCGGACAAGGTTCGCGGTACATGGCATCCGAACTGCACAGCTTCATCCACCTGCTCTTCATCGGCTTGGTCGCGCTGTTCCCGGTGGTCAATCCGATCGGCACGGCCTTTGTGGTGATGCCGTATTTCGCGCACCTGGACCGGGCCGGCAAGAAGCAGGCGGTGCGCAAGATCACGCTGTACGCATTCTGCGTCTGCACGGTGACGCTGGTCGCCGGCGAATGGATCCTGAAACTGTTCGGACTGTCGATCCCGGTGGTGCAGCTGGCCGGCGGCATCATGATCTGCAAGATGGGCTGGGATTTCCTTTCGTCCGACAAGGACGCCAGCGCGGACAGCAGCGATGGCGTGGAAGCCACCAGGCCCCGCGGCATCGACGACCAGCTGTTCTATCCGCTGACCTTTCCGCTGACCACCGGCGCGGGGACGATCTCGGTGCTGTTGACCCTGAGCGCCCACGGCGCGGATGCCGACCTGCGCCAGACCCTGTTCAACATGGCGGCGATCCTGCTGGCGATCGTACTGATGTGCGTGCTGGTGTATGTGTTCTTCCTCAACACCCAGCGCATCGAGCGTTACCTGGGTTCGCAGGGCGAACGCATCTTCAACCGCCTGATCGCCTTCTTCATCTTCTGCGTGGGCCTGCAGATCGCCGTCTCGGGCGCCAAGGCACTGCTTGCCTGAGCCGGCATGCCGGCGGGAATCCGCGCCGGGGCGCTTCTCCCGTGCGGCAGCTCGCGGACCGGGCGTCGGCGCATTGATTTCCGTCAACGCATCCGACGCAGGCATGCGGCAGGCTGCGGCAGTCGCTCCACTCGAGGCCGAACCGACATGCGCACTTTCGACGATCCCCAGGGGCGGCCATGGCAGGCGGCGTTGCTGGAGGCTTCGTACGGCAGCATCGCGCTGGTGTTCAGTCCGTTGCATGGCGACGGCCTGCGCAGCTTGCCGATGCCCGCGCAGACGCTGACCGAAGCGGAGGCGGAACTGGCGGCACTGGAGGTCGCCGACTTGCGCGGCCTGCTGGAGCGGGCGCGGCCCTGGGATCCCGGTGCCGATTCCGCCTGAGAGCCTGTTTACGATCTCCGCGCAGCTCGTAAACAGGCTCTGAGAGATCAGTGGCCGGCGCCTGCCGTGCAGGGTTGCGGTGTGCCGGCAGGCGACGCATCCGCGGCCCAGGTGGCGGCCGTCAGCGCCACCTTGCCCGCGCCCTGGAAGGACGTCGCCGAATGGCCCAGTTGCAACTGGTAGTCGCCGGCGGCCTGTTGCCAGTGCCGGTTCTTGCCGTCGAAATTCACCAGCAGGCGCGGGTCGGCGGTGACCGTGAGTTGTGCGGACTGGCCGGGCTGCAGGCTGATACGGCACCAGCCGGCCAGGCGCCGCACCTCGCCCGGGCCGGGCAGAGTCACATAGAGCTGTGGCACGTCCACGCCCGCGCGCTGGCCGCGGTTGGTCACGGTGAACGATGCGGTGACGCGGCCATGTTCGACGCGCGGCTTGAAGCCGCTGTAGTCGAAGTGCGTGTAGGTGAGGCCGTAGCCGAACGGGAACAGCGGCTCGAGGTGCCGGCGCTGGTACCAGCGGTAGCCCACGTCGGCGCCTTCGATGTTGTAGTCCACGTCCTGTGCTGGCTGGCCCTGCGGCACCAGGCCGATGGAGGCAAGGCCTGCGCCGGGGATGGTCGGGCGCGGCAGCTGCGCTTCGTCGCGCGGCCAGCTCACCGGCAGGCGGCCGGACGGATCGGCTTCGCCGTACAGCAGCCGCGCGATCGCCTCGCCGCCGGCCGCGCCGGGGTACCACGCTTCCAGCACCGCACCCACGTGGTCGAGCCACGGCATGGCGACCGGGCCGTTGTTTTCCAGCACCACGATGGTGTGCGGGTTGGCCCTGGCCACGGCTTCCACCAGCGCGTCCTGGTTGCCCGGCAGCGCAAGGTGCGGTGCATCGAAGCTTTCCGCCGCCCATTGCTCGACGAACACCACCGCCACCTTCGCCTGTGCGGCCAGTTTCGCGGCGGCGGCGATGTCCTCGCCGCTGGCATAACTCACCGCGCCG
Source organism: Dorcoceras hygrometricum (assembly GCA_001598015.1). Lineage (NCBI taxonomy): Eukaryota > Viridiplantae > Streptophyta > Magnoliopsida > Lamiales > Gesneriaceae > Dorcoceras > Dorcoceras hygrometricum. The sequence goes on from KQ999293.1 coordinate 380,604, forward strand.
TGCGCGCGCTGCCGGATGGCGGCCAGTGGCGCGGACGGCTGGTAGATGCGCGGTCCCGGCCATTCCGCAGGCGGCAGGCCCGGCACCGCGTTGCCCTGCGGCGACTGCACTGCCGAGGAACCGCCGCCGGTCAGCACGCCCTTGTCGGCGTGGCCGCCGATCACCGCCACGGACTCTGCAGCGGACAGCGGCAACAACGCATCCTGGTTGCGCAGCAGCACCGCGCCGGCTTCCTCCGCGCGCTGCGCCACCTTGCGGTCGGCGGCGAAGTCGATCGGCGACTGCGTGGCCGGATGGTCGATCACGCCGGCCGCGAACAGGCTGCGCAGGATGCGCCGCGCCATGTCGTCGAGGCGCGACTGCGGCACCTCGCCGGAAGCCACCGCGGCGCGCAGCGGCTGGTCGAAGTACACCTCCTTGTCGAAGGTCTCGCCGGCCGACTCCTGGTCCAGCCCGGCCAGCGCGGATTTCGCGGCGCTGTGCACGGCACCCCAGTCCGACATCACGAAGCCCGGGTAGTGCCAGTCGCGCTTCAGCACCTGGTTGAGCAGCCAGTCGTTCTCGCAGGCATAGACCGCGTTGATGCGGTTGTAGGAGCACATCACCGAGCCGGGGTGCCCGGCTGCGATGGCGATCTCGAAGGCGAGCAGGTCCGATTCGCGCGCCGCGGCGGGGGCGATGTCCGAACTCACCGAATTGCGGTTGGTTTCCAGGTCGTTGAACGCGAAGTGCTTGATGGTGGAAACGACATGCTGGCTCTGGATGCCGGCGATGGCGTTGCCGGCGATCAGGCCGGCCAGCAGCGGATCCTCGCCCGCATATTCGAAATTGCGGCCGTTGCGCGGATCGCGCACCAGGTCCACGCCGCCCGCCAGCATCACGTTGAAGCCGCGGTGATGCGCTTCGCCGCCGATCATCGCGCCGCCGGCGTAAGCGATCGCCGGGTCGAAGCTGGCCGCGGTCGCCAGGCCCGAGGGCAGGGCGGTGGCGCCGAGCTTGAGCGGCTTGGCCACGCCGAGGCCGGCATCGCTTTCCTGGATCGCCGGCAGGCCCAGCCGCGCGATCGCTGGGCCGTAGCCGGCCGAACCCAGCGCGCCCGGCGCCATCACGTGGCCGTTCTCGGTGTCGCCGAAATCGACGCGGATCAGGCGGAACTTCTCGTCCTGGGTCATCGCCTTCAGCAGCAGCCCGGCGCGCTGGTCGGGCGACAGGTGGGGATTCATCCACGGGCGCGCATCGCTGCCCGCGCCTGCGGCGGCACAGGTTGCGCCGAATGCCAGCAGGGCCATGCCGATGAAGGAGGCTATGCGAGTCTTGCGGTACGTCATGATGCCCTCGTCCGTTTTTCCGCCAGGCGCAAGCATGCGTACAGGGGGGCGGCTTGACAAGCGTGGCGTATCCTCAGAACAGCGTCGGCATCACTTCCAGTACGCGCAGTCCGGCGTCGACGCGCAGGACCTGCCGCCACTTGTCGAACGTCAGGCAGGGATGGGAAGCGCCGAACGAAACGATGTCGCCGATGCGGAGGTCGGCGTCGGCGGGGATCTCCAGCATGGTGTGCTGGTCCATCACCTTGCGGGCCATGCAGTGTCCGAGCGGCTGCGCGGGCTCGCCGGGCCGGTGCCGCTGCAGCGGGATCGGCAGGTCGGGGTCGCAGGAAATGTCGCGCTTGCCCATCGCGATCACCGCCAGGCCGGGCTCGGGCAGCGACTGCACGTGCGCGAACACGGCCAGCGCCGGTTGCAGGCCGCCCTCGAGCTCCGGGTGCCGCGCCTTCACTTCGGCCATCGCGTCGCGGTACGAACGATGGTCGTGCACGACGTAGCAGCCGGGCCGCAGGACCGGGGTGCAGTGTTCGCGCAGGTCCGACTGGTCGAACGCTTCCGCGATCAGGTCGAACCATTGCGAACCTGCCGCCGTGACGATCGGCTTGCGGCCGGCGAACGCACCCGCATCCATCAGCCCGCGCAGGGTATCGACGAGCCGCCTGCCATAGGCGCGGACACGGTCGACGGCATGCTCGCCGCCGATCAGCCCCTCGTAGCCTTCGATGCCGCAGAGCGAGAGCGCCGGCGCGGCGGCGATCGCGCCGAGCAGTGCCGCGAGTGCGGCTTCGTCGCGCACGCCGCACCGTCCGCCGGGAACCCCGAGTTCGACCAGCACCTGCAGGGTCAGGCCGCGTTCACCGAAGAACCGGTTCAGCGCCTCGACATTCGCCGCGCTGTCGACCAGGCAGCAGTAATCCGCGCCGCGCTCGATCAGGCCGGCGACGATCGCCATGTTGGGCATGCCGACGAGCTGGTTCGCCATCAGCAGGCGCGCGACGCCGTGTTCGAAGGCCGCGGCGCACTGCACGGCAGTGGCCAGCGTGATGCCCCAGGCGCCGGCATCGAGCTGGCGGCGGAACAGCGCGGGCGTCATCGTGGTCTTGCCGTGCGGGGCGAGCCGCGCGCCGTGCTCGTCGGCGAAGCGCTGCATCCAGTCGATGTTGCCGGCCAGCGCTGGTTCGAAGATCGCCGCGGCCGGCAGGCTCACATCCTTGAGCAGTGCCTGGCCAGTGACGGGAGCGCCTTTCTCAGGTTGCTGCGTGTGGAGGGGCATGGCTATGAGTTGATCAGGAGTCGGCAATCAATATTGTCGCGATGGCGGCTTCGGAACGCCTAGCACGTGATCCGTGCAGGCGAAGATGGCGTTCATGGCGACTACCCCGTGCATTATCGCTCCAGCGTTGGCCTCATGTACCCGTGCCCTGGCGCGAAGGTGTCGTCATGCGCCCTGTGAGCGCATCCATTGCACGATGCCCGGAGCCTGCATGGCGCCGGACTGGCGCGCCAGCTCGCGGCCGCCCTTGAACAGCGCCAGGGTGGGGATGCTGCGGATGGCGTAGCGGGTGCCCAGCGCCTGCACGGCGTCGGTATCGACCTTGAGCAGGCGCACGTGCGGTTCGAGCTGTGCGGCGGCTTGCGCGAAATGCGGCGCCATCATCCGGCAGGGGCCGCACCATGTCGCCCAGAAGTCCACCAGCACGGGGATATCGTTGCGGGCAAGGTGCTTGTGGAAACTGGCTTCGTCGACGGCCAGCGGGTGGCCGGTGAACAGCGGCTGGCGGCATTGGCCGCAGGCGGGCGACGCGTCAAGGCGGTCGGCCGGCAGGCGATTCACGGCCTGGCAGTGCGGGCAGACTAGGTGCAGCGTGTCGCTCATGGCATGGCCTCGCGGGCAAGGTGTCCGTTGCTGCGCGGAATATGGGGCCGGTGGCGTCCGGATCAAAGCGCGGGTGCCGCGCCGGCACGGTCCGGCCTGCATTTGCCGGGCGACTTTTCCTCGCACGTACCGCCGGCGGGTCGCCGGGGCCGTGGACAGGCTCCGGGCAATGGCCGGCGGCAGGATCCCGCCGGCCATTCGCGCGGCCGCCTAGCGGCGGGCCGTTTCGAGGCGGGTCCGCCGCTGTTGCCACAGTTTGGCCACGAAGTCCCAGCTCATCAGCAGCGCGCCGGCGGCGAACACGATGTCGCCGGGCATGCGCATCCATTGCCAGAACGTGGTGGTGTCGTAGAACGCGAGGCTGCGCGCATAGGCATAGCCGTGCAGGTAGACCGCTTCCAGCTGCGGCCAGCCGATCGGGTAGAAGTTCATCGCGATCCACATCACCAGGCCGATGTTGTAGAGCCAGAACGCCCACACGCCGCAGCGGTCGCTCCATGGGCGTTCGCCGTTGAAATAGCGCAGCACCATGTACAGCAGGCCGATGGCGAGCAGGCCGAAGGCGCCGAACATCGAGGTATGCGCGTGGTTGAGGGTAAGGAAGGTGCCGTGCTCGTAATAGTTCACCAGCGGCGCGTTGAGCGTGCCGCCGCCGAACACGCCGGCGCCCACGAAGTTCCAGAATGCCGCGCCCAGGATGTAGAGATAGGCGAGCTTGTACGGGAAGCCCTTCTTCTGCTGGATGTGCTTCTGCTGGTCGATCGCCTCCAGCGCCAGCAATACCAGCGGCAGCACCTCGATGAAGGAGAACATGCTGCCCACGCCCACCCACAGGCCGGGCTCGCCGGCCCAGTACAAGTGGTGGCCGGTGCCGAGCACGCCGCCGATGATGATCAGGATCCATTCGAACAGCACGGCGCGTTCCACCATCTGCCGCGAGACCAGCCCCAGCGCCATCAGGAAGTAGCCGGTGACCGAGGCGGTGAACAGCTCGAAGGCCAGCTCCACCCACAGGTGCACCACCCACCAGCGCCAGAAATCGGTGATCGAGAACGAGGGATTGGGCGAGCCCAGCGGGATCATGCCGCACACGTAGAGCACGGCCACGCTGAGTGTGCTGAACCACAGCAGGTGCTCGATGCGGAACAGGCCGTACAGCGAGCCGCTCTGCCGGAACAGCGCCCGCAGCGTGGGCCAGAACGCGCGCAGCAGCACCGCGCACCACACCGCCAGGCCGACCAGGAAGGCGATCTGCCAGAAGCGGCCCAGCTCCAGATAGGACAGGCCCTGGTTGCCGAACCAGAACCAGTGTTTGTCGACGGCGCCGGCGATGCCGAGGTAGTCGCCGGTCAGCGCGCCGGCCACGATGGCCACCAGTACCCAGAAGATCAGGTTCACCAGGAAGCGCTGTCCGCGCGGTTCGCCGCGGCCGATGATCGGGGCGAGAAACAGGCCGGCGCCGATCCAGCTCACGCCGATCCACACGATCGGTGCCTGCAGGTGCACGCTGCGCAGGAAGGCGAACGGCAGCCACTTGTCCACGTCGATACCGTAGAAGCCCGAGCGGTCGGTGTAGTAGTGCGCCATGATCGAGCCGACCAGGATCTGCACCAGCAGCACGCCGGCCACCACCAGGAAGTACTTCCACAGCGCCTTCTGGCTGGGCGTGGGCGTGCGGAAGCTCTCCAGCACGGGTTCGAAGGTCTCGTCCGGATCCTTGGGCTCGATCCACAGGCGGAAGATCACCAGGATCGCGCCGATGGCGAAGAACACCATGGTGAACGAGGCCCAGGTCCAGGTGAACGTGGCCGGCGTGGGGCTGTTGCCCACCAGCGGTTCGGACGGCCAGTTGCTGGTCCACGAATAGTCCTTGCCGGGACGGCGCGCGACCGTGGTCAGCGAGGAGTAGAGCAGGAAGCCGGCGGTTTGCCGCGCGCTCTCCGGGTTCAACGAGCGCGCGCCGGTATAGCCCTTGCTGAAGTCGTCCCGGCGCAGCGATTCGCCGATGCGCCCGCGCAGCGCGACGATGGCCTTGGCCACCGCATCGGGCAGTACCACCTGCGACTGGCTGAGGTCGATGCCCTGCAGCTCGGTGCGCATGGTGATGGTGATGCCGGATTGCCGTTCGGCATCGATGGCGTCGAACGGCTGGCCGTAGCGCGCCAATGCCAGGTTGTCCTGTACCTCCTTCGCCAGTTGCACGAGGTACTCGGCGGTGTAGTCCTCGCCGAAGGACGAGCCCATGCCGTACAGGCTGCCGTAGTCCATCAGGTCGGCCTTCTGGAAGCCGGACTTGCCGGCGACGATGTCGGCGTAGGTGAGCACCGGCGTGCCGTCGGTGGTCGCCATCAGTTGCGGAATCGGGGCGGCCTGCTGGTAGGTGGTGCGCGTGGCCGCCAGCATGCCGGCCGAACAGGCGATGGTGACGGCGACGAGAATCCAGACCAGTACCCGGCTGACGCGATCCTGCGGACCGGCGCGGTCCGCCGGCCATGTGCTTGTGTTCATGCGTCTCTCTCTGATGTGTCGATGCGGGGAAAGCGGGGGGCATGCTAGTCGCCGGCGTGCGGCGCGCCCTGATCTGCATCAGCCGATCCTTCATTGGCGGGACAAACCGGGCTGCGGCATTTCGACCCATGGGCGTGCTGGCGCGTGGGTGCCCGGCGCGGCGCGGCGGCCCGTGCGGTTTTCCCGCTTCCGCCGGCCGGCCGGGTTTGACGTGTGTCAAAGCCTTCCTGTACGCGCGTGCGCACACTGCGCCCATGAACCACGCCATCCAGATGCCCGAATTCGATCCCACGCTGATCGCGCGCTACGACGTGGCCGGGCCGCGCTACACCAGCTATCCCACGGCGCCGCAGTTCCACGGCGATTTCGACGAGCGGGCGCTGCGCTCGGCGATCCAGGCGTCCAACGAGGAGCCGATCCCGCGCCCGCTGTCGGTCTACGCGCACGTGCCGTTCTGCGTCAGCCCGTGTTTCTATTGCGGCTGCAACCGCATCATCACCCGCGACGTGGGCAAGGCCGACCGCTACCTGGAGCGGCTGTACCGCGAGATCGAGCTGGTGGCGCGGCTGTTCGACCGCGACCGCCAGGTGACCCAGCTGCACTTCGGCGGCGGCACGCCGAACTTCCTCGACGTGCCGCGCATGCAGGAACTGATGGGCGTGCTGGCGCGGCACTTCAGCTTCAGCACCGAGCGCGCCCGCGAGTTCGGCATCGAGATCGACCCGCGCTTCGCCGACGCCGACTACATCCGCGGCCTCGGCGAGCTGGGTTTCAACCGCATCTCGGTGGGCATCCAGGATTTCGACCCCGCGGTGCAGGCGGCGGTGAACCGCATCCAGAGCGTGGCGCAGACCCGCGAGGTGCTGGAGGCGGCGCGCGCCAGCGGCTTCCGCTCGACCAGCGTGGACCTGATCTACGGTTTGCCGCGGCAGAGCGCGGCGGGGTTCGAGCGCACGCTGGACGAGGTGGTCGCACTGGCGCCGGACCGCGTGGCGGTCTACGCCTATGCGCACCTGCCGGAGATGTTCAAGGCGCAGCGGCAGATCAAGGCGGAGGAGTTGCCCGATCCGGCCACGCGCCTCGCCCTGATCGGCCGCGCGCTGGCGCGCCTCAGCGAGGCCGGCTACGTCTACGTGGGCATGGACCACTTCGCGCGCGGCGACGACGAGCTGGTGGCGGCGCAGCGTGCCGGCACGCTGCAGCGCAATTTCCAGGGCTATTCCACCCACGGCGAGTGCGACATCGTGGGCCTGGGCGTCAGCGCGATCGGGCGCATCGGCGACAGCTACAGCCAGAGCGCGCGCGACCTCACCGGTTATTACGCCGCCATCGACCACGGCCACCTGCCGGTCGCGCGCGGGCTGGCCCTGAGCGATGACGACCTGGTCCGGCGCGAGGTGATCGGCCAGCTGATGTGCTACGGCGAACTGGACATGCTCGCGTTCGGCGAACAGCGGGGCATCGTGTTCGCCGAATGCTTCGCGGCCGAGCTGGAGCGCCTGCATGCGCTGGCCGGCGACGGCCTGGTGGCGCTGGACGAGCGGATGGTCCGGGTCACCCCGCGCGGGCGGCTGTTGCTGCGCATCGTGGCGATGTGCTTCGACGCCTATCTCGGCAGGGCGGCGCCGACCCGGTTCTCGCGGGCGATATGAGCGGCGCACCGTCCAGCGGGCGCCCCGCACCTCGCGTCGCCGCCGACGGCGCTGCGGATTTCTGCCGCAGCTGCGCCTTGTCCAGCGTCTGCGCGATGGTGGGCTACGGCAAACCCGAGCTGTCGCCCCTGCATGGCCTGATGGAACACCTGGGGCCGTACCGCGCGGGCGAGGCGGTGTTCCGCCAGGGCGATCCGTTCGAGGCGGTCTACGCGGTGCGCGCGGGCATGGTGAAGACCCGGCAGCTGGACGGCCACGGCCGCGAGCACGTGCTCGGCTTCTTCCTGCCGGGCGAGGTGATCGGGCTCGACGCGATCTATCCGGACCGCTTTCCCTGCGATGCGGTGGCGCTGGACGACGCCCAGTTCTGCCGCTTCTCGTTTTCCGCGATGAGCGCGCTGGCCACGCGCCAGCCGGCGGTGCAGCGGCACTTGTTCCGGCTGATCAGCCGGCAGCTCGGCATGGCCAGGCGCCTGGCGGGCGACCACAGCGCGGACGAGCGCATGGCGGCCTTCCTCGTCGACCTCGGCGAACGCTATGCGGCACGCGGATTTCCGGGTACGCATTTCCAGCTCAGCATGTCGCGCAGCGACATCGCCAGCCATCTCAGCCTCGCCGCCGAGACGGTGAGCCGCACGCTGAGCCGCTTCCGCGCGAAGGGGCTGATCGTGATCAAGGGGCACGTGCTCCATCTGCGCGAGCCGCTGCAATTGCGCGCATTGGGCCAGAACCTGCTGGCGGCCTGATAGCGGGTTGCGGTCGAAGACGGTCGTGCCGCCGTTCCGCGAAAGCGCGTGGCTGTCCGGGATGATCCGGACATGGCCTCGAAGAGTGAAGGCCCACGCCGTTTGCACGCGATATGGCGGAGACGACTCCGTTCCTGCTGGCGACCATCCGTCCAGGCCGTCGTCCCGGCGCAGGCCGGGCACGCTTGCGCAGGCCACACGGCTATTCGATTCCGGCCCGCGCCGGAATGACGGGCAAAAGCGTGGTCCCGTGCGATCGCTCCCGTATGCGGCGGCTTGACGCAGCTCGCGCCTTGCGAATACGGAACTGATGGCGGTCAAGCGGGGGCCCGGGGTCGCCGCGCAGCATGGCGCCGGAATCCAAGGAGCCATGTCATGAAATATGCATTGTGTGTTGCCGCCATGACCGCCACGGCGCTGCTTTCCGGGTGCGTTGCAGGAGCGCGTGAAGGCGCCGCATCGCCGGCCGGGGCGGGCGCCGTACACGCCACGCCCGCGCCGGACGTTCCCGCGGCCATCGACTTCGGACCGCCGCAGGGCCAGCCGATCCACGCGGTGCTGACCAGCCCGCCGCAGGTGCCGCCGCCGATCCACCGCGACTACCCCGCCAAGGTCATCGTGGACCTGGAAGTGATCGAGAAGGAGATGCCGATCGCCGACGGCGCGACCTACACCTTCTGGACCTTCGGCGGCACGGTGCCGGGCAGCTTCATCCGCGTGCGCCAGGGCGACACGGTGGAGTTCCACCTGAAGAACGCGCCCGGCAACAAGATGCCGCACAACATCGACCTGCACAGCGTCATCGGCCCGGGCGGCGGCGCGGCCGCCAGCTTCACCGCGCCGGGCCACCAATCGACCTTCACCTTCAAGGCGCTGCACGCGGGCCTGTACGTGTACCACTGCGCCACCACGCCGGTGGGCATGCACATCGCCGACGGCATGTACGGGCTGATCCTGGTGGAGCCGCCACAGGGCCTGCCGAAGGTGGACCACGAGTACTACGTGATGCAGGGCGACTTCTACACCACCGGCGACTACCACGCGCAAGGCCACCAGTCCTTCGACATGCAGAAGGCGATCGCCGAGCAGCCCACCTATGTGCTGTTCAACGGCCGGGAAGGTTCGCTTACGGGCGCCAATGCGCTAACCGCGAAGACCGGCCAGAGCGTGCGGCTGTTCGTGGGCAACGGCGGCCCGAACCTGCTGTCGAGCTTCCACGTGATCGGCGAGGTCTTCGACCAGGTCTGGCTGGACGGCTTCGACCATCCGCTGGAGAACATGCAGACCGTGCCGGTACCGCCGGGCAGCGCGGTCACCGTGCAGTTCCGCACCATGGTGCCGGGCACCTATACCCTGGTGGATCACGCGATCTTCCGCGCGTTCAACAAGGGGGCGGTGGGCGCCCTCAAGGTGGACGGCCCGGAGAACAAGGCGATCTACTCGGGCAAGCAGGCCGATACCGGGTTCACGGATGACCGCGCCGGGCCTGCCCCGCAGGCGGCCCCGGCGGCGCAGGCAGCCGCAGCCGGCAGCTTGACCCGGGAAGCGCAGATCGCCGCAGGCAAGCAGGTATTCGACGGCACCTGCGCGGCCTGCCACCAGGCGAACGGCGGGGGCCTGCCGGGCGTGTTCCCGCCGCTGGCCAAGTCCGACTTCCTGGCGGCCGATCCCACGCGTGCGATGAGCATCGTCACCCATGGACTCAGCGGCAAGATCCAGGTGGGCGGGCACGAGTACGACTCGGTGATGCCGCCGATGAGCCAGCTGACCGACGACGAGGTGGCCAATGCCCTCACCTACGTGATCAACAGCTGGGGCAACCCTGGCGGCCGGTTCGAGGCGAAGGAAGTCGCCAAGGCCCGCGCCGGATCGGCACCCGTGGTGGTGGCGGAGCACTGAGCATGCGTATGCGCCTGGCACTGGCATGCCTGGGCCTGGTGCTGGCGTTCCCGGCGGCGGCGGCGACCTACGTCGCGCTGCCGGGAGGGCGCTTCGCCAGCGTGCTGCCGGCCGATGGCAAGGCGGCGCCCGCGCAGCTCGCGCCGTTCCGCCTGCGCACCGAGCCGGTCACCAACGCCGAGTTCCTGGCCTTCGTGAGGGCACACCCCGAGTGGCGGCGCGATCGCGTCGCCGGCATCTTCGCCGACGCGCGCTACCTCAGCCACTGGGCCGGGCCGCTCGCGCTCGGCCGGGAAGCGGGGCCGCGCCAGCCGGTGACCCGGGTGAGCTGGTTCGCCGCCCAGGCCTACTGCGAAAGCGAAGGCGCGCGCCTGCCCACCTGGTACGAATGGGAATACGCGGCCGCCGCCGATGCCAGTCGCCGCGACGCGCGCAGCGACCCCGCATGGCGCGAGAACCTGCTGGCCTGGTACTCGCGTCCGTCCAACGCGCCGCTGCCCGATGTCGGCGGCGCGCCGAACGCCTGGGGCGTGCGCGACATCACCCAGCTGGTATGGGAATGGGTGGACGACTTCAATGCACTGCTGGTCGCCGGCGACAGCCGCGGCCAGGGCGATCCCGACGTGCTGAAGTTCTGCGGCGCGGGCGCCATCAGCCTGCGGCAGAAAGAGGACTACGCGGTGCTGATGCGCATCGCGATGCTCTCCGCGCTCAAGGCTTCGGACACCACCAACAACATGGGCTTCCGCTGCGCGAAGTCCTGAGCGGCAAGCCGCGACACGGCAACACGAAGCCGCGGCCCAGGGATGGGTCGCGCGCGCGGAATCGCAAAGCGATTCCACGGCGGAGCCCAAGCCGGCCTGCGACCGGCTTGCGCGAGTCGGGGGAGGGCAGGAAAGCCCTCCCCCGACATCCAGCAAGACGCACTGCTTTTGCGAGGTCCACGATGAAACGACTGCTTCTGCTTTTCGTGCTACTCATCCCGTTCGCTAGGGCACAAGCCACCACCCAGTTGCCCGGCGACTCCATCTACCACCTCAAGCTGCAACTCACCGACCAGGACGGTCGCCAGCAGCCGCTTTCCGCGCGGCGCGGTCGGCCGCAGCTGGTGACGATGTTCTACAGCTCCTGCCGGATGGTCTGCCCGCTGATCATCGACAGCATGCGCACCACCCGCAACGCGCTGGCCCCGGCCGAGCGCGCGAAGATCGACCTGCTGGCGGTGAGCTTCGACCCGGCCCGCGACAGCGTGGCGGCACTGTACCGCTATGCCGCGGAACGCGGGCTGGCCGCCCCGGTCTGGACGCTGGCGCGCACCGGGCCGGCCGGAGTGCGCCAGCTGTCCGGCGTGCTCGGCCTGCAATACCGCCAGTTGCCGGACGGCGAGTTCAACCATTCCAGCGAACTGATCCTGCTCGATGCCGAGGGCCGCATCGTGGCGCGCACCAGCCATATCGGTCGGCTGGATCCGGCTTTCGTCGAAGCCATCAGGCGCCAGCTCGGCGGCGATTGATGGACAGCGGCACCGGCAGCGGCATCGCGCAAGCTGCGTGCCGGTGGCGATGCAGGTCTGCGCGGCTGCGGCAGATCCTTTCCAAGTTATCGTGAAGCCGGGCGAGCGCGCCCGGCGGAATGCGCGGTACGCGTGGCGGTTGCGTCACGCTTCTGGTTTACCACTCTTTCCCCCGTCTGGAGCCTTTCCATGCGCCACACCCTGATCGCCCTTGCTGCCGCCACCGTGCTGGGCAGCCTCAGTCTCGGCGTGCACGCCGACGCCCTCAGCGACATCTTCAGCCAGGGCCATGTCGACGGCGAACTGCGCCTGTACGACTTCAACCGCCTGTATTCGAGCGACGCCAAGCCCGATGCCGGCGCGCTGTCCGGCGCCATATTGCTCAACCTGCGCACGGCGGACTTCGGCGGCGGCTTCAGCCTCGGCGCCTCGCTGCTGAGCGCCAACGCGTTCGGCACGCGCCCGTCCGATCCGGCCAAGCTCGATACCACGCTGATGGGGGCGGACAACGCCGTCAGCGCACTGGGCCAGGCCTACGTGCAGTACCGCGACGACGACATGCTGCTGCGCGCCGGCCAGCAGTATCTCGACACGCCGTGGATGGGCAGCAGCGATTCGCGCGCGCTGCCGGCTTCCTACCAGGCCTTGCTGGCCGGGTTCGCCCCGGCCAGGGGCTGGGAGATCTACGCGTTGCGCAGCTATGGCTGGAAGAGCCGCACCTCGGACGGCTACAGCTTCGACAACCTCTATTACCCGACCGCCTGGCGCAACGACACGATGTACGGCGGCATCGGCGGCCTGCCGTCCACGGCGCGGGGCACGCCGGGCACCTGGGCCGTGGGCACCACCTATGCGGCCGGCGGCTTCAAGGGCCAGGCCTGGTACTACGATTTCATCGACTTCGTGCACATGGGTTATGCCGAGGGCAGCTACACGTTCAAGACGGGTACCGGTTTCGACCCGTTCGTCGCCGCGCAATACGTGGGCGAACATGCCGGCGCGGGCAGCATCCTGGTGGCGAACCAGGTGCAACTGTTCGGCGTGGCGGGCGGCAAGGTGGACAGCCAGGTCCTGGGCGCCGATGTCGGCGTCAACATCCCGCACGGCAAGTTCGACGTGTCCTGGAACAGGATCGGGCAGCAGGACGGCGCAGTCGGCGACGGCGCCCTGATCTCGCCGTACACGGCAGGCTGGGGCAGCGACCCGCTGTACACCACATCGATGATCCGCGGCCTGGTGGAGCAGGGCCCCGGCCATGCCTGGAAGGCCAGGTTCGGCTATGGCTTGTTCGATGACCGGCTGCAACTGACTGCCGCCTACGCCCAGTACACCACGTTGTTGCGCGGCGGCAGCCACGACGTGTATTTCGATGTCGCCTACAACTTCGACGGCTATCTCAAGGGCCTGTCGCTGCGCAACCGCTGGGAACGTTCCACCGGCGGCATCGGACTGAACCCGGGCGACCAGTCCTTCGTCTACGACCGCGTGATGATCGCGTACAAGTTCTGACGCGGTCGCCGCGGTCGCCGTGCCGGCGCTTGACCTGCGTCAGCGCCGGCACGGCATGGCCGGTGCTGCAATGTCCGCATGACTTCCGACGAACTCGACCTGCGCCAGCTTGCCGCGCCCGAACCCATGCTGCGCGCGCTCGACGCCGCGAACCGGCTGGCGCCGGGCGAGGCCATGACCATCGTGGCGCCGCGGCTGCCGCGCCCGCTGCTGCTGGAACTCGCCCATCTCGGTTTCGATGCGGAGCCGGAAGCGCCGCAGGCCGACGGCAGCGTGCGCGTACTGATCCGGCGCCTTGGCGATGCCGAAACTGCGGCTTGACCAGGCGCCTGCGGCTGCCTTGCCGCTGCGCTTCCTGCTGGCCATGCCGTGCTGGGGCGTGGCGGGCGGCCTGTTGCTGCTGGCCGACGGCGCCGCGCCGCTGCAGGCGCGCTGGCGTCCGGCCACGCTGGCGCTGGTGCACGTATGGACGCTGGGCGTGCTGGGCAACGCGATGTTCGGCAGCCTGCTGCAGTTCCTGCCGGTGGCGGCGGGCGCGGAGCTGCGCTGGCGCCGCGGCGCGCCATGGCTGCACGCGGTGTTCAACCTCGGCGTGCTGTTGCTGGTGGCCGGACTGCACGGCGATGCGCGCGGGCTTCTGTTCGCTGCCGGCATGCTGCTGCCGCTGGCCTTCCTGTGGCTGGCCGCGATGACGCTGCCCGGCCTGTGCGCCGTCGCAGGCGAACGCCTGTTGCGCGCGGGCATCGGCGCGGCGCTGGCCTGCGGCGTGGCGACCGCACTGATGGGTGGCGCGCTGGCCCTGCTGCTGGCCGGCGGCACGATGTGGTCGCCGGCCGCGGTGGACCTGCATGCGGCCTTCGGCGTGCTGGGCTGGATGGTGTTGCTGCTGGCCGCGGTAGGACGGGTGACCATGCCGATGTTCCAGGCCAGCGGCAACGTGCCGGCACGCGCGCAGGCGACCTGGCTGGGCGGCGTGGTACTGGCGCTGCCGCTCGCCGGCGCCTGGCATCTCGCGCACCGCGACGATCTGCTCCTTCCGGCGCTGGTGGCGCTCGGCGGCGCCGGCTTCGCGCTGGCCGTGCTGGTCCTGCAGCGGCCGGTACCGGAGGGACGGCGCAATGCGCTTTACCTGCAATGGCGCGCGGGTGCGTTCGTGCTGCTGCTGGCGGCGCCGGCGCTGCCGGCGGGGCAGGGCATGCTGGCGGGCGCGCTGGCGCTGGCGGTGGGCCTGCCGCTGCTGGTCGGCGCGATGGCGATGGAGATCCTGCCCTTCATTGCATGGATCGACTTGCGCCAGCGGATTCCGCGCGGCGTGCGGATTCCCGGCGTGCAGCGCCTGCTGCCGGATGCGCGCAAGCGGCGCGTGCTGCTGGCGCAGGCGTTGGCCGCGCCGCTGCTGGTGCTGGCGCTGCTGTGGCCGCAGGCATGGCTGGTGCGGCTCGCCGGGGCGGCGCAATGCGCCGCCTGGGGCGTGCATGGCCATGCGCTGCTGGGCGTGTTGCATGGCGCGCGTGGCTTCGCGCGGAGCGGGGAAAAAGCTGTCCGAGGATGTAGCGATGAGCCGTGACCTGCCCCTGGTGTATTCCTGTTCCGGCTGTTCCAGCGCGGCGCAGATGGCCAACCATCTCGCGTTGCGGCTGGACCGCGCCGGCGCCGCGGAGATGTCCTGCATCGCCGGCGTGGGCGGCGGTGTGGCCGGATTGGTACGCACCGCACAGGGCGGCCGGCGCATCCTCGCGCTGGACGGCTGCGTGCTGAAGTGTGCCGCCGCCTGTCTCGCCAATGCAGGCGTGGTGGCCGATGCCCACCTGGTGCTGTCCGAGCATGGCGTGAAGAAGCGCAAGCATGCCGACTTCGATCCCGTCGAGGCGCGGCGCATCTACCGGGATCACGCGCTTCCGGCCGCGAAGGCCTTGCGTGCGGGAGGCGCGGACGATGCGCACTGAGCGTTTCGCGCTGGCGCGCACCCGCGGCGCCATCGATGCGGTGGACGACGGCATGTTGCTGTTGCTTGCGGCGCGCCGGCGCCTGGTGCAGGTGGCGGCACGGCTCAAGCCACGCGCCGGCCTGGTGGCGCGCGACCCTGCGCGCGAGTCCGTGGTGCGTCAGCGTGGGCAGCGGCTGGCGCGGCGACTCGATGTGCCCGCAGGCACCGCGGCGCGCCTGTTCGACCTGGTGATTGCCGATGCCTGCATACAACAAGGCCTGCCGGATGACACGGGTCAAGGCGGCCAGGGCAAGTCACCCGCCATGCTCGACAGCATGAACCCGCCCGGCGATCTTTTCCGCACCGCGCCGATGCTGCGCCTGTTGCCGCCGCCGCGCCGCATTGCGCCGCTGTTGCGCGCGTTGCCCGCACACTGGCAGCACGCCTTGCTGGAACGCGCGATGGCGCGCGTCCTCGCCGCGCCGCTCGCCGACGGTGCACTGGATTTCATGGCCGGCCGCCGGCTCGGCATCGAGGTGAGCGATCTCGGCTTGTGCTGGGGATTGACCCTGCGCGACGGGCGCCTGGCGGTGGTCGACGGCCTGCCCGAGGCCAGTGTGCGTGTCAGCGCCACCGACCTGTTGTTGCTCGCCAGCCGGCTGGAAGACGCCGATACCCTGTTCTTCCAGCGCTGCCTTGTGCTTACCGGCGACACCGAGCTGGGCCTCACCGCGCGCAACCTGCTCGAGCGCCTGCCGTGGGAATCGGTGCCGCTGGGCCTGCGCATCGCGCTGAACCGCGGCGCGCGCCTGGCCCGTGCCGCGCGCGAGGCCTATCGCGGGCATTGATTGCGCGCGCCGGCGAACGGTCTCCGTGCGGCAGGTTTCCATACGCCTGCGTTGCGCTGACGTGGGTCAAGAGACACGGCCGTCCTGCCTCGCACACTGCCGATCCACCGACCTGCGAGCGATCCATGACCCGGCCTTCCTCCTTCGATTACCAGGCGCTGCTGGCCTGCAGCCGCGGCGAACTGTTCGGCGCCGGCAATGCGCGCCTGCCTGCGCCACCGATGTTGATGTTCGACCGCATCACCCGGATCGCCGAGACAGGCGGCGCCCACGGCAAGGGCGTGCTCCACGCCGAGCTCGACATCCACCCGCGGCTGTGGTTCTTCGACTGCCACTTCATCGGCGATCCGGTGATGCCCGGCTGCCTGGGCCTGGATGCGATGTGGCAGCTCGCCGGTTTCTTCCTGCCGTGGCTGGGCGAGCCGGGCCGCGGGCGCGCGCTGGGCGTGGGGCAGGTGAAGTTCACCGGCCAGGTGCTGCCCAGCGCGAAACAGGTGCGCTACGAGATCGATATCCGCCGCGTGGTGCGCGGCCGTCTCGCCATGGTGATCGCCGATGGCAAGACCCGCGTCGACGGGCGCCTGATCTACACGGCCAGCGACATGCGCGTGGGCCTGTTCCAGTCCACCGATGGTTTCTGAGATGCGCCGCGTGGTGGTGACCGGCCTGGGCATCGTCTGCTGCCTCGGCGACGTGGCGGACACGGTGTCGCGCGCGCTGCAGGAGTTGAAGAGCGGCATCCGCGCGATCCCCGACTACGCCGCACGCGGCCTGCGCAGCCAGGTGGCGGGCGTGCCCCAGGTAGACTTCGACACCTCGATCGACCGCAGGCTGCGCCGCTTCATGGGCGACGCGGCGGCCTATGCCTACCTCGCGATGCGCTCGGCGATCGCCGACGCCGGCCTCGGCCGCGACGCGGTGAGCCACCCGCGCACCGGCGTGGTGGCCGGCTCCGGCGGCGCTTCGGCGCAATGGCAGATCGAGACGGCCGACCTGTTGCGCGGCAAGGGCGTGCGCAAGGTGGGGCCGTGCATGGTGCCGCGCACGATGTGCTCCACCGTGTCGGCCTCGCTGGCCACCGCGTTCGGCATCCTCGGCCTCAGCTATTCCATCGCCGCGGCCTGCGCCACTTCGGCGCACTGCATCGGCGCGGCGGCCGACCTGATCCGCCACGGCGCGCAGGACGTGGTGTTCGCCGGCGGCGGCGAGGAGGCGCACTGGGGCATGACCGCGCAGTTCGACGCGATGGGCGCGCTCTCCAGCGGCTGGAACGAAACGCCGCAGGCCGCCTCGCGCCCCTACGACGCGGGCCGCGACGGCTTCGTGATCGCCGGCGGCGGCGGCATGCTGGTGCTGGAGGACTACGAGCATGCGAAGGCGCGCGGCGCGCGCATCCACGCGGAACTGGTCGGCTACGGCGTCACCTCCGACGGCGCCGACATGGTGGCGCCTTCCGGCGAGGGTGCGGTGCGCTGCATGCGGATGGCGTTGGCGAACGTCGCGCGCCCGGTCGACTACCTCAACACCCACGGCACCGCCACGCCGCTGGGCGACATCGTGGAGTTGGAGGCCGTGCGCGAAGTGTTCGGGCCGGCGGTGCCGCCGCTGTCCTCGACCAAGGCGCTCACCGGCCACTCGCTGGGCGCGGCCAGCGTGCACGAGGCGATCTACAGCCTGCTGATGATGCGGGACGGCTTCGTGGCCGGCTCGGCCAACATCGACGCGCTGGACCCGCGCGCCGAAGGCTTCCCCGTCCTGCGCGGGAGCCGCGAGGCGCGGCTGGACACCGTGATGTCCAACAGCTTCGGCTTCGGCGGCACCAACGCCAGTCTGGTGTTCGCGCGGGTGTAGCCCATGCCGCGCCGCCGATGCGTTTCGCTGCGCCCGCTCCCGGGCGCGGCGGCGTTTCGGCTTTCCGCCGTTTGCATGAACGAGGCGCATTGTTGCGATGGGCCTTGCGCTCGGCTGCCTGTCTGCCGGCCGGATTCCCCGGTCGCCGATCTGGCCTGCGACTGACGCAAGTCAAATGGGAGTAACTGGCTCGCTGCCAGCATGGCTACTACATATTGTGTTTCGGAGTAGTCATGAACACCAATTATGGTGATGCGGTACAGGCCTTGGAGGGGGCGCCCGGCGAGGAGCGGATCCGCGTCGACGTGGCCGGCACCATCGACGAATACCTGACCCGGGCCGACTGGCGGGTCAACGCCAACGCCAACCAGGGCTATTCGCTGGGCGGCCTGATCCTCAACACCTCGGGCAAGGTCACCGCCAACTACTGGTTGTCGCGCGTGTATCCGCCGGAGATCGGCGCCGCGCACCGCAACGCCGACCTGCACATCCACGACCTGGACATGCTGTCGGGCTACTGCGCCGGCTGGTCGCTGCGCACGCTGCTGCTGGAAGGGCTGAACGGGGTGCCGGGCAAGGTGGAGGCGGGTCCGCCGCGGCACCTGTCCTCGGCGGTGGGGCAGATCGTCAATTTCCTCGGCACGATGCAGAACGAGTGGGCGGGCGCGCAGGCGTTCTCCTCGTTCGACACCTACATGGCGCCGTTCGTGCGCAAGGGCAGCCTGGACTATGCGGCCGTGCTGCAGGCGATGCAGGAGTTGATCTACAACCTCAACGTGCCCTCGCGCTGGGGCACGCAGACGCCGTTCACCAACCTCACCTTCGACTGGGTCTGCCCGGCCGACCTGCGCGGACAGGTGCCGGTGATCGGCGGCGAGGAGATGCCGTTCGCCTACGGCGAGCTGCAGGCCGAGATGGACATGATCAACCGCGCCTACATCGAGGTGATGGCGCGCGGCGACGCCAAGGGACGGGTGTTCACCTTCCCGATCCCCACCTACAACATCACCGCCGACTTCCCGTGGGAATCGGAGAACGCCGAGCGGCTGTTCGCGATGACCGCCAAGTACGGCCTGCCGTACTTCCAGAACTTCATCAACTCCGAACTCGACCCCGGCATGATCCGCTCGATGTGCTGCCGCCTGCAGCTGGACCTGCGCGAGCTGCTCAAGCGCGGCAACGGCCTGTTCGGCAGCGCCGAGCAGACCGGCAGCCTGGGCGTGGTGACGATTAATTGCGCGCGCCTGGGCTACCTGCACGCCGGCGACGAGCCGGCATTGCTGGCGCGCCTCGACGAGCTGCTGGAACTGGGCAAGCGCAGCCTGGAGATCAAGCGCGGGCTGATCCAGCGGCTGATCGACGAGGGCCTGTTCCCGTACACCAAGCGCTATCTCGGCACGCTGCGCAACCACTTCTCCACGCTGGGAGTGAACGGCCTCAACGAGATGATCCGCAACTTCAGCGGCGGCACGCGCGACATCGCCAGCGGGGAAGGGCATGCCCTCGCGCTGCGCCTGCTCGACCACGTGCGCGACAGGCTGGCGGACTTCCAGGAAGAAACCGGCCACCTCTACAACCTGGAGGCGACGCCGGCCGAGGGCACCACCTACCGTTTCGCCAAGGAGGATCGCAAGCGCTGGCCGCAGATCCTGCAGGCCGGCACCGCGGCGAATCCCTACTACACCAATTCCTCGCAGCTGCCGGTGGGCTTCACCGACGATCCGTTCGAGGCATTGGAGCGGCAGGACGCGCTGCAATCGCGCTACACCGGCGGCACCGTGCTGCACCTGTACATGAGCGAGCGGCTGTCCGGCGCCGCTGCCTGCCGCGAACTGGTGCGCCGCGCGCTGAGCCGCTTCCGGCTGCCCTACATCACGGTCACGCCGACCTTTTCGATCTGCCCCACGCACGGCTACCTGGCCGGCGAGCACGAGTTCTGCCCCACCTGCGACGAGGAACGCCTCGCCCGCAAGCGCCGGCAGGCCGCCTGAGGCGGCACTACCGCAGCACCCACCTCGACAGCACGCACTGGAGAACGACCATGGACACCACAGCACGACCCAGCGAAACCTCCGCCATCGCCCTGGCCGACAGCGAACGCCAGCGCTGCGAGGTCTGGACCCGCGTGATGGGCTACCACCGCCCGGTGGCGAGCTTCAACATCGGCAAGCAGGGCGAGCACAACGAGCGCCGCTTCTTTGAGGAGCGGGCGGCGGGGCTGGACCGCGCCGCATGATCCGGGTGGGCGGCATGACGCCGCTGACCACCATCGACTTCCCTGGTCGACTGGCGGCGGTGCTGTTCCTGCAGGGCTGCCCCTGGCGCTGCAGCTACTGCCACAACCCGCACCTGCTGCCCGCCCGGGCCGGCACCGGCGTCGCATGGACGTCGGTGCTGGCCTTCCTCGAACGCCGTCGCGGCCTGCTCGACGGCGTGGTGTTTTCCGGCGGCGAGCCGACCCTGCAGGCCGCCGGCCTGGGCGAAGCCGTCGATGAAGTGCGCAGGCTGGGCTACCGTGCCGCCCTGCATACCGGCGGCATGTATCCGGAGCGCTTGCGTCCGCTGCTGCCGCGACTGGACTGGATCGGCCTGGATATCAAGGCGCCGTGGCATCTGTACGACAGCGTCACGCACCGCCGCGGCAGCGGGCGCAAGATCGGCGACAGCCTGCACGACGTGCTGGGCAGCGGCGTCGCGCACGAGTGCCGCACCACCTGGCATCCGGGCCTGTTTCCCGAGCACGAGTTGCATCGTCTCGCCGACCAGTTGCGCGGCGCCGGCGTGCGGCACTGGGCCTTGCAGGAATGCCGCGTCGACGGGCAGCGGCATCCCGGCTGGAAAACCCCGGACCTGCAGCGGCTGGGCGAGGGATTCGCGTCGTTCGTGTTCCGCGGCGGCTAGCCGCGCAGCGGACTGCGTCGGCAGCAATTTGCGGTCCGGTTTATCCCGCACTGCAGCGTGCCGGTCATGAGCTAACCGTTACACTTGAAACATCACAGGTGTCCTGTCGCCGCGTCTTGGCGCGCAGGGTGAAACGGGAAGTCGGTGCGGGTGCATCACCCAAGGCCGACGCTGCCCCCGCAACGGTAGACGAGAAAACCCGGCGTGAAACCACTGCGCGATGCGCGGGAAGGTGCCGGGGTGAAGCTTCCGCTTCGCTCGTGAGTCCGGAGACCGGCCTGTGTCGGCGCTTTGATGCGTCTACTCGGGTGTTGCGGAGGGCAACCAGGCGAGCTGATGCAGGGCCTGCTTCCGTCCGTCTTGCGTTGTCTTGTCTGTGCTCCGCAGCGCTCATTTCGCGGGTGTGCGACACGGAGACAGGACCATGAACGAGATGCAGCGCCACGCGACCGAAGTCGCGACCGTCAAACTGCTGATCGACGGCGAGTTCGTCGAATCCACCACCACCGAATGGCGCGACGTCGTCAACCCGGCGAACCAGGTCGTGCTGGCCCGCGTGCCGTTCGCGACCGCCGCCGAAGTCGCTGCCGCGGTCGCCGCCGCACAGCGCGCGTTCCACGGCTGGCGCAAGACGCCGATCGGCACGCGCGCGCGGATCTTCCTCAAGTACCAGCAGCTGATCCGCGAGCACATGGGCGAGCTGGCGGCGATCCTCACCGCCGAGCAGGGCAAGACCCTGCCCGACGCCGAGGGCGACGTGTTCCGCGGGCTGGAAGTGGTCGAGCACGCGGCAGCGATCGGCAACCTGCAGCTGGGCGAGCTGGCCAACAACGTGGCCAGCGGCGTGGACACCTACACGCTGCTGCAGCCGCTGGGCGTATGCGCAGGCATCACGCCGTTCAACTTCCCGGCGATGATCCCGCTGTGGATGTTCCCGATGGCGATCGCCACCGGCAACACCTTCGTGCTGAAGCCGTCGGAGCAGGACCCGATGGTGACGATGCGGCTGGCGGAACTGGCGCTGCAGGCGGGCATCCCCAAGGGCGTGCTCAACGTGGTGCACGGCGGCGAGGAGGTGGTCAACGCGATCTGCGACCACCCGGACATCAAGGCGGTGTCCTTCGTCGGTTCGACCAGGGTGGGCACCCACGTCTATCGGCGCGCCAGCCAGACCGGCAAGCGCGTGCAGTGCATGATGGGCGCGAAGAACCATGCCGTGGTGCTGCCCGACGCGAACAAGCAGCAGACCCTCGATGCACTGGCCGGCGCGGCGTTCGGCGCCGCCGGGCAGCGCTGCATGGCGGCGTCCACCGCCGTGCTGGTAGGCGAGGCGCAATCCTGGATTCCCGAACTGGTGGCCAAGGCGAAGGCGCTCAAGGTCAACGCCGGTACGGAATCGGGCACCGATGTCGGTCCGCTGATCTCCTGCGCGGCGCGCGAGCGCGTCGAGGCGCTGATCGCCTCCGGCGTCGAGCAGGGCGCGACGCTGGAACTCGACGGCCGCAAGCCGGAGGTCGCCGGGTTCGAACAGGGCAACTTCGTCGGCCCGACGATCTTCTCGGGCGTCAAGCCCGGCATGCGCATCTACGACGAGGAAATCTTCGGGCCGGTGCTGGTGATCCTCGGAGTAGAGACGCTGGATGATGCGATTGCACTGATCAACGCCAACCCGAACGGCAACGGCACCGCGGTGTTCACCCGGAGCGGCGCGGCGGCGCGCCGCTTCCAGGAAGACATCGACGTGGGCCAGGTGGGCATCAACCTGCCGATCCCGGTACCGGTGCCTTATTTCTCGTTTACCGGGTCGCGTGCCTCGAAGCTCGGCGATCTCGGCCCGTACGGCAAGCAGGTGGTCGCGTTCTATACGCAGACCAAGACGGTGATCGCGCGCTGGTTCGACGACGCGGCGCCGGGGCAGGGCGTCAATACCACGATCCACCTCAAGTGATGAGGTGCCGCCATGGATATCCAAGCCATGCCGGTGGCCTCCCCGGAGCTGACGGACGAACAACTCGCGTTCCGCGAGGCGGCGCGTGATTTCGCCCAGGCCGAGCTGGCGCCGTTCGCCGCGCAGTGGGATGCGCAAGGCGAGTTCCCGCGCGACGCCATCCGCAAGTCGGGCGAGCTGGGCTTCTGCGGCCTGTACACCGACGAACAGGCTGGCGGCTCGGGGCTGAGCCGCCTCGACGCGGCCATCGTGTTCGAGGAACTGGCCGCCGTCGATCCCTCGACCGCGGCCTTCATCAGCATCCACAACATGGCCACGTGGATGCTGACCCATTTCGCCGTACCTGCCGTCCGCGACGCATGGGGGCCGATGCTGGCCCGCGCGGAGCGCCTGGCCTCGTACTGCCTGACCGAGCCTGGCGCCGGTTCGGACGCGGCTTCGCTCAAGACCCGCGCCACGCGCGATGGCGACGAATACATACTCGACGGCAGCAAGGCCTTCATCTCGGGTGCCGGCGCCACCGACGTGCTGGTGGTGATGGCGCGCACCGGCGGCGAAGGCGCGCGGGGCATCTCGGCCTTCGCCGTGCCCGCCGATGCGCAGGGCATCGGCTACGGCCGCAACGAGGAAAAAATGGGCTGGCACAGCCAACCCACCCGCAGCATCAGTTTCGACGGTGTGCGCGTGCCCGCGGATCACCTGCTTGGTGGCGAAGGCGACGGCTTCAAGATCGCGATGAAGGGCCTGGACGGCGGCCGCCTCAACATCGCCGCCTGCTCGCTGGGCGCGGCGCAGGGCGCGCTGGACGCCGCGCGCCGCTACATGGGCGAGCGGCGCCAGTTCGGCCGCAAGCTGGCCGAGTTCCAGGCGCTGCAGTTCAAGCTCGCCGACATGGCCACCGAGCTGGTCGCCGCCCGGCAGATGGTGCACACCGCCGCGCGCAAGCTCGATGCCGGCAGCCACGACGCCACCGTGTGGTGCGCGATGGCCAAGCGTTTCGCCACCGACGCCGGCTTCGCGATCTGCAACGACGCGCTGCAGATCCACGGCGGCTACGGCTACATCCGCGAGTATCCGGTGGAGCGGCTGCTGCGCGATTGCCGCGTGCACCAGATCCTGGAAGGCACCAACGAGATCATGCGCGTGATCGTCGCGCGCCACCTGCTGAACACCGAAGAGGAATTGCGATGAGCGCCGCCGTTATCAACGATTACCGCAGCCGCAGCTGGACCGGACTGAAGCTGGAGATCGACGGCCATACCGCCATCGTCACCCTGTCCAACCCGCCGGCGAACACCTGGACCGTGCACAGCCTGTCGGCGCTGCGCGAGCTGGTGCGCGCGCTGGACGCGGACCGCGACGTCTACGCGCTGGTGCTCACCGGCGAAGGCGAGAAGTTCTTCTCCGCCGGCGCCGACCTCAAGCAGTTCGCCGAAGGCGACAAGGCGCTGGCGCGCGAGGCGGCGCGCCGCTTCGGCGAGGCGTTCGAGGCGCTGTCCGCGTTCCGCGGCGTCAGCATCGCCGCGGTCAACGGCTACGCGATGGGCGGCGGGCTGGAGTGCGCGCTGGCCTGCGACCTGCGCATCGCCGAGGAACAGGCGCAGCTGGCGCTGCCGGAAGCCACCGTGGGCCTGCTGCCCTGCGCCGGCGGCACGCAGAACCTGCCGCGGCTGGTCGGCGAGGGCTGGGCCAAGCGGATGATCCTGCTCGGCGAGCGCATCGACGCGGTAACTGCGTTGCGCATCGGCCTGGTCGAGGAAGTCGTGCCGAAGGGCGAGGCGAAGGCGCGCGCGCTGGCCTGGGCCGCGCAGGCCGGCAAGCAGAGCCCGACCAGCGTGGCCGCCTGCAAGCGGCTGGTGCAGGCCACCCGCGCGCACAGCCATGCCGCCGCGCTGGTGGCCGAACGCGAGGCCTTCGTCGACCTGTTCGACAGTGCCGACCAGGCGGAGGGCGTCAATGCCTTCCTCGAAAAACGCACCGCGCAGTGGAAAAACGCATGAACGACGCGGCAGCGATTCCGGCCGCGGCCGAAGACGCCCCGGTGCTGTTCGAGGAGCGCGCCGCCGCCAACGGCATGCGCATCGGCATCGCCACCTTGAACGCGCCGAAGACGCTCAACGGCCTGTCGCTGGCGATGGCGCGCCTGCTCGATGCGCGCCTCGTCCAGTGGGCGCAGGACGACGGCATCGCCGTGGTCGTGCTGCAGGGCGCGGGCGAGAAGGCGTTCTGCGCCGGCGGCGACCTGCATGGCCTGTACCGCGGCATGCGCGAGCACGAGGCACGCGACGGCTGGAGCGGCGACCCGCATGCCGACCCGCGCGGCAACCCGCACGCCGAGGCGTTCTTCGAGACCGAATACCGGCTCGACTACCGCATCCACACCTATCCCAAGCCGCTGCTGTGCTGGGGGCACGGCGTGGTGATGGGCGGCGGCATCGGGCTGATGTCCGGGGCCAGCCATCGCGTGGTGAGCGAACGGTCGAAGCTGGCCTTCCCCGAGATCACCGTCGGCCTGTATCCGGACGTCGGCGGCAGCTGGCTGCTGGGCCGGGTGCCCGATCGTGGCGGCCTGTTCCTGGCGCTCACCGGCGCACCGCTCGGCGCCGGCGATGCGATCCACGCCGGGCTGGCCGACCATTTCGTCGAGGAGGCGCGGCGCGCCGACGTTTTCGGGGCGCTGCTCGGGATCGACTGGAGCGGCGATGCCGCCGTGGATCGCGAGCGTTTGGGCAGGCTGCTGCGCACGTTCGCGCAGCCGGCGGCGGCCGGTCCGCTACAGCGGCATGCGCAGCGCATCGCCGCGGCCTGCGCCGGCGGCGACCTGGAAGCCATCGTGTCCGCGATCGCCGGCATCGAGTCCAACGACGCCTGGCTGCAGAACGCCAGGGCCACGCTGGCCGCCGGCGCGCCGGGCTCGGCGCGGCTGGGCTTCGAGCTGCAGCGTCGTGCGGCGGCGCTGTCGCTGGCCGATACCTTCCGGCTCGAATACATCGTGTCGCTGCATTGCGCCGCGCATGGCGATTTCGCCGAGGGCATCCGCGCGCTGCTGATCGACAAGGACCGCAAGCCGCACTGGAACCCGGCCACGCTGGCCTGGGCCACGCCGGCCTGGGCCGAAACCTTCTTCACCGCTCCCTGGCCGGCCGGCGCGCATCCGCTGGCCGACCTGGGACAAACCACGGAGACCATCGCATGAGTCGCATCGCCTTTATCGGCCTCGGTCACATGGGCGGCCCGATGGCCGCCAACCTGCTCAAGGCCGGCCACGCCCTGCGCGTGTTCGATCTGGTTCCGGCCGCGGTGGAAGCCGCCGTCGCCGCCGGCGCCACGGCGGCCGCCGATGCCGCCGCCGCGGTCGCCGACGCCGAGGTGGTGATCTCGATGCTGCCCGCCAGCCGGCACGTCGAGGGGCTGTATCTCGGCGACGGCGGCCTGCTGGCGAAGATTCCAGCCGGTGCGCTGGTCATCGACTGCAGCACCATCGCACCCGCCGCGGCGCGCAAGGTGGCCGATGCCGCCGCGGCGCGCGGCCTGCCGATGATCGACGCGCCGGTCTCCGGCGGCACCGCGGGGGCGGCGGCCGGCACGCTGACCTTCATCGTCGGCGGCGCGGCCGCGGCGCTGGAGCGCGCGCGGCCGCTGCTGCAGGCGATGGGCAAGAACATCTTCCACATGGGCGGCGCCGGCGCCGGCCAGGTCGCCAAGCTGTGCAACAACATGGCGCTGGGCGTGATCATGGCGGTGACCGGCGAGGCGCTGGCGCTCGGCGTCGCGCACGGGCTCGATGCGAAGGCGCTGTCGCAGATGATGGCGGTGAGCACCGGCCGCAGCTGGGCCACCGAGGTCTGCAATCCTTGGCCCGGCGTGCTGGAGAACGCGCCGGCCTCGCGCGGCTATACGGGTGGCTTCGGCAACGACCTGATGCTGAAGGACCTGGGCCTCGCCGCCGAGGCGGCGATGGGCGCGGGCGCCTCGATCCCGCTGGGCGAGCTGGCGCGCAACCTCTACGCGATGAACAGCCGGCAGGGCAACGGCGCGCTGGATTTCTCCAGCGTGCTGAAGCTGGTCGCGAAAGACCCATGAGCAGCCAGCGCGAAAAACTGGCCTTGCCGAACGGCGGCGACCGGCTGCTGCTGCACTCGTGCTGCGCGCCGTGCTCGGGCGAGTTGATGGAAGCCTTCGTGGAATCGGGCATCGACTACACGATCTTCTTCTACAACCCGAACATCCACCCGGCCAGGGAATACGAGCTGCGCAAGCAGGAGAACATCCGCTTCGCCGAGAAGCACGGCGTGCCGTTCGTCGACGCCGACTACGACACCGACCGCTGGTTCGCCCGCGCCAAGGGCATGGAGAACGAACCCGAGCGCGGCATCCGCTGCACGATGTGCTTCGACATGCGCTTCGAGCGCACCGCGCTGTACGCGCACGAGCACGGCTTTCCGGTCATCACCAGCTCGCTGGGCATCTCGCGCTGGAAGAACATGGCGCAGATCAACGACTGCGGCACGCGCGCGGCGGCGCCCTACGACGGCCTGGTCTACTGGGACTACAACTGGCGCAAGGGCGGCGGCAGCCAGCGCATGATCGAGATCAGCAAGCGCGAGCACTTCTACCAGCAGGAATACTGCGGCTGCGTGTACTCGCTGCGCGACACCAACCGGCATCGGCGCGCCCAGGGGCGCGAGCGGATCAAGCTGGGCGTCCAGTTCTACGGCGACGACGACCACGGCGTGGCGGCAGCCGCCGATGCCCCAACGCCTCCCAAGGCGCGACCATAAGTAGATCCGGGATATCCCGCCGGCGCCACCCATGAAGCGAATCGCGGGTACCCGGGCACGGCCGATCGATGGGCACGCGAGGGTTCCCGGCGAAGTTTCCGCGTTGAAGGCGGCGGCGAGCGCCGGGCCCGGTCCGGCAGGCAGCCCGCAGGCCGCGGATGTCAGGCTGTGCCGGCCGCCTGCATCCCGGGTTCGCCGTGCCAGTAGCCGTTGCGCGCGGCGATGCGCGGCGGCGGCTGCGGCGAGCGCCGGGCGAGGTGGTAGTGGGCGACGGTGTCAGCCATGCCTTCGGCCTGCGGGTACAGGCGCAGCACGTCCACGCCCAGCTCGCGCAACTGCGGCAGCTCGGGGCCGAGGTCGGTGATCTCGTCGCCCTGGATCTGGATGCCGTTGATGCGCAGGAAGGGCTTGCCCTCGCGGGTGGCCAGCGGCAGGCCATCGGGGTAGTCGATGCAGCGGAAGCCGCATTGGTCCTTGGGTACGTCCAGCGCACGCGCGGTGAAGCAGCGTGCCGAATACGCCAGCGGCAGGCGGCCGTAGGCGATCACTTCCAGTTCGGGCATAGGGCGGGCCGCCGCCAGCATCGCGTCGCGCAGCTCGCCGACCAGCGCGTGGCCCTGCTCGACGCCGGGTACCCAGCGCACCAGGCCATCGTCCATCAGCAACTGCAGCGCCGCATGGTTGTACACGTTGAGCGTGGGTCCCGCCACGAAGGGCACGCCGCGCTCGCGGCACAGCTGCACGGCGGAGAGATCGTTCGCCTCGATCCGACCCAGGCCTTCGGCGACGAGACGCTGCAGCACGCCCAGCTCGGATTCGGCCTCGATCAGGGCAAGCGAGGAGAGCACCACCTGCTTGCCGCTTTCGGCCAGTTCCGCGGCCAGCGCGATCCAGTCGCCGGTGGACAGTTCGCGGCGCTTGCTGCACACCGTTTCGCCGAGGTAGACGATATCGACGGGCCAGTCGGCCGCCTCGCGGTAGAAGGCGTAGGTGCGTTCGCGCGGCCAGAAGTACTGCAACGGACCCAGGCTGAGTTTCATCGTGCGGTGCATGTCAGTGCCAGTGGCGGTGGTAGGGGCCGAGCGTGGTCTGGCGGCCTTCGGCATGCCTGGTCAGCGCGGATTGCCATGCCGGCCGCGGCGACCAGTCGCCTGGCGCGTCGCGGTAGCGGTCCAGCGCGTCGCGCCAGGTGCGGGTGACCGAGGCCACGTAGGCCACGCCGCGCTGGCGGCCTTCGATCTTCAGCGCCGCCACGCCGGCCTGGGCGAGGCGCGGCAGCAGTTCCAGCGTGTTGAGGCTGGTCGGCTCCTCCAGCGCATGGAAGGTTTCGCCGCCCACCTCGAAGCGGCCCTTGCATACCGTGGGATATCCGGCGGGTTCGGCGGGCTCGAAGCGGTCGATCAGCACTTCGTTGAGACGCACGCTGCGGCGGCCGTCGTCGTGCTCGTCCCAGCGCACGAACTTCGCCGGCGAGCACACGCCGTGGCGGTTCGGCGAGGCGCCGGTGACGTAGCTGGAGAGCTGGCAGCGCCCCTCGACCATGATGCACAGGCTGCCGAAGGCGAACACCTCCAGCGGCACCGGGCTGGTTTCGCATAGGCGTTCCACCTGCTGCACCGAGAGCACGCGCGGCAGCACCGCGCGGGCGATGCCGAAGCGCTCGTGCATGTAGCGCAGCGCGGGCGCGGTGGTGGCCGAGCCCTGCACGCTGAGATGCCGCGCCAGCGCCGGATACGTGCGCGTGGCGTAGTCCAGTACTGCCAGTTCGGCGGCGATGATCGCGTCGCAGCCCAGCGCCGCGGCCTTGTCCACCGCCGCCTGCCATTGTGGCAGGCGCACGCTGTCCGGGTAGGTGTTCAGCGCGAGGTAGACATGGCGGCCGCGCGCATGCGCGTAGGCGATGCCCTGCGCCAGTTCCGCGTCGGAGAAATTGAGGCCGGGGAAGGCGCGCGCGTTGGTCTCGTTGCGCAGGCCGGCGTAGACCGCATCGGCGCCGGCGTCGACCGCCGCCTGCAGGGCGGGCAGGTTGCCGGCGGGACAGACCAGTTGCATGGGCGGCACTCCGCGGAGAAGGAGTGCGCATCGTGGCTGCGACAAGCGACCGCGCTTTTGACGCGGGTCAGTTTGTCGTGGATCGAGCAAGCGGCCCGGAGCGATCGCCAGCATCGAACCGGCTGCGGCGCCCGTCGCAGGCAGGCATCCGTCGCATGCGTCCGATGCAGCTTCCCGTTTCCCTGTGCGGCGCCCTAGCGCTGCTGATGCCCGGCGCGATGTTCGCCCGGCACGACCACGCCGCGCACGTCGCGGCGCCGGTGCCGCCACCCGCGCAACGCTGGGCCGCCGACGCCATGCTGAGCGCCGACATGGGACAGATCCACACCGTGCTGGAGCAGTTGCGCCATGACGAGATGGGCCACATGGACGCCACCCTGGCGCTCGACCGCGTGGCGGTGATCCAGGTATCCGCCGCCGGCATCTTCGCCAAGTGCAGGCTCGCGCCCACGCAGGATGCGGTGCTGCACGGCATGCTGGTGCCGCTGCTCGCCGCCGTGCAGAAATTCAGGGCGAACCCGCGGACATGGCCCGGCTGGCGGCGATGCGCGAGGCGGTGGCGGGCTATCCGCGCTACTTCGATGCGCCGGGCTGGAAGGCCGAAGCGGCGCATGCGCGCTGAACGGCCGCTGCGCTGACCGCGGTCAAGCGCGCCGGCACGAACGCGCTTCACGATATCCCCATCGAAACCGCCGGTGGGCTGCGCATGACCGACTACATCCAGGCCTGGCAATGCATCGGTTGCGGCAAGATCGAGGCGCCACAGCCTTGTATCGGCGTGTGCAAGGACCGCAAGGTGTTCGTGGTGGGCAAGGACGAGCACGAGCGCGTGCTGGCCGAGAACGCCGCGCTGCAGGCGCAGTTGCGGCAGGCGCACGCGATGCTGTTGCGCTTCGGCCATGCCAAGCCCAAGCAGGCGCAGTGGGAGGCCACGTGGCTGGCCTTGCAGGCGCAGCTGCGCGAGGCGCTGGCTGTGCTGGCCGAGCCGCCGCCGGCCTGATGCCGATTCAAGTCGCTGGCGGCGGAATCGCCAGTGCCTCGTCGCTGGCGAGCAGCCGGCGGTGGATCGTGTCGAGGTGTTCCAGCAGCTCGGCGCGCGCCGCCTCGGCGTAGGGGTTCTCGCGCTGGATCGCGGCGAACAGGTGGCCGGCGTCGCCGCGCACCGCGGCGAGCATGTTGGCGAGGCCGAGGAAGGAGGGCGGCGCCACCGACAGGTCTTCGCCCACGCCCATCTCCACCAGCGCGCGGGCGATGAAGAAGGCCAGCGCGTGGGTCTTCGCCATGGCGCGGTCGTGCGTGGCGGGGTCCTGCGCGATCACCGTGCAGCCCAGCGATTCGAACAGGGCGCGCGTGCGCCCGGCGGCCTGCGGATGGCGCGCGCTGGCGCACAGCACCGCGCGCAGCGGCTCGCCGCGGGCGAGGCTGAGCGGGCCGAACAGCGGATGGGTGCCGGCATGCTGGACCGCCTCGCCGAGGTATGCGTCCAGCAGCGCGCAGGGATGCTCCTTCACGCTGCCCACGTCG
The DNA here is from genome assembly GCA_001598015.1 of Dorcoceras hygrometricum. Lineage (NCBI taxonomy): Eukaryota > Viridiplantae > Streptophyta > Magnoliopsida > Lamiales > Gesneriaceae > Dorcoceras > Dorcoceras hygrometricum. The sequence goes on from KQ999293.1 coordinate 411,467, forward strand.
ATCACCGTGTGCCGCACGTCGAGCAGCGGGCGCAGTTCGCGCAGTGCCGGCTCCAGCCGCGGCACCGGCATCGCCAGCACCACCCATTCGGCGCCGGCCAACGCGTCGGCCGGCGTGGCGCAGGCCAGCGCGGCGGGCACCGCGGCCTGCGGGTCGTGGATGCGCACGGCGTGGCCGGCGCGTTGCAGCAGTTCGGCGAAGGCGCATCCGAAGCGGCCGTAGCCGAACAGGGCGAAAATCATCGTGGACTCCGGCGCCCGGGCAGGGCAGGCCCGGCATCCGCCGATTCTCGCAGTGTTCGCCACAGCGCATCCACCCGCGCCTCCACCGCGGCGTCCGGCGCGATCGGCATGCCCCACGCGCGGCTGGTCTCGCCGGGCCACTTGTTGGTGGCGTCGAGGCCGAGCTTGGAACCCAGCCCGGCAACGGGGCTGGCGAAATCCAGGTAGTCGATCGGGGTGTTCTCCACCAGCATCACGTCGCGCGCGGGGTCGACGCGGGTGGCGATCGCCCAGATCACCTGCGGCCAGTCGCGCGCGTCGATGTCGGCGTCCACCACGATCACGAACTTGGTGTAGGTGAACTGGCGCAGGTACGACCACACGGCCATCATCACGCGCCGCGCGTGGCCGGCGTACTGCTTGCGGATCGCCACCACAGCGATGCGGTAGGAGCAGGCCTCCGGCGGCAGGTGGAAGTCGACGATCTCGGGGAACAGCTTCTGCAGGATCGGCACGAACAGCTCGTTCAGCGCCATCGCCAGCACCGAGGGCTCGTCGAACGGTGCGCGGCCCATGTAGCTGCCCTGGTAGATCGCGCCGCGGCGCAGGCGCATGCGCTCGATGGTGAGCACGGGGAAACGGTCCCGTGCGTTGTAGTAGCCGGTGTGGTCGCCGAACGGACCTTCCAGCGCGGTGTCGTCGGGATGGATGAAGCCTTCCAGCAGGATCTCCGCGCCGGCCGGCGCGTCCAGCCCGGTGAGCTCGCTGCGCCACAGCCGCGTGCGCTCGCCGCGCAGCAGGCCCGCGAACTCGTATTCGCTGAGCGTGTCCGGCACCGGCGCCACCGCGGCGAGCAGGGCGGCCGGATCGGTGCCGATCGCCACCAGTACGGGGAAGGGCTCGCGCGGGCGGTCCGTGCGCCAGTCGGCATGGTCCAGCGCGCCGCCGCGATGCGGCAGCCAGCGCATGATCGCGCGGTTCGGCGCGATCACCTGCTGACGGTAGATCGCCACGTTCTGCCGGCGCTTGCGGCTGCCGCGGGTGACCACCAGCCCCAGTGTGACCAGCCTGCCCGCATCGCCCGGCCAGCAGTGCTGGATCGGCAGGCGGGCAAGGTCGATGTCGCCGCCTTCCAGCGTTTCGTGCAGGAACGCGGCGTCTTCGACATGGCGCGGCGCCACGTGGGCAAGCTGGGCCAGCTCCGGCCAGCTGGCCAGTGCCTGGCGCAGGTTGGACGGCCAGCGCGGCTCCTTGATCGCGGCCAGCAACTGGCCCAGTTCGCGCAGGCTGGCCAGCGGCCGTCCGGCCAGCGCCAGCTCGATGCGACGGCGATGGCCGAACAGGTTGCCGAGGAAGGCATGGTCCGAACCAGCCGGCTGTTCCATCAGCAGGGCGGGTCCGCCTTCGCGCAGGGCGCGGTGGCACAACGCGGTGGTTTCCAGATGGGGATCGACCGGCGCCTGCACGCGCAGCAGTTGCTGCTGGCGTTCGAGCCGGTCGAGGAAGGAACGCAGGTCGTGGTGGCTCATCGTGCAAGCCTCGCCGGCCGCGGGCGGCCACGCATTGACGACGGTCAGCCCGAGTCAGCCCTGCGGTGGTTCCCAGCACCCGCTGGCGAGGCAGTGCTGCAGTGCTTCGCGTGCGGGTGCGAGGTCGATGTGGCGGGCGGCCAGCCACGCCGGATCGAACAAGGTCTCCCCATAGCGCACGCCCGGATCGCCCAGCAGGCTCACGATGCTGCCGCGCCCGCCGCGTGCGTGCATCGCCGCAGCCAGTTGCAGGCAGGCCACCAGGTTGGTGCCGGAGGAGCCGCCGTAGCGGCGGCCGAGCAGTTCTTCGAGCAACCAGGCGGCGGCGATCGAGGCGGTGTCGGAAACCTCGGTCACCTGGTCGACCACGTCGAACAGGAAGCCCGGCTCCACCCGCGGTCGGCCGATGCCCTCGATCAGGGTGGCGCTGCGGGCGAGCGCGGCGTGGTCGCGCGTGCGCCAGCCTTCGGCGAAGCCGCAACCCGCGGGCTCGGCCACGCACAGGCGCGTATCCAGGCGGCGGTAGCGCAGGTAGCGGCCGATGGTGGCCGAGGTGCCGCCGGTGCCGGCGCCGCAGACGATCCAGGCCGGCACCGGCTGCGGTTCGCGCGCCATCTGCTGCAGGATCGACTCGGCGATGTTGTTGTTGCCGCGCCAGTCGGTGGCCTGCACAGCGAGGCCGAACTGGTCGAGGTGGCAGGCGCCGCGCGCGGCGTGTCCGGCGGCGCGTGCGTGCACCTGCGACGGGTCCTCCACCAGGTCGCAGCGGCCGCCCAGCGCCTGCACGTCGCGGATCTTGCGCGGGGCGGTGCAGGCCGGCATCACCGCGGTGAAGGACAGGCTGAGCAGCCGCGCGAACCAGGCCTCGGAGATCGCGGTACTGCCCGAGGAGGCGTCGACCACGGCCTGGCCTTCGCGCAGGCGGCCGTTGCACAGCGCGTAGAGGTAGAGCGAGCGGGCGAGCCGGTGCTTGAGGCTGCCGCTGGGATGCGCCGACTCGTCCTTGAAATAGAAGTCGATACCGGCGAAGCCAGGGAAGTTGAGCTTGAGCAGGTGGGTGTCGGCCGAGCGCGCGGTCTCCTGCGCCAGCATGTCCAGGGCGTCGTGCACCCAGCGGCGGGAGCTTTCGCGTGGCGATGGCATTGCCGGCGAGATGTTTTCCATGGGGACTCCGGCTTGGCCCGGTCCGGCGCGCCCACGCCGGAACGGATTCGGAACGGCGGTCACGTGGCCTTGGCCTACTTGCCCAGGCTCAACGTGCCCTGCATCAGCGCGGCATGGCCGGGGAAGGTGCAGAAGTAGGCGTATTGCTCGCCGGCCTTGAGCCTGTCCACGTTGATCGTCGCGGTGTCGGACTGGCCGCCGCCGATCAGCCTGGTGTGGGCGATGATGCGGGTGTCGCCGGGCTTCTCGTAGCTGTCGGCGGCACCGGCCTGCATGCCGTCGGCGAGCACGCCGGCCTCGTCGGAGGCATGCGCCAGCACCCAGTTGTGGCCCATCGAGGTCACCGGCAGCTTGCCGGTGTGCTTCAGCGTGAGCTTGAAGCTCTTGCAGGCCTTGGGCACGGTAATGGACTTGACGTTGTACTGCATCGCATCGCTGGCCTCGATGGTGGCGCTGCACTCGGCGGCCATCAGCGGGCTGCAGGCGAGGCCGAGCAGGGCGAGGGCAATCAGTTTGCGCATGGGTATCGCTCCCTGGAAAAGTGGTCGGAGCGATTCTGCGGACTGCGCCGCGGGGCGGCACTGACCTAGGTCAGTCGCCGGCCGTGCGACGCGGGATCGGCCTGCGGCGGCGCGGCGCGCGCGCCGCCGGGTCGCGATGCGCGAGTGCGCAGCAGGCGCTTGCTATGCCAGCGCCCAGGCGATCTCCCGTCCCGCCCGGAACGGGATGCAGGTGCTGTCGGCGAAGGGCAGGGCTTCGGGCACGGTCCAGGGTTTGCGTTCCAGCGTGATCTTGCCGCGGTTGCGCGGCAGGCCGTAGAAGTCCGCGCCGTGGAAGCTGGCGAAGGCCTCCAGCCGGTCGAGCTTGCCGGCCAGCTCGAAGGCTTCGGCGTACAGCTCGATCGCGGCGTGCGCGGTGTAGATGCCGGCGCAACCGCAGGCGGCCTCCTTGGCCCCGCGTGCGTGCGGCGCGCTGTCGGTGCCGAGGAAGAAATGCGGGTCGCCGCTGGTGGCCGCTTCCACCAGGGCCTGGCGATGCGTCTCGCGCTTCAGCACCGGCAGGCAGTAGTGGTGCGGGCGGATGCCGCCCTCGAAGATCGCGTTGCGGTTGAGCAGCAGGTGGTGCGCGGTGATGGTGGCGCCCACATGCGCGGGCGCCGCGCGGATGAACTCCGCCGCGGCGCGCGTGGTGATGTGCTCCAGCACCATGCGCAACTGCGGGAAACGCGCGCGCAGCGGGATCAGGTGGCGCTCGATGAAGACGTGCTCGCGGTCGAAGATGTCCACGGCCGGATCGGTGACCTCGCCGTGCATCAGCAGCGGCAGGCCGTGCCGCTCCATCGCTTCCAGTACCGGATACACGTGCGCCAGGTCGCGCACGCCGGCCTGCGAGTTGGTGGTGGCGCCGGCGGGGTAGTACTTCACCGCGTGCACGATGCCGCTGGCCCTGGCACGTGCGATTTCCTCCGGCGCGGTGGCTTCGGTGAGGTACAGCGTCATCAGCGGCTGGAAGCGCGTGTCCGCCGGCAGGCCGGCGAGGATGCGCGCGCGATAGGCCTCGGCCTGCGCCACCGTGGTCACCGGCGGCTTGAGGTTGGGCATCACGATCGCGCGGGCGAACTGCCGCGCGGTGTCGGCCACCACCGAGCCCAGCGCGGCCCCGTCGCGCAGGTGCAGATGCCAGTCGTCCGGACGGGTGATTTCGAGGCGCGTGGACGACATGGCGATGCTGCTCCGTGGGACGGATCGTGGGCGGCAGGTAGGTGCCGCCGGAACGGGGCCGCCATGGTATCGGATCGACGAGGCGCCTTGGCGCGGTCGGCCACGGGCGGACCATGACCATTGACCCATGAATGCGGCCCGGGGGAACGCTAGATTCGAAAATTCTTGCGATAAGCCACTCGGGGAAAATCGTGATCAAGCCTTGCATATGGGTGTTGTGCCTGGGTTTCAGCAGCATGCTCCTGGCCCAGGAGCCGGTGGATCTGGAGATGGCCGGCCGCATCCGCCAGGAAGCCTTCCACCATTCGCAGGTGATGGACATCCTCGGCCATCTCACCGAGGACATCGGCCCGCGTCTCACCAACTCGCCGCAGATGGCCCAGGCCAACGCCTGGACTAGGGAGAAGTTCCAGGGCTGGGGCCTGGCCAAGGTGCACGACGAGGCCTTCGACGACTTCGGCCGTGGTTGGGAATTCAGCACGGCCAGCGTGGAGATGCTGGCGCCCCGCACCGCGCCGCTGTACGCGCTGCCCAAGGCGTGGACGCCCAGCACCAATGGCCCGGTCGAGGGCGAGGCGATGCGCGTCAGCATCAAGTCCCGCAAGGACCTGGAGCAGTACAGGGGCAAGCTCAAGGACAAGATCCTGTTGCTGGACGACGCGCGCGTGTACAAGCCCGGCACCGAAGCCGACTGGCAGCGCTACGACGAAGCCGGCCTCGCCGGACTGCAGGGCTTCGCCCTGCCGAAGGACGCGAAGCGCGACCGTGCCGCCATCCTCAAGCGCTATGCCGAGCGGCAGGCACTGGCGCGCGCGACCAATGAGTTCTTCGTCGCCGAGGGCGTGCTCGCCACCATCGGCATCAGCGGCTGGGACAACGGCATCCTCCGCGTGGGCGGCGGCGGTTCGCGCCGCGCCGGCGAATCCGCGGGCGTGCCGGAACTGGCGATGATGGCCGAGCACTACAACCCGCTGGTGCGCGCGCTGGAGCGCAAGGAGACGGTGAAGCTGCGCGTGGACGTCAAGGCGCGCTTCACCGACGACAGCAACCAGCCCGGCCACAACACGATCGCGGAGATCCCCGGCAGCGGCGGCAAGGCGAACGAGGTGGTGATGCTGGGCGCGCACATGGATTCCTGGCACACCGGCACCGGCGCCTCCGACAACGGCGCCGGCGTGGCGGTGATGATGGAGGCGATGCGCATCCTGAACGCCGTGGGCGCGAAGCCGAAGCGCACCATCCGCGTGGCGCTGTGGAGCGGCGAGGAGCAGGGCCTGATCGGCTCGCGCGCCTACGTGGCGAAGCACTTCGCGGCGTATCCGGAGCCCACTGATCCCGCGCAGAAGGCGCTGCCGGCTTTCCTGCGCGAGCCCGCCGGCGCGCTGCAGAAGCAGCCCGGGTACGAGCGCTTCGCGGCCTATTTCAACATGGACAACGGCTCGGGCCGCTTCCGCGGCATCTACGCGCAGGAGAACACCGCGGCGATGCCGATCTTCAGGGCCTGGCTGGAGCCGTTCCACGACGTCGGCGCCACCACCGTGACCAGCCGCAACACCGGCAGCACCGACCACGTCTCCTTCGACGCCGTGGGCCTGCCGGGCTTCCAGTTCATCCAGGACCGGCTCGACTACTTCTCGAATGTCCACCACAGCAACCTGGACACGCTGGACCACGTTTCCGCCGACGACCTGAAGCAGGCCGCCGCCATCGTCGCCTTCTTCGCCTGGCAGGCCGCGCAGCGCGAGGAAAAGCTGCCGCGCAAGCCGCTGGCGCAGGATTGACAGCTTGACTCCCCGCTCCCTGCAAGAGAAGGGAGCGGGTGCGGTCGAAGCGTCCAATGTTTGCCCCTTCGACTTCGGCCCTGCGGGCCTGCGCTCAGCGCGAACGGGCGTAGGTTCGGCAGGGCCTCGGCGCCGGTCGGGATGGGATGAGTCGCACCGCTTGAGGCCCGCCCCCCGGCGTGGGAGGATCCCGCCAATGAGCAGCCCGCCCGCCCCGGCAACGCGCCTGCGCGACCTCGCCCGGCTGCGCCGCGTGCGCGACCGCATCGACCGCGAATACGCGCAGCCGCTGGATGTCGAGGCCCTGGCGCATGCCATCGGCATGTCGGCCGGGCATCTCAGCCGGCAGTTCAAACTCGCCTTCGGCGAATCGCCCTACAGCTACCTGATGACGCGCCGCATCGAGCGCGCGATGGCGCTGCTGCGCCGCGGCGACCTCGGCGTCACCGAGGTCTGCTACGCAGTGGGCTGCGCCTCGCTGGGCACCTTCAGCACCCGTTTCACCGAGCTGGTCGGCATGTCGCCCAGTGCGTACCGCCGCGAGGCGGCGCTCGCGACGGCCGGGATGCCGTCCTGCATCGCGCGGCAGGTGACGCGACCGGTCAGGAATCGAGAAGCGCCGGCCACCGAGCCGGATCTAGCATGACGATACCGCCACCACAGATCGGCCCAGTCATGGACATCAGCATTCACGCCAGCTTCCTCCCGCACAGCGATCCGGACGCCTCGCTGGCGTTCTACCGCGACATCCTCGGTTTCGAGGTGCGCAACGACGTCGGCTATGGCGGCATGCGCTGGATCACCGTCGGCCCTGCCGGCCAGCCCGGTACTTCCATCGTGCTGTATCCACCGGCTGCCAGCCCGGGCGTCACCGACGACGAAAAACGCACCATCGCCGAGATGATGGCCAAGGGCACCTACGCGATCGTGCTGCTGGCGACCCCGGACCTCGATGCCAGTTTCGAGCGCATCCAAGCCAGCGGCGCCGAGATCGTCGAGGAACCGACCATGCAGCCGTACGGCGTGCGCGACTGCGCCATCCGCGATCCGGCCGGCAACCTGCTGCGCGTGCAGGAGCGGCGCTGAGCCTTTCGATATCCACGCTGCGAGGAAATCCCATGAGTCCGGCTGCAAAGAAGACCCCACGCAAGACCGCCGCGGCACCCGGCAAGAAAACCGGTTTCAGCGCCGAGGAGCAGGCTGCGATGAAGGCCTACGCCAAAGAGCTGAAGGCGCAGGCACGCGCGGACAGGAGCAGGGCAGACGGCGAGCGCGAGCTGCTGGCGGCGATCGCCGCGATGCAGGAGCCCGACCGCGCCATGGCCGGGCGGCTGCATGCCCTGGTCAAGGCCCACGCCCCGGAGCTGGTGCCGCGGACGTGGTACGGCATGCCGGCGTATTCCAGGGACGACAAGGTCGTCTGCTTCTTCAAGGATGCGCAGAAGTTCAAGGACAGATACGCCACCTTCGGCTTCAACGACAAGGCCAGGCTCGACGACGGCGCCATGTGGCCGACCGCGTTCGCGCTCAAGGCCATGAACGCCGAGGTGGAGAAGCGCATTGCCGCGCTGCTGAAGAAGGCGCTGGGCTGAGCGGCTCGTTCCCGTTCGTACGGCGGCCTTCCCAAGCTCCGTTCAATGTCTCCGCATGGCGGCCATTCGAAGGCAACCCCAGCACCTGTCACTTTCGGGGCCGGGTCTGTTTGCCCGCATCCCGGCGTCATCACTCGGTCGTGGACGGACGTCCACTCCTCGCTCCTCAGAGCCTGTTCACGATCTCCTGAGCAGTAATGCCAGAAAGGCCAAGTGGACGAACTGCAAGCTGGTGTGGAGCTTACGCTCGCAGTTCTTCCAGAGCCTTCGGTTCTTCTCCAGCCATGCGAAACTGCGTTCGACGACCCATCGCTTGGGCATGACCTTGAACGTATGCAGCTCGCTGCGTTTGGCGATCTGCACCGTGACGTGTTCGCCCACAATCGCCTGGACATCCTGAGCGAAGGGGCGACCCACATAACCGCTGTCGGCCAGCACGCTCTGCACCTTGGCCAGACCGGCTTTGCAACGAGCGAATGCCTTGAGGGCACCCTTGCGGTCGGTCACATCGGCCGTCGTCACCGCGATCGCATGCGGTAACCCTTGCGTGTCCACGGCGATATGCCGCTTGATTCCCGAGACCTTCTTGCCGGCGTCATAGCCCTTCTGGCTCGCCGTGTCGCTGTTCTTCACGCTCTGCGCGTCCACGATCAAGAACGTACTTGAGACGTTGCGCCCCTGTCGCGCGCGGGCCGCGCCAACCTGATTTTTTGAGCGCCCGCTCCAGCAGGCTCTTTCCATCATCATCCGGTTCGCTCCACTTGGCGAAGTACGCGTGCACCGTGCGCCACTTGGGGAAATCGCTGGGCAACGCCCGCCACTGGCAGCCCGTACGTAGTAGGTACAACACCGCGCACCACACTTCATACAGATCCACCGTGCGTGGCTTGGTTCGCTTGCGTGCCTGCTCCAGAAGCGGACGAATCTCTTCGAATCGTTCCCGGCTCAGATCACTTGGATATCTCTTCTTGCGCATCCGCCCATTGTCTTTCCTTTGGAAAAGATCGTGAACAGGCTCTTAGAGCCGAGTCCATCCATGGACTCTCCCCGCGTGCCTTCGTTCTTCCTTGGCCTGCGCGCAAACAGCTCCCGGCGCGGGCCACGCAGAGATCGTAAACAGACTCTAAGATGAGGCTCCGCTCCCCGACCGAGGCAGCCAGCCATGCGCACGACCCTTCCACGTACATGCCGTGTCCTTCTGGGGTTGGCGCTCGCATTGCCGGCTCCGTGGGCCGCCGCAGCCAGTCCAGTGCCCGTGGTGCATGTCGACGCCGGTACGTTGTCGGGTATCCGTGACGCCAGGGCCGGCCTGGACGAATTCAGGGGTATCCCGTATGCCGCGCCGCCGGTCGGCGCGCTGCGCTGGAAGCCGCCGCAGCCGGTGGCCGCATGGCAGGGCGCGCGCGCGGCCGACCGCTTCGGCCCGCGCTGCATGCAGCGCGGCCTGTTCGGCGACATGGTGTTCCGCTCCAGCGGCATGAGCGAGGATTGCCTCTACCTCAACGTATGGACGCCTGCGCGGCGCGAAGGCGGCAAGCTGCCGGTGCTGGTGTACTTCTACGGCGGCGGCTTCGTCGGCGGCGACGGCTCGGAACCGCGCTACGACGGCGCCAGCCTGGCCAGGCGCGGCATCGTCACGGTGACGGTGAACTATCGCCTCGACGTGTTCGGTTTCCTCGCGCTGCCTGCGCTGGCGGCCGAGTCGCCGCAGCATGCCGCTGGCAACTACGGCCTGCTCGACCAGGTCGCCGCGCTGCGCTGGGTGCACGACAACATCGCCGCGTTCGGCGGCGATCCTGAGCAGGTCACGATCGGCGGCGAGTCGGCCGGTTCGATGTCGGTCTCGGCGCTGATGGCCTCGCCGCTGTCGAAGGGGCTGATGCAGCGAGCCATCGGCGAGAGCGGTGCCGTGCTCGGCAATCTCAAGCCGCCGCCGCTGGATCTGTCCGAGCGCCAGGGCGAGGCCTTCATGCAGCATGTCGGCGCGCATTCGCTGGCCGACTTGCGCGCGATGAAGGCGGACGCCCTGCTCAGGGTCTGCGGCGACAAGGGCGTGGCCGAATTTGGCCCCACCCTCGATGGCTGGTTCCTGCCGCGTTCGCCCGAGGCCATCTACGCCGCCGGTGCGCAGGCGCATATCCCGCTGCTGGTCGGTTCGAATTCACAGGAGGGTTATTACCCGTACCTGCTCGGCAAGCTGGCCCCCACGCCGGCCAACTACCGTGCCGCGGTGCAGCGGCAGTTCGGCGGGCATGCGGAGGAGGCGCTCAAGCTCTATCCGGGGCGCGACGATGCGGAAGTGAAAGCCTCCGGTACCGCGTTGTCGGGCGACCAGTTCATCGCCTTCGCCACCTGGCGCTGGATGGACTGGCAGCACCGCACCGGCGGCGCGCCGGTGTACTACTACCATTTCGGGCAACCGCGCCCAGCGAAGCGCGACGGCAGCGCCGGCCCGGATGCCGGCGCCGTGCACAGCGGCGAGATCGAATACGCGTTGGGCAACCTGGACGGCAACGCGGTCTATGCGTGGACGGATACCGACCGCCGTGTCTCGGCGACGATGGAGGCCTACTGGGCCAACTTCATCAAGACGGGCGACCCGAATGGTGCCGGCTTGCCGCACTGGCCGGCCGTAGCCGCGAAGGACGGCGGCCTGCTGCGTCAGGCGATCGGCGCGGATACGCACAGCTTCGTCGACCACAACGCGGCGCGCTACGGGTTCCTCGAGCGTTTCGAGCCCGACGCGCACTTGTGACGGGCCACGCAGAGACCGTAAACAGGCTCAGCGCCGGATCGCCAGCACTCCGTCCAGCGCCAGCTGCGCCTTGAAGCCGGCTTCCTCCAGCCGCTTCGCCACCTCGCGCGGCACGTCGCGGCCGCTGGTGAGCTTGTTGGGGCTGCCGGTGTAGTGGAACAGCCGGCCGCCGCGGCGCAGCACGCGGGCAAGCTCGCGGTAGAACGCCAGCGAGTACAGTTCGCCGGCGATGCCGAAACGCGGTGGGTCGTGCAGCAGCGCGTCCACCGAGGCGTCGGCGACCGGGGCGATGGCCTGCGACACGTCGGCGTGTTCGAGTCCGAGGCGGCCGCCGCTGCCCCGGGATCGGGCGACCACGGATTGAGCGTGCGCAGCCACAGCACGTCCGGATTCTTCTCGAAGGAGCGGATGTGCGCCGCGCCCGCCTCCAGGCAGCAGGCCGCGAAATAGCCCAGGCCGCCGCAGGTGTCCAGCACGTTCTTGCCGCGCGGTTCGACCAGCGCCACCTTGCGGCGCGCGTCGTCCAGCGGCGATTCCTTCGAGGTGGGCAACATCTTGATGCCGTCGATCTCGAAGGTGGGCGCGCCCCACTCGGTGGGCACCAGCTTGATCAGCGCACCGGAAAAGCGCGCCGCCGGCGCGAAGGCGCCGCCGTCCCAGTAGTGGATGCTGCGGTCTCTCGGTACGGCGGGATACGGATAGCGCACGTCGCGCCACTGCCAGGCGTCGGCGTGCAGCAGGGCGATGCCGGTCGAGCGATCCAGGTCCAGCGAACCGGTCCATTCGCCGGCGCCGGCATTGCGTGCGGCGAGTAGCGTCGTGGCGGTGGCGCGGGTCAGCAGGGGGCCGGTGTAGTGCGACACGCAGGGGAATCTCCACAGGATTGATGTCGGGCGCGCGGTCGTGGCGCTCACCCGCAGGTTGCGGGGCGTTCCCGCGCATGGGCGCCTATTGTGCCTGCTCGCGGCAGCAGGCCGGCACAAGGCCGCGCAGCCAGCGATGCGCCGGGTCGGCGTCGAACCGCGGGTGCCACATCTGCGAGACTGCGATCGGCGCGGTCTGCACCGGTAGCGGAAAGCTCACGATGTTGGGCGGGCCGGCTGGCGAACACGCTGCCTGCGTGGCATCGAAGAATGAAGCGGTCGTCAGCACCACCAGGTCGGAGGCGCCGGCGACCGCCAGCGGCGCTATGCTGGCCGCTGGCGCACGTGCCGGTGCGGGAGATTGTAGATGCCAGCTTTTGCCGCGAACAAAAACCTCTTGCTCATCGGCGCCTCGCGCGGCCTGGGCCTGGCGCTGGCGCAGGCCTACCTCAAGCGCGGCTGGAATGTCGTCGCCACCGAGCGTGACGCAGGCGCGTCCGGCCTGCGCGGCTTGGCGCAGGCCGGCGGCGGGCGGCTCGACGTGGAGAACGTCGACATCAACCACCCGGAGCAGGTGGCTGCGCTGCATGCGCGGCTGGCGTCGCGGCGCTTCGACATGCTGTTCGTCAATGCCGGCGTCACGAACGCTGGCCACGAGACGATTGCCGATGTGTCGACCGACGAGTTCGTGCGCGTGATGGTCACCAATGCGCTGAGCCCGCTGCGCGTGCTCGAAGCCCTGCAGGGGCTGGTGTCGCCGGACGGCACGATAGCCATCATGTCGTCCGGGCAGGGCAGCGTCGCCAACAACGAGCGCGGCGGCCACGAGCTGTATCGCGGCAGCAAGGCCGCGCTCAACATGTTCATGCGCAGCTACGCCGCCCGCCACGCGGGAGACGCCAGGACGCTGCTGCTGTTGGCGCCCGGCTGGGTGCGCACCGGACTGGGTGGCCCCGATGCGCGCCTGAGCATCGACGAGAGCATCCCGCATCTCGTGGACACCATCGAGGCGCAGGCGGGCAGGGCGGGGCTGCAGTACCTCGATTACCTGGGGCGGCGCGTGCCGTGGTGACGGCGCCGCTGCGGCTCGATCGCCTGCGCGTCAACCGGCGGCGGGCGACAGGCGCGCCGTGATCTGCGCCGCCAGTGCGGCGGCGTCCTGGTCCCGGTCGACCTCGACCACCGCGCGGCGGTAGTGCTCGTGGTCCAGTTCCAGCGTCAGGCAGCGGGCGGGATCGTGGAAGTCGTAGAACATCACGCCTTCGCCGGTGTAGAAGCTGCCGGCCACCTTGATGCCGGGGATGTTCGTGCCGATGCGGAAGCCGCGGAACCACGCTTCCGGTACCGGTCTGGCGTGCGCCGCCTGGATGTGGCGATACGGGATGTGCAGCGAACCGTGCAGTGCCAGCACCTCGTCCAGCGGGCTCAGTTGCATGCTGACGCGGTCGGCCTCCAGTTCCACGCGGGCCATGGTGGCGATCTCCGTCGGGAAGGGCATCCAGTGTAGGACCGCGCCACGGCGGCGCCGGCATGACTTGTGGCACCTCTTTGCCGTTTCCTCACGATGGCGGGGGCATAGTTGTGGGACTGCGGCCCGGGCCGCGTCGTTCAGGAGTCGTGCCATGACGAAACGTTTCATGCGTGGATTGCCGATCCTGCTGCTGGCACTCGCCCTGCCGGTAGCCGCACAGGCGGCGGAGGCGGATGGCGCGGCATCGAAGCAGATCGCCACGGCCAGCGCACATGCCGGCATGGCGCTGGGGGCCGCGGACCTGGCGACCGCACACCTGCACCTGCACCATGTGGTGAATTGCCTGGTCGGGCCCGCGGGCAAGGGTTTCGATGCCAAGGCGCAGGATCCCTGCAAGGGCATGGGCCATGGCGCCATCGTCGACGCGAAGGGTGATGCCGCTGTCGAGGGCCGCCTGCACACGGCCCTGGGCCAGGCGGAGCAGGGGCTCAAGGCAAGCACGCTGGATGCCGCCCATGCCGACGCGAAACAGGCCATGGATACCCTGCAGGCAAAATGAGGCACGCGCGTATCAGCGACGGTTTGCTGGCCTGGGTCCCGTATCACCACGACAACGGAGACGCGCGATGAAGCTTTCCGTGCTTGCATGCGCATGGGCGACGACGCTGGCCTGCGCGGCCTGCTCGCAAGGGCCGCAGACAGCGGTGGCCCCGGCATCTTCCGCATCCGCGGCCGGCACGCCGGCCGGCGCGATGACGGCGGCCGGCCATGCCGCCACGACTGCGGTGATGCCTCCTGCGCCGGCGCCGACCTACCTGCACGACCTGCTGCAACGCCCGGACTTCGTGAAGGCGCTGGATGCGCTGCATGGCGCCCAGGGCCTGCCGCCCTGGGTGCGCAAGGGCGGCACGGCGACGCCGGCGCAGACCGTGCAGGTGGACGGCAAGCCGATGCTGCTGGCGACTGCGTGCAAGCCGCACGACTGCCCCACTGAGCGGGTGGCCCTGCTGTATGACGCGCAGGATCGCGCGATGTGGGGTCTGTTCGCGCAGCGTCCGGAGGACTTGTCGCCCGCGGTCGACCCCGACGACAGCTCGCAGGACCAGCTCACCTGGCTGGGCGCGCCGGACCAAGCCCGGCGCGAGTTGCTGCGCGATGCGCTGTATGCGCATTGAGCGCCGCGTCACGCAGGCTTGATCGCATCGCGCGTCCAATGAACGGGATGCGCCGCGTTCGGGCGGCGCCTTTTCCCGTGGAGCATTTGCATGAGCACGATCAAGGTGGCGGTACTGGTGGGCAGCCTGCGCAAGGCGTCGATCAACAAGCGGCTGGCGCGCGCGGTGGAGCGGCTGGCGCCCAAGGAATTCGCCTTCGGGCACGTCCGCATCGACAACCTGCCCTTGTACGACCAGGATTTCGATGCCGATTACCCGGCCGAGGCCAAGCGCCTGAAGCGCGAGATCGAGGCCGCCGACGCGCTGCTGTTCGTCACGCCGGAGTACAACCGCGGCGTGCCTGGCGTGCTGAAGAACGCGCTCGACATCGCCTCGCGTCCGTGGGGAACGAATTCCTTCGCCGGCAAGCCGGGCGCGGTGATCGGCGCCTCGATCGGCGCCACCGGCAGCGCGCTGGCGCAGCAGCACCTGCGCAACTCGCTGGTGTTCCTCGACGTGGCGACGCTGGCGCAGCCCGAAGTGTTCGTGCAGTTCAAGGACGACGGCCTGATCGATGCCGAGGGCCATGTCGCCAACGAGGGCACGCAGAAATTCCTGCAGGGCTTCGTCGACCGCTACGCGGCCTGGGTGAAGCAGCACCTGAAATAGGGCGCGTCACGCCCGGTCCGTAGGAGCGCACCCTGTGCGCGATGGCTTTTGCTTCGATCAAGCACCAGAGCCATCACGCACAGGGTGCGCTCCTGCACGCGTGGCGAGGCGGGAGCGATCACGTCTCCGCGCCGCAGAACTTCTCCAGCAACTGCTGTTGCGCGTCGCGCACCGACTCGTCGGGCGCGCGCGTCACCGGCCGGTAACTGCCGTCGGCCTGCAGCTCGGTGGAGCCGACGTTGTCGGCGAGGTAGAGCTCCAGCGCGCTGAAGATGCGCTGCTGCAGCTTCTTGCCCTCGATCGGGAACGCGCATTCCACGCGGCGGTCCAGGTTGCGCTCCATCAGGTCGGCGCTGGAGAGATACAGCCGCGGTTCGCCGTCGTTGGCGAACCAGTAGGCGCGGCTGTGTTCCAGGAAGCGGCCGATCACCGAGCGCACGCGGATGTTGTCCGACACGCCGGGCATGCCCGGGCGCAGGCAGCACATGCCGCGTACGATCAGGTCGATGCGCACGCCGGCGATGCTGGCCTTGTACAGCGCGCGGATCATCTTGGGATCGGTGAGCGCGTTGATCTTGATCAGGATGCGCGCGTCCCGGCCGGCCGCGGCGTTCGCCGCCTCCTGCGCGATCAGGTCGAGCAGGCCCTGCTTCAGCGTGAACGGCGCCTGCAGCAGCTTGCGCAGGCGCAGCGCCTTGCCCATGCCGGTGAGCTGGCTGAACAGCTTGTGCACGTCCTCGCACAACGCCTCGTCGGAGGTGAGCAGGCTGTAGTCGGTATACAGCCGCGCGTTGCCGGTGTGGTAGTTGCCGGTGCCCAGGTGAGCGTAGCGCACCAGTTCGCTGCCCTCGCGGCGCTGGATCAGCATCAGCTTGGCATGCGTCTTGATGCCCACCACGCCGTAGATCACCATCGCGCCGGCCTGCTGCAGGCGCGAGGCGAGCGTGAGGTTGGACTCCTCGTCGAAGCGCGCGCGCAGTTCCACCACCGCGGTCACTTCCTTGCCCGCGCGCGCCGCGTCCACCAGGGCGTCGACGATTTCCGAATCGGCACCGGTGCGGTACAGCGTCTGCTTGATCGCCAGCACCTGCGGGTCCTTCGCGGCCTGGCGCAACAGGTCCACCACCGGTGCGAAGGATTCGTAGGGGTGCAGCAACAGCACATCCTGTTTCGCGATCACCGCGAACAGGTCCTCGGCGTGCTTCAGCACCTTCGGCAGCGCGGGTACGAAGGGTTTGTACTGCAACGCGGGGTAGTTCACCTTGTTGGCGATGCGGAACAGCCGCGCCAGGTTCACCGGGCCGTTCACCTCGTACAGCTCCGACTCGGCGAGGCCGAACTGCTTCAGCAGGTGGGCGGTGAGCGTCTTCGGGCAATTGTCGGCCACTTCCAGCCGCACCGCGTTGCCGAAGCGGCGCGAGTACAGCTCGCCGCGCAGCGCCAGCGCCAGGTCTTCCACGTCCTCGGGGTCGAGCGCGAGGTCGGCGTTGCGGGTCAGCCGGAACTGGTAGCAGCCGAGCACGTTCATGCCGGGGAATAGTTCCTCGGCGTGCGCGTGGATCATCGAGGACAGCAGCACGTAGCAGTCGCCGCCTTCGGCGATGTCGTCGGGCATGCGGATCAGCCGCGGCAGCACGCGCGGCGCCGGCACCACGGCCAGGCCGGAGTCGCGGCCGAACGCGTCGGTGCCGTCCAGCTGCACGATGAAGTTGAGGCTCTTGTTGACCAGCAGCGGGAACGGGTGGGTGGGATCCAGGCCGATCGGCGTGACCAGCGGCGCCACTTCCTCGCGGAAGTAGCGGCGCACCCACTGTTTCTGCTTGTGCGCCCACTGGTCGCGCCGCGCGATGCGGATGCCGTGCGCGCCCAGCTCCGGCAGGATGCGTTCGTTGAGGATCGCGTATTGCCGCTCGATCTGCCTGTGCGCGACCGCGCTGATCTCGGTCAGCGCCTGGCGCGGCGCCATGCCGTCGGCGCCGGGCAACTCGTGGTCCAGCGCGATCTGGCCCTTCAGCCCGGCCACACGGATCTCGAAGAACTCGTCCATGTTGCGCGAGAAGATCAAGAGGAACTTCAGCCGTTCCAGCAGCGGCGTGCGCTCGTCCAGCGCCTGGTCCAGCACGCGGATATTGAACTGCAGTTGCGACAGCTCGCGGTTGAGGTACAGCCGGCGTTCGCCGAGGTCGGGCGCGGCGGCCGCGTCGTTGGCCGCCGCGCCCGTGGCGGCGGGCGAGGGCTTGCGGGGAGCGTGTGAACTCATCGATGCATATCCGTGGTGCGCGTGCTGCGCCGAGCCATGCCGGCATGGTACCCCGGCGGTTCGCGCGCCCCGCGCATGGGCGTGGACGACACCGTGCCGCCGTTTCATGACGGAGCGATGACACCGGCCGCGGTTCAGGCTGCAGCGCCTTCGCGGCTGTCGCGGGCGTGCATCGCCAGATAGCGGCTGGGCGGAGCGCCGAGGGCACGGCGGAACGCGGCGCTGAACGCGCTGGCGCTGGCGTAGCCCAGCTCGATCGCGACGGTGGTGACCGGCTCCCCGCCGCCCAGCCGGGTCAGCGCCGCCAGCAGGCAGGCCTGCTGGCGCCACGCGGCGAAGCTCATGCCGGTCTGCTGGCGGAACAGCCGGGTGAAGTGGCGCCGGCTCATGCCGGCCTTGTGCGCCATCGCGTCGATGTCGATTTCCAGCGCCGGCGCGGCGAGCAGGGCGCGGCACAGCCGCCGCAGGCGCGGTTCCTCGGGCAGCGGCGTATTCAGCGGCAGCGCGGGCATGGCGCGGATTTCGTCCAGCAGCAGCGCCATCACGCGGCCGTCGCGGCCATCCAGCGCGTATTCCAGCGGCAGGTCCACCGCCTCCAGCAGCAAGGCGTGCAGCAGCGGCGACACCTCGATCACCTGGCAGTGCGCGGGCAGGCCCGCGGCGTCGGCGGCTTCGCGCCGCACGTACACGCTGCGGGTGGAGACCTCGCCGCTCATGTGCACCTCGTGCGGTACGCCCGGCGGTATCCACAGCGCGCGTCGCGGCGGCACCACCCAGCTGCCGCGGTCGGTCACCACGCTGACCACGCCGGTGGATGCGTAGAGCAACTGGGCACGCTTATGTGCGTGCGCGGGCAGTATGTCGCCGGCGGCGTAGTCGTTGCCGGTGGCCACGACGTCGCGCGGCGCGTTTTCGTAGGCATCGACGCGGGTGTGGCGCATACAGGAACCTGCCCAATGTCTTCGGTATGGCCCGGATTCGACAGATTTTGACCCGAAGGCGCATGCGGGCCGCCTCCCGGCGCATTATCGTGTGCGCTGCGATGGATGCAAGGTGCGCCGCCGCGACCCTGGCCCCCACGCCTGAACCCGATCCACTTCACCAGGCGTCATGCCCGTGCAAGCGGGCATCCATGTTGCCTTGTGAGGCCGATGAAGTTGGACTCCCGCTTGCGGGGCATGACGTCGTCGGCAAGTGCGAGACATTCACCATTTCCTCCGCGATTCCGGTTGATCCCCATGCAGACCCGCGTCGACGCCATTCCGCTGCCTTCCACTGCCACGCCGCCTGCGGCGGCCGAGGAGCGCACCCAGTTCACCGTGCTGGGCGCGATCAGCTTCTCGCACCTGCTCAACGACATGATCCAGTCGCTGATCCTGGCGATCTATCCGCTGCTGAAGAGCGGCTTCCACCTCAGCTTCGCCCAGGTCGGCCTGATCACGCTGACCTACCAGATCACCGCCTCGCTGCTGCAGCCGCTGGTGGGCATGGCGACCGACCGCCGCCCGATGCCGTATTCGCTGGCCGCGGGCATGGGCTTCACCCTGGGCGGCCTGCTGCTGCTGGCGACCGCGCCGAGCTTCCCGGTACTGCTGCTGGCGGCGGCGCTGGTGGGCACCGGCTCGTCGATCTTCCATCCCGAATCCTCGCGGGTGGCGCGCATGGCCTCGGGCGGCCGCCCGGGGCTGGCGCAGTCGGTATTCGTGGTGGGCGGCAACTTCGGCGCCTCGCTGGGGCCGCTGCTGGCGGCCTGGATCATCGTGCCGCACGGGCGCGGGAGCGTGGCGTGGTTCGCGCTGGCGCCGCTGCTGGCGATCGCGGTGCTGGTGCAGGTAGGCCACTGGTACGCGCGCCACCACGCCAACCGCAGCAAGTCGCGCGCCCGCCGCGCGCCGATGCGCGAGCTGTCGCCGGGCATGGTGAAGACCTCGCTGCTGATCCTCACCGTGCTGATCTTCTCCAAGTATTTCTACATCGCCAGCATCAGCAGCTATTACACGTTCTACCTGATGCACAGCTTCAACGTGTCGGTGCAGAACGCGCAGGTGCACCTGTTCGTGTTCCTGGCCTCGGTGGCCGCGGGCGTGCTGATCGGCGGCCCGCTGGGCGACCGGGTGGGGCGCAAGTGGGTGATCCTGGGCTCGATCCTCGGCGTGGCGCCGTTCACCCTGCTGCTGCCGCACGCCAACCTGTTCTGGACCGGCGTGCTCAGCGTGGTGATCGGCCTGGTGCTGGCCTCGGCCTTCACCACCATCATCGTCTACGCGCAGGAACTGGTGCCGGGCCGCATCGGCATGATCTCCGGCGTGTTCTACGGCCTGGCCTTCGGCATGGGCGGCCTGGGCGCCGCGGTGCTGGGCAAGCTGGCCGACCTCGACGGCATCGGCTATGTCTACCAGCTGTGCGCCTACCTGCCGCTGATCGGCGTGTGCGCGATCCTGTTGCCGGATATCGAGAAGCCGGGGAAGAAGGCGTGAGGTTCTACCCGTAACGCTGGTCGCTACCCCTCCGTCATCCCGGCCTGCGCCGGGATGACGAGCGAAATGAGGTCCCGTAGTCGTGCCTGGACGGGGCCTTGTTCTTTCAGCGGCGCAGGTTGCTGCGCGCCAGCTCGACCAGCTCGTCACCGCGGCCGTTCATCACGGTGCGCAGCGCCCACAGGCTGAAGCCCTTGACCTGTTCGAGCTGGATCTTCGGCGGCATCGACAGTTCCTGACGGTTGGTGCGCACGTCCACCAGCGCGGGGCCGTCGTGCGCGAAGGCTTCGCGCACCGCGTTTTCCAGCTCGCCGGGATCCTCCACGCGCACGCCGTGGATGCCGACGGCGCGCGCCATCGCGGCGAAGTCGGGGTTGTCCAGCGACACGCCGGTGGGCAGGAAGCCGGCGGCCTTCATCTCCAGCTCCACGAAGCCCAGCGTACCGTTGTTGAACACCACGATCTTCACCGGCAGCTTGTGCTGGACCAGGGTGAGCAGGTCGCCCATCAGCATCGCGAAACCGCCGTCGCCGGACAGGCTGACGATCTGTCGCGTGGTATACGCGGTCTGCGCGCCGATGGCCTGCGGCATCGCGTTGGCCATCGAACCGTGCACGAAGGAGCCGAGCAGGCGGCGCTTGCCGTTCATGCGCAGGTAGCGCGCGGCCCAGATCGTGGGCGTGCCCACGTCGCAGGCGAACACCGCGTCCTCGCTGGCGAGCTGGTCCACCACCTTCGCCACGTATTGCGGGTGGATCGGTTTCTGGCCCGGCTTGCCGGTGGCGAGTTCGTCCAGTCCTTCGCGCGCCTTGCGGTAGTTGGCGAGGCTGGTCTTGAGATGGCCGTCGTCGCGCGCGGGCTTGAGGCGCGGCAGCAGCGCCTCGACGGTGGCGCCCACGTCGCCGACCAGGCCCAGGTCGAGCTTGCAGCGGCGGCCCAGGTTCTCGCCGCGCAGGTCGACCTGGCAGATCTTCGCGTCGCTGGGGAAGAACTGCCGGTACGGGAAGTCGGTGCCGAGCAGCAGCAGGGTGTCGCAATCCATCATCGCCTGGTAGCCGGAGCTGAAGCCGATCAGGCCGGTCATGCCGACATCGTTGGGGTTGTCCCACTCGATGTGTTCCTTGCCGCCCAGTGCGTGCACCACCGGCGCCTTCAGCGTGTCGGCCAGGCGCATCACCACGTCGTGCGCACCGGCGCAGCCGCGCCCGCAGAACAGGGTGACCTTGCGGCCGCCGGCCAGCAGTCCGGCCAGCTTGTCGAGCTGTTCGGGCGACGGCACCATCACGGGGGCGCTGGGCAGCAGGCTGGCGGCATCGGCGACCGGGCCGGAGGCCTCGGCCAGAGCGACGTCGCCCGGGATCACCAGCACGGATACGCCCCGCTGCGCGACCGCGGTGCGCACCGCGATCTCCGCGGCGCGGTGGATCTGGCTGGGGCTGCCCACCAGCTCGCAATAGTGGCTGCATTCCTGGAACAGGTTCTGCGGATGGGTTTCCTGGAAGTAGCCGCTGCCGATCTCCACCGATGGGATGTGCGCGGCGATCGCCAGCACCGGCGTGCGCGAGCGCTGCGCGTCGTACAGCCCGTTGATCAGGTGCAGGTTGCCGGGGCCGCAGGAGCCGGCGCATACCGCCAGCTGACCGGTGAGCTGCGCTTCGGCGCCCGCGGCGAACGCGGCGGCCTCTTCGTGCCGATAGTGGATCCAGCTCATCGCCTTGCGTTGGCGCAGCGATTCGGTGATGCCGTTGAGGCTGTCGCCGACCACGCCGTGGATGCGGCGCACGCCGGCGTTGGCGAGGGTTTCGACCAGCACGTCGGCGACGTTGCGGATGGGCATGGGGCGCTCCTGGGGAGGGGGAGTGCCCATGTTGTCACGGGGATTCTTCGGGCGGTGTGAAGGGTGGTCAAGAGTCTGTTCGAGATCTTCTCTCTCCAACTTTTTGCAGGGGGAGAGGGTTATGCGTTGTCGCAAGGAACAGAGCGGTTTCGGTCGCCTGCCGGCGCCCGAGCCACTTCTCTTTGCTGGCCCAAAGAGAAGTGGCCAAGAGAAATGGCCTTATTCAATCCGCCGGAACTACGAGCAGGCTATGTCGAGGACATTGGATCAACTTCCGGCGACGCGTCCTCCATCGCGGCCACACTTCGCCGTATCTGGAAACTGGGGGCTTTCCGGATCGCCGCCGGCGCGGGTTATGGGAAATTTTGAACAGACTCTCAGGGTGCGCCGACCACCACCGGTTCCGGCTCCAGCCGCACGCCGAACTTCGCCTGTACGGTGGCAATCACGTGCTGCGCGAAGGCCCACAGTTCGCCGCCGCTGGCGTGGCCGTGGTTTACCAGCACCAGGGCATGGCGGTTGGAGATGCCGGCGTCGCCGTCGCGGCTGCCCTTGAGGCCGGTGGCCTCGATCAGCCACGCGGCGGAGAGCTTGCAGCGGCCGCCGGCCTGCGGCCATGCTGGCAGTTCGGGGTGTTCGCGCTTGAGCGCTTCGGCTTGCGTGGCATCGACGACCGGATTCTTGAAGAAGCTGCCGGCGTTGCCGATCACCGCTGGGTCGGGCAGCTTGCGCGTGCGCAGGTGCACCACGGCCTCGGCGACGTGAAAGGGCGCGGGCCTGGCCACACTCATGCGCGCCAGCTCTTCGCGGATGCCGGCGTAGTCGAGCCTGAGTTCGCGCGAGCGGGGCAGGGCGAAGCGCACCGCGGTGACGATGTAGCGGCCGGGTTCGTGCTTGAACAGCGAGTCGCGGTAGCCGAACGCGCAGCTGGCGCGGTCGAGCTGGGCGATGCGGCGTTCGCGGGTGTCCCAGGCTTCCACGCTCTCGATGAACTCGGCGACCTCGGTGCCGTAGGCACCGATGTTCTGGATGGGTGCGGCGCCCACGGTGCCGGGGATCAGGATCAGGTTTTCCAGCCCCGCGTAGCCCTGGCCCAGCGACCAGCGCACGAAGTCGTCCCAGCGTTCGCCCGCGGCCACCGCGATGCGCGCGATGCGCGCGATGTCGCCATTCTGCTCCACCTGTACGCCGCGGGTTTCCATCGCCAGCACGGTGCCGTCGAAGTTGCCGGCGAGCAGCAGGTTGCTGCCTTCGCCCAGCACCAGCAGCGGCGCGTGGCGTACGGCGGGGAAGTCCAGCAGCTCGGGCAGCTTGCTGGCGTCGCGCAGCTCGGCCAGCAGCTTCGCGCGCGCGTTCACGCGCAGCGTGTTGCGGTTGGCGAGCGGGGCGTTCTCGGTGAGCGTGTAGCCGCCCATGTCGGTTTTTTCAGGCGGCATGCGCGTTTTCCTGCTGGCGGCGGATTTCGTCCACGCATTCGGCGATCAGGCGCGGCCCGCGGTAGATCAGGCCGGAATAGAGCTGCACCAGGTTGGCACCGGCGGCCAGCTTCTCCGACGCGTCGTTGCCGTCGAGGATGCCACCCACGCCCACGATGGGCATGCGCTCGCCCAGGCGCCGGCGCATGCCGCGCAGCACGCTGTTGGAAAGCGCGAACAGCGGCTTGCCGGACAGTCCGCCGGCTTCGCTGCCGCGCGGATCGTCTGCCACCAGGGTGCGG
Organism: Dorcoceras hygrometricum; assembly: GCA_001598015.1. NCBI lineage: Eukaryota > Viridiplantae > Streptophyta > Magnoliopsida > Lamiales > Gesneriaceae > Dorcoceras > Dorcoceras hygrometricum. The sequence goes on from KQ999293.1 coordinate 434,678, forward strand.
TCGATGGTGGTGTTGGTGCAGATCACGCCGTCGATGCCGGTGGCGAGCAGGGTTTCGGCGATGCCATCCTGCTCGTGCTCGGTGAGGTCGGGCGCGATCTTCAGCAGCATCGGCTTGCGTGTGCCGCCCTGCGAGCCGAGCTGCTCCTGCCGTTCGCGCAAGGTGGCGACGAAGCGACGCAGCGTGGCTTCTTCCTGCAGGTCGCGCAGGCCCTGCGTGTTCGGCGAGGAGATGTTCACCGTGATGTAGCTGGCGCGGTCGTACACCCGATCGAGGCACAGCAGGTAATCGTCCACCGCGCGCTCGTTCGGCGTGTCCTTGTTCTTGCCGATGTTGATGCCGAGCACGCCGCGGTAGCCGGACTGCTCCACGTTGCGCACCAGCGCATCCACGCCCGCGTTGTTGAAGCCCATGCGGTTGATGATGGCCTCGTGCCGCGGCAGCCGGAACAGCCGCGGCTTCGGATTGCCGAGCTGCGGCCGCGGCGTCACCGTGCCCACCTCGACGAAGCCGAAACCCAGCGCGCCCAGCGCGTCGAGATGGTCGGCGTTCTTGTCCAGGCCGGCAGCAAGGCCGACGGGATTCGGGAAGCGGATGCCGAAGGCTTCCACCGGCAGTTCGTCGGCAGGCCTGGCGACGAAGCGCATCAGCTCGCTGCGGTGGGCCACGTCGAGGCCATACAGGGTGAGGCCGTGTGCGGTCTCGGCATCCAATGCGAACAGCAGCGGGCGGAGCAGGTCGTACATGAAGTATCTCGGTGAAGAAAAGCGCGGCTAATCGGCTTTTGCCCGTCATCCCGGCGCAGGCCGGGATCCAGTGGCGATCATGCCCGGCCAGGCGGTGCGCTCACTGGATGACCAGCTTCGCTGTTGTGAAGCGCCTCTGGCCTGCGCCGGAATGACGAGCTAGAGCGTCCCCACGATGATGCGCGTGTCGTAGTCGAAGCTGATATGCCCGCCCTGCTGGCAACGTTCGAACAGCTCGCGCAGTGCGGCGATCATCGGCTCGTGCTGCGGATGGCCTTCCTTCGGTGCATAGGAAGAAGACATCAGCCGCCCGCGCAGCGCGTCGAAATCCAGCGACTGCTTGTGCTCGAAGCGCGCGACGCCGCGCCAGCCGGCGCCGAACCACGCGCGCATGCTGTCGTCGTCGGCATAGCGCTCGGCCACGCTGGTGTAGTCGGTCCCATAGCGCTGCAGCAGCGTCTCGTAGCCTTCGAGGAAGGGCGTGCCGGTGAGCCGGCGCGAGTTCCAGAAGATCGCGGCGAGGCCGCCGGGACGCAGGATGCGCGCGAACTCGCGCCGCGTGGATTCGGGATCAAACCAGTGGAAGGCCTGCGCCACCGTCACCAGGTCGACGCTGACGTCGGGCAGGTGGGTGGCGTCGGACGTGCCGTCGACGGCATTGAAGCCAGGCCGGTCGCCCAGCCAGGCGAGCGCCGCGTCGCGCATCGCCGCGTTCGGTTCCACCGCGGTCACCTCGTGGCCGGCGTCGAGGAACAGTTTGCAGGAGATGCCGGTGCCCGCGCCCACGTCGGCCACCTTCCAGGCGGGCGTGACGCCTTGCTCGCGATGCAGCCAGTCCAGCATCGCGGTCGGGTAGTCGGGGCGGTAGCGCACGTAGTCGGCGACGCGGTCGCTGAAGCGTTCGGTGGAATGCAGCTGGTTCATGGCATCAACCCGATAGGCCCTGGCCGCCGTCCACGCACAGCGTCTGGCCGGTGATCCAGCCGGCCCATGGCGAGGCGAGGAACAGGGCGGCGTGGGCGATTTCCTCCGGCCTGCCGTAGCGGCCGAACGGGATCCTGGCGAGCGTGGCGGCGTACAGCTCGGGTTCCTCGCGCCTGCGCCGATCCCACAGGCCGTCGGCGAATTCGACGGAGCCCGGCGCGATGGCGTTGACCCGGATGCGCTGCCCGGCCAGTTGCACGGCCTGCGAGGTGGTGTAGTGGCTGAGCGCGGCCTTCATCGCGGCATACGCGGAACCGTTGCGGCGCGGATGGAAGGCCGCGATGGAACTGGTGTGCAGGATGCTGGCGTGCGGCGAGCGCTGCAGATACGGCAACGCGCAGCGCGAGGCGCGCACCGCGGCCATCAGGTCGATGTTGAAATTGGCGAGCCACGATTCGTCGTTTTCGTCGAAGCCGTAGCCCGAGGCATTGTTCACCAGCACGTCGATGCCGCCCAGCGCGGCGGCTGCGGCGGCGAGCCAGGCCTCGATAGCCGCCGGATCGCCCAGGTCGCAGGCTTGCGCGTGCACCTCGCCGCCGTGCAGGGCGAGTGCGCGGGCCGCCTCGTCCAGCGCGGCCTGCCCCCGGGCGCAGATCGACACTGCTGCGCCGGCCTCGGCGAAAGCCAGCGCGATACTGCGACCGATGCCCTTGCTGGCGCCGGCAACGACGACGCGATAACCGCGGAGATCGAACGGGGAGACGGTCGTCGGCATGCCGGCGTCAGTGCCAGAAGTGGGCGATGCCCAGCCCGAAAACCAGCGCGGCGATCAGGAAGAACACCGCCAGCACGCTGAGCGCCAGTTGCGCATAGCCCAGCACGAGGCCGGCGACGGCCATGCCGTCGCCCTCGATGCGCTGGTCGACCGGCGTGCGGCGGATCTCGCCGCGCGCCAGATGACCGCAGATCACCGCCACCAGCGCGCCGACGAACGGCAGCACGCACCAGGCGAGGACACCGAACACCAGGCTCACGATGGCCAGCGAGCTGGTGCTGGAACGGTACGGCGGCTGATAGCTCATGACATCGATCCTTGTGCGAGGCCGGCAGAAACGCTTTCTCCCTTCCCAGGCTCTCCCTTGCACGCAGGAGAGGAGAAAAGCCTTACAGGTCGAACTTGATCCCCTGCGCCAGCGGCAGCGCGTCGGAGTAGTTGATGGTGTTGGTCTGCCGGCGCATGTAGGCCTGCCACGCGGTGGAGCCCGACTCGCGGCCGCCGCCGGTTTCCTTCTCGCCGCCGAAGGCGCCGCCGATCTCGGCGCCCGAGGTGCCGATGTTGACGTTGGCGATGCCGCAGTCGCTGCCCGCCGCAGACAGGTACTGCTCGGCCGATTTCAGGTTCTGCGTGAAGATCGCCGAGGACAGGCCCTGCGGCACGTCGTTCTGCATATCGATGGCTTCGTCCAGGGTCTTGAACGGCATCACGTAGAGGATCGGCGCGAAAGTCTCGGTCTGCACCACCTCGTGGCTGTTCTTCACGCCGCTGACGATGGTCGGCAGCACGAAGTGGCCCTTGCGGTCGGTGAGCGCGGCGCCGCCGGTGAGTACCTTGCCGCCCGCGGCCTTGGCCTTCTCGACGGCACCCAGGTAGGCCTGCACCGCCTCCGCGCTGTTCAGCGGGCCCATCAGCGTTTTCGAATCGGTGGGATCGCCGATCTTGCCTTCCACCTGCTTGTAGGCGGCGACCAGCTTCGCCGTCACGTCGGCGGCGATGGATTCGTGCACGAACAACCGGCGCGTGCTGGTGCAGCGCTGGCCGGCGGTGCCCACCGCGCCGAACACGATGGCCGGGATCGCCAGCTTCAGGTCCGCGCTTTCGTCCAGGATGATCGCGTTGTTGCCGCCCAGCTCCAGCAGCGAGCGCCCCATGCGCTTCGCCACGCGCTCGCCCACCTGGCGGCCCACCCTGGTGGAACCGGTGAAGCTGATCAGCGGGATGCGCTTGTCGTCCACGAAGGCCTGCGACAGCTCCACGCCGGCATCGTTGAACAGGAAGAAGATGTCGGGGAAGCCGCCGGCCTTGAGCGCCTCGTTGCAGATCTTCATCGTGGCGATCGCCGACAGCGGGGTCTTCGGCGACGGCTTCCAGATGCAGACGTCGCCGCAGATCGTCGCGAGAAAGGCGTTCCACGACCACACCGCCACCGGGAAATTGAACGCACTGATGATGCCGACCAGGCCGATCGGGTGCCACTGCTCGTACATGCGATGGCCGGGGCGCTCGGAGTGCATGGTGTAGCCGTACAGCATGCGGCTCTGGCCCACCGCGAAGTCGGCGATGTCGATCATCTCCTGCACTTCGCCGTCGCCTTCCGGCTTGATCTTGCCCATCTCCAGCGCCACCAGCGAACCCAGGGCGTCCTTGTGCTTGCGCAGCGCCTCGGCGCACAGGCGCACCGCTTCGCCGCGGCGCGGCGCCGGCGTGGCGCGCCAGAGCTTGAACGCGGCCTGCGCGCGCTCAACGATCAGCGCGTAGTCGGCGGCGCTGGAGGCGTGCACCGTGGCGATCACCTCGCCGCTAGCCGGGTTCACCGGCTGCAGCGTGCCGGCGTCGCTGGTCTTCGACCATTCGCCGTTGCCGAGGTAGCTGCCGGAATTGACGTCGGCCAGGCCGAGGGCGGAGAGGATGCGGTGGGACATGCGGACTCCTGGTGCCGGACGCGCGTGGCGCCCTGTTTCGAAACGCCGATTCTAGCAGGGGCGGCATGTCCGCCGGTTCGCGCACTGCGGCAATCCATGCCAGAATCCGCGCCTCGCCCCCGTAGCTCAGCTGGATAGAGCGTCCCCCTCCTAAGGGGAAGGTCGCACGTTCGAATCGTGTCGGGGGCACCAGGCGAACGAAGGCCGGCAATGCCGGCCTTTGTCGTTGTTGGGTGCTTCAAGGCTGTCGGGAACGCCCGGGTGAAGCATCGGCGAAGCCGTCTACCTTGATGAACTGTCAGCGCGAGGGGGCAGCAGCGAGACGCTGTGCTTGGGTGGTCCGGCGGAAGAGCGAGGTCGCGATGACGAACAGCAAGCCAAAAGCTTTTCGGCGGAAGCCTTGTTCATTGCTTGAGCCTCGCTTATGAAGTACTAGTGCTTGAGTCAGGCGGCGACGAAGCCGCTTCGAGTGAATTGTTAGACCTCTTGGCGATTACTGCTTTATCTTGGAAGTGTTTCTAAGGATCTTCATATACGATTTGTCGGAATCCTTGTTTTCCCAGGCGCCTTTAATGAAGTCTCGTAGATTCGGCATGTCTTTCTCGACGGTTGTTTGCCATAGGTTTGCGCTGTACTCAAAGACGCGCAGCATGTTATCTACGTCAAAAAGCGGACCCGTACCAAGTGCTTTGATGAGCACAACCGGTTTGTCTTCCGCCATTCGCATGCCCAGCTCAAACAAAACGTTTGGATTGTGTTCTGTCAGGTCCGCAATTACCAGGTCAGCCTCAAGGAGATCATTAATGATAGTGGATTGAATTAGATCGCTACCTTGTCGATTTGCAGTTCTCACCGTGAAATTGGCGGCTTTTGCGGCCGGCGTGATTAAGCTGCGAAGAACTTCAGCGAAGAACCCGGCGGGGTGGTTCGCGTCTCGCTCCACGAACGGCATGATTACAAACGCCTTTAGGCGAGATGTTCCGCTGGCCTCGGCCAACGTCACTACTTCTGGGCTTGTAGAAGCCGGAGATTCATCCGTGCCGTTCGATGCGGCATTACTGGTTCCTGATGTAATGCCCAAGTATTGGCAATTCTCGCGAAACAGACGCGAGAACTCTTCGTGAGTTTCGGGCTGAAGCCCAAATTCTTTTTGGAGCGTATTACCCAGATAACGCATCTCGGGAAGATTGCTTCCCTTGTAGTAATCCAGCACGCGCTTGAATAAATCTATGTTCAGAAACGCTTTTGTCTTAAGCTGTAGTTCCGCAACTTCGTTGGGTGCATAGACCAGCTCACGTCCAAGCTCGGCAAGCTCAATCTTCTCTGCAGAGTTGGTCCCGACGGTTAAGCCGTAATCGCGAGATGCAGCGGTTAGGTAAAAGAATGCGTTTCCACCAGTTCCTGCACCTATGGCCTTGCGAACCTCTTCAGGCTCCCAAGGATTTCCTCCATTCTTGTCCTTTAGAGCGAGCGGAATGGCTAGCGCCTGCTCAAGAGTGGATCTGGGGAATGGCCACCGAATTTTCGTCTTTGGTTCCGCCCTTTTTGCGGGAGCCGACTTCTTCTTCGTTGCCATTCCATACTCCTTTGAAAGTATAAAAAAGGTCCAATGCTTGAGTTAAACGGCGGCGTAGCCGTCCGCTTGTGATGAGTTGTTACGTATTGCCTCGCCTGACTACTGCAATATAATCATCAACAGTTTGAGGCAAAATAGTATCGTTCAACCTTACTATTGCCCTTAACAAGTGCTCTCTTATGCCGGAGCGTGACTTATTATTTCCGGCGCACTGCATTGACGTTGAGATATCCTGAAAGATGCGATCTAATTGCTTGCACTTATCTAGGTCGGCATCCTTGCCATAAATGATGTCGTCGATTACGTGATTCATGTCGACCTTGTTGTGTTCAGAACAAGGACATTTTGATCGTCGTGGTCCCTGATAAAGTTGCCCACCACCCCATATGAAGTTGGGGTCTAGGTATGATATTGATAAGTCATAGCGGTTCTCCGTTGGGTAATCCCTATGGTTCGGATTTGAGCAGCTTGAGTATCTCGTAACTATGTGGACACCAAACTCCCTAGACTGCAATATATATTTGTTCAACATTAAATCTAGGCGCCGACCGATTGTGCCGTTTGGGGTGGTGGTGTCCCAAGACAGGTAGCCATTGGAGTTTTCCACACCTGAGAGTTGCTTCAACACCTCTTCTCGGAGGCTCGCGCAGAATTCAAAGAATGTTGTGTGTGTCATTGGTTGCATAATGCTGGAGTTAAGTGGCGGCGCAGTCGTCCACCTTGAACGATTTGTTAGCTATCTAGAGCTAGGACCAAAGCATAGAATCCTAGATCCGCTGATTCGGGATCGCCAGCTCGCAGCTCATTGAAACTCTCCCGAGCTATGGCGGCTAGTCGCTCCAGAACGAGTTGCCCTTGTTCTGGGCTGGAAACCTTAGTCCCGATGTTGCAATCCAGAACTCTCTCAATAAATAGACCCCAGCGCATAGTGTCCCTTTCATTCTTGTAAGGCGTGTGTGCCGCCGGATTGTCGTACCAGACGTTTTTGTTGTCAGGCTTCGACAGGTCGGGGCGCCAGAATAGACAGTGATGCAGCGCTTGCTTTCTTAGATCTCGATTGATGAATGTTGGCAAGCAATAGAATATTTCCTTGTTGCTCTTTACAAGGCCAAACTGGGCGGCTGGCTTGTGGAGTGACCAATGAATGCGATCTGGACCGACAGTGCCAGGCGCGAGCTTTGCCTGCTTAAATTGAAGTCCGACAACCTTAGAGGCCACCCCGAGCTTTTCATCAGCAGGCCACTTTTTTTCCTGGTCGGGGCCGATTGCCCATATCGAGTACGGTAGGCCAATGGTCTCTAGGTACTGCTCAATCCCAGCGACAATCCATGCCTCGTACTCGCGCTCCAATGGTTTTGCGTATCTAACGTGCAGATGATTTGTCATAGAGAGCTAACTTAATTTCGGTTGTTGAACGAAGCCTAATCTCGAAGCCTAACCCGGCGATACGGGCCTCGGCCATCGAAAGCTTTCTACGCAAATCAACGGCTTCCCCTGATTGTGCCGCCTATTCCTGCAGCCTTTCCCAAGGGCAGCGATCATGCAGTGATCCTCTCACTGGAAGTCGGGGGTGACAAGCTAGGCATGGATGGGCAGTTCGGCGCCCTCCCTGGCGCCTTCACGATAGTGTTCAGTGCGGCTGTTTCAGCATCTCCGTGAGCTTGTCGAGCTGCTTGCGATAGACACCCAACACCTTCGCAGTGACCACCGCATACCGATCCGCCTCATCCCAACGTCGCGCCTCCAGTGCCTCGCGCACACCGGGCACGGTCTTGACGCCGTAGCCGGTGAGCATGCCGGGGGCGTAGATCATGTGCCGGAACCAGGTGCGGCCGGGCAGGCCGTCGGGGCTGGTGAGCGACTGTTCCATGCGGCCCATCAGCGCGTTCAGTGCATTGCGCTGGGCGTCGCTGAGGTCGAGTCCGGCTTCGGCGCGGGCGTGATACGCGGCCTCGTATGCCTGCGCGCTCTGCTTGAGCTGCCCCGCAGCCTGGTCCAGCGGCGCGAGGTCGATGGCCGGCACGTCGGAGTCGCGTTCTGGCGGCGCCAGCGGACGGGTGGGGTCGCTGGTCAGCGCGAACGCATGCTGGTCGAGCAGGCGGTGTTGCTCGGCCGTGGCTTTGCGGGTGTCGTCGACCAGCTTGTGCAACTGCCCGACGTAGCGGTCCAGCGTGTCGCTGAAGTCGCCGAAGCGCAGCGGCAGCACGCGGGCGTCGGCGGTACGCAGCACGATATGGCCGGCGACCTTGGACAGCGCCACGCCGTATGCGAAGGTGGGGTCGCCGAAGCGCACGTAGTGGTCGAAGGAGTCGTAGCGCGAGTGGTATACGCCGCCGTCGTCGTCCTCGCCGCTGAAGCCGAGGTCCAGCGAGGCGATACCCAGGTGTTCGAGGAAGGCGCTGTAGTCGGAGCCCGAGCCCAGCGCGGCTATCGGCAGGTCGCCGCCGCTGGCGGCCAGCTTGGCATCTTCCTTCGCCTGCGGACCCGCGCCCTTCGCCACGCCCTCCACCAGCATGCGGGCGCGCAGGCGCTGCTGCACGCTGACGTGGGTTTCCGGGTCGTCGACGCCGGCGGCGACCTGGTTCACCAGGTGCTGCAGCGAATGACTGCCGCCGGCGTCGAGGAAACCGCGGCCATTGGTGTCGGAGTTGACGTAGAGCACGGCCTTGGCCTGCAGCTCCCTGGCGTGCGTCTCGGCCCATTCGGTGGAGCCGAGCAGACCCGGTTCCTCGCCGTCCCAACTGGCGTAGACCAGGGTGCGCTGCGGCCGCCAGCCCTGCTTGTACAGCGTGCCGATCGCCTTGGCCTCGGCCAGCAGCGCCACGTTGCCGGCGAGCGGGTCCCAGGCGCCGAACACCCAGCCGTCGTGGTGGTTGCCGCGGATGATCCACTGGTCCGGCTCGGTGGAACCCTTGAGCGTGGCGATCACGTCGTAGACGGGCTTGCGGCCCCAGTCGGATTCGACCACCAGATGCGCCTTCGCCGTGCCGGGACCGATGTGGTAGGTGAAGGGCAGCGCGCCGCGCCAGTCGGCCGGCGCCACCGGGCCGCCCAGCGATTCGAGCAGCGGGGCGGCGTCGGCGTAGGAGATCGGCAGCACCGGGATCTTCATCAGCGTCTTCGCGTCCTTCAGCGCCAGATGCTTGGCGCCGGGGACGGAGCCGTAGCCGGGCGTGGTGGGATCGCCGGGATAGACCTGCATGTCCGCCACCGAGCCGCGCTGCACGCCGTCGGCGGGGCGCCAGCCGCCCTCGGGCCAGGTGTCGCCGCGCCAGTAGCCATCTTCGCGCGGGTCGGAATAGATCAGGCAGCCCACCGCGCCGTGCTCCTGCGCGAGCTTGGGCTTGAGGCCGCGCCAGCCGCCGCCGTAGCGCACGATCACGATCTTGCCTTTCACGGTTATGCCGCGCCGGGCCAGCGCCTTGTAGTCGTCCGGCATGCCGTAGTTGACGTAGACCAGCGGCGCGGTGACGTCGCCGTCGGCGCCGTAGACGTTGTAGGGCGGCAGCGTGCCTGCGCGGATGGCCGAGGTGGCGTCGCCGGGCAGCGGCGGCTCGCTGAGCTTCGCGGTGAAGGGTTTCGGCCCCAGCAGTTCCAGCGACTCTTTCTTCGGCGTGGGGTAGAGCACGTCGAAGGTCTCGATATGCGCGTCCCAGCCCCATGCGCGGAACTTCGCCAGCATGAACTCGGCGTTCGCCTTGTCGTGCGGCGTGCCCACCTGGTTCGGTGCGGAGGACATCTGCTTCAGCCAGGTGCGCTGATCGGCGGGGTCGAGCAGGGCGTCGAAGCGTTGTTCCAGGCTCCGCTGTTGCGCCGCGCCGTCGGCGGTGAAGCCGAGCATCGGGCCGGCCTGGTGGCCGGCGGGTACGGCGGCCGCGGCGGCGCAGGTGGCGAGCAGGCAGCCCAGGGCCAGCACGGGGTGGATGGTCGGTCGGATCATGCGGGGTTTCCTCCTTCGCGGCGTGAATACGTGGGATGGTGGCGTGCGGGGTCTGTCAGCCGCCGCAGTAGCGCAGCGGCACGCCGGGAGGACAGGGCTTCGTTGCCCCGCGTTGCTCCGCCGGCGTGGCGGAGGGTTCGTTGTCACCGTCCCTCGCCGGTACCGTGATGTTCTGCTGGTAGAGCAGGTTGCCGTCCTCGGAGCTGAAGCGCAGGCGGTATTTGCCGGGGCGCAGGTAGAGGTTGGCGCTGGGCGTGCCCTGCGAACTGGTCGTCACCCGCACGTTCGATGCCTCCGCCAGCGGGATCTGGTCCAGCACCATGCGGTCGGCGGGGATCGCTTCGTCGCTTTCGCCGGCGTAGCGCGCCTCGACCAGGCAGGGGAAATGCCGCTGGCAGCGTGCGCCATCGACGAGCCAGGGTTTGCGCAGGCCGCCGAGGCTCAGCCAGTCGGGACGGCCGCGCACGATGTGGACCGGCGGGAAGAACACGCTGACGTCATAGCCCGGGCGCAGCGACCACGGCTTGCCCGTGCCGCTGGTGAACACGATCGGCTGCTGCGGCTGCAGCTGCGTCATCACCGCGGTGTAGATCGGATGGTTGTCGTTGGCGAAGGCGTGCGGATACAGCATGGTCTGCTCGACCGACAGCATCGGCAGCCCGGTGAGCCTGTACAGGTGCTCGGCCATCGAGGAGCCGTTGAGATAGGGGCCCGACTTCACGATGTGCGCATAGCCGGCGTCGACCACCAGGCGCGCCTTGGGATCGTGCTTGAACACGGCGTTGTAGAGGTTGCGCGCCTGCTCGGCCTCGCGCGCGTCGCCGGTGGCATTGGACAAGGCCTCGTAGGCGACCACCTTGAAGCCCAGCTTCAGCGCGGTGCGCACCATCTCGGCACATACCGGCTCCTCGGTGTAGAAGCCGCTTTTGTCGACCGGGTAACCGCGCGCCTGCAGCCCGCTGTCGGTCTGGTACAGGGTCTCGGCGGCGAAATAGTCGAAGCCTTCCTCGCGCAGCCGGCTGAGCAGCTGCACGGTGAGGCTGCGGGTGAGCGGCACATTGTGCGCCTCGTTGAGCAGCACGACGCGGTAGGGCTTCGCCAGTTCCGGGATCGCCGCCAGGGCGGGATGGGCGTTGTAGTCGGGCAGGCCCAGCGGCGAAGGGCCGTCGTCCGATTCGGGCACCTGCTTGATCGAGAAGCTGGCCGCCGCGTCCGGATAGTCGCCGATGAAGCTCTGGTACCAGCTGATGTACTGGCCGAAGATCAGCCGGAACGCCGGCGACTTGTCCTCGTTGTAGGCGTAGCGCATTACCTGGTATTGCGCGAGCAGCCCCTTGTGGGTGTTCGCTTCGGCCATGATCTTTTCGGACTTGTCCGCCGCGGCGAGCTGCAGCGCCTGCCACTCGGCCGGCGTCTGCGCGGAGGCGCAGGGGACGCACGCCAGCAGCGCGCAGGCGGACAGGGTGGCCAGGCGACGGTGTGGGGGCATCGGCTACCTCGGAGAGGGTGCAGCCTCGTCGCCTGCCGTTTTACCAGTCCTGCCGGATGCTGTCCCGTGCGCCGCCCGGATATGGGTCACAAGTCATATGGAGGCGTCACTGCAGGCCCCGCCATATCGCCCACAGCAATTCGCCGTCGGGGTCGTTGCCCTGTTCCCAGTACATCAGGCCGCCCAGGTGCTGCGCCTTGACGTAGGCGGCCTTGGCGGCGATCGACCGGGGATCGTCGTAGCTGATGAAGCGCCGCGTCTGTTGGTTCCACAGGTACGGCGCCTCGGCTTGCGCGTCCCAGTAGCGCACGTAGCCGCGGTGGTCGATGTAGTCGGCCTTGAGCCGCGGCCACGGGATCATGCCCTGGAAGTGGCCGTAGTGCTGGAACAGGCCGTGATGGGCGGGATCGACCTCGGCGAATTCGCGGCCGTAGAACGCCACGCCCGGCACCAGTTTGGCCGGCGGCACGCCGGCGGCGAGGAACTGGCGCACCGCGCGCGCCAGCGTGCGCGCGTCGGCCGGCGCCAGCTTCGAAGCGTGCAGGCCGGTGTGGTTGCAGGTGGTCGGCGTCATCGCGTTGCAGAAGTCGTAGGTCATCAGGTTGAACCAGTCCAGCGACGGCGCCACCGCGGCGATGTCGATGCCGTCCACGAACGGCCCGTCGGCGGCGGCGATGCTGAGCAGGTAATGCTTGCCGCGGCCGTCGCGGTCCAGGGTGGCGCGCAGCGTCTTGAGCAGGGCGGTGAAGTGTTCGCGGTCCTGCGGGCTGGAGGCGATGCCGGACTCGTGGTGGCCGGGGTATTCCCAGTCCACGTCGAGGCCGTCGGCATGCGTTTCCGCGAGCAGGGCGGCGGCGCTGTCGGCGAAACGCTGCCGGCCGGCCGCGGTAGCCGCCGCCTCGGAGAACCCACCTGCGCCCCAGCCGCCCACCGACACCGTCACCTTCAGCCCGGGATGCGCGGCCTTCAGCGCGATCCGCTGCTGCAGACGTCCGCGGGCGGCGTCGTCGAGCGTCACGCGGCCGTCGACCACCCGCGCGAACGCGAAGATCAGCGTGTCGATGCGGTCCGCCTCGTCCGCGGGAATGGGATGCTGCACGGTGTCGTAGGCCACCACGCGGTAGTGTTCGCCGGCGGCGGGCGCGGGTTGCGCGCCGAGCGCGCAGGCGGGCACTGCCAGCATGGCCAGCAAGGCGGACAGGAGACGGATACGGCGTGACGGCATCGGCGGGCTTCCGCAGCGGGGGAGTCCCGGATCATCGCAGTGCGTGGGGCCTGCGGCCAGTGCGGGGCGATACACTGGGAGCGCGTTGCCCGACCGGAACCCCCGCACGTGAGCCCTGCTGACACGCCTGCCAGCCCGCCGGACGATCCGCGGCCGCAGCCGCCGCCCGAGCCGGACCCCGCCGACTGCTGCGGCGAGGGCTGCGTGCCCTGCATCTACGACACCTACGAGGCTGCGCTGGACCGCTACAAGGCCGCGTTGGCGGCGTGGCAGTCGCGGCACCCCGGCGCCTGAATCCATGGCGGCGGATTGGCAAGCGCCGCCGCTGCCCCCAGATCAGGACGCATCGTGCCACCGGATGCCGCCATGATTCCCTTTTCCGTCCTCGATCTCGCGCCGATCACCGAAGGCAGCGATGCTGCCCAGGCGTTCCGCAACACGCTGGACCTGGCGCAGGCCGCCGAGCGGCTGGGCTACACGCGCTATTGGCTGGCCGAACACCACAACATGCCCGGCATCGCCAGCGCGGCGACGGCGGTGCTGATCGGCCACGTGGCCGCCGGCACCTCGACCATCCGCGTGGGCGCAGGCGGCATCATGCTGCCGAACCACGCGCCGCTGCAGGTGGCCGAGGCGTTCGGCACGCTGGCCGCCCTGCATGGGAACCGGATCGATCTCGGCCTCGGCCGCGCTCCCGGCACCGACCATGCCACCGCGCGGGCGCTGCGTCGCTATTACGACAGCGCCGATGCGTTCCCGCAGGATGTGGCGGAGCTGCTCGCCTATTTCGAACCGGCGACGCCGGGGCAGGCGGTGCGCGCGGTACCCGGCGCGGGCAGCGAGGTGCCGGTGTGGCTGCTCGGCTCCAGCCTGTTCGGCGCGCGGCTGGCCGCGCAGCTGGGCCTGCCGTACGCGTTCGCCTCGCACTTCGCGCCCGACGCGATGGACGAGGCGCTGGCGCTGTACCGGCGCGATTTCCGCCCGTCCGCACGGCTGGCGCGGCCCTACGCGATGCTCGGCCTCAACGTGGTGGCCGCCGCCAGCGACGCCGAGGCGCGGCGGCTGTTCACCACCCAGCAGCAGAGTTTCATCAACCTGCGCCGCGGCCAGCCAGGCCTGATTCCGCCGCCGATCGATGACATCGAGTCATATTGGACTTCGACGGAAAGGCTGATGGTGGAACGGGCGCTGGCTTGTGCGGTAGTGGGCGATGGCACCACGGTGAAGGAAGGTATCGCGGCCTTCGTCGCGCGGCATCGGCCGGATGAGTTGATGATCACCAGCAATGTGTTCGATCACGAGCTGCGGCGGAGATCGTATGAACTGGTGGCTGCTGCGCGCGGGTAGCTTGCTCAAAGCCGGTCTCCCCTCTCCCGCTTACGGGAGAGGGGTTGGGGGAGAGGGGCTTTTGCTCTCGCGCTTTCGCAAGGTTCAAAGCGGTTTCGAGCCGCTGCCGCGGCCCGAGTTACTTTTCTCTTGCGTGGCCAAGAGAAAAGTAACCAAAAGAGAAGGCCACCCCGATGCAGCGCTCTCCGGGCATCCTGCCCTCCGAGTCCGTGAGGCGGGGCCGGCCTTTTCGAGCGGGCTCCTGCCCGCGCGAAAAGGCGAGTCCATCCATGGCCTCGCCCGCTGCGCGGCCTTCTCGTCCCCGCCTCACCGCCGCCCAGGGGCCCCGGACAAGCAGCGCGCTCCCAGCGCGCAGAAGCAACGGCCAGAGCAGAGCAAAACCAAGGCAGGGCGTGGCGTCCGCGCTTCGGCTCGTCATCCCGGCGCAGGCCGGACAAGCGCGAAGTGCGCAGAACGCCCGGAGGGCGGCCCCGTAGGGGTGAGCGCAGCGAGTCATCCAGTAGCGATCACGCACGTTCGCGCCTCGCAGTCACTGGATTCCGGCCTGCGCCGGAATGACGGGCGTGAACGGCCTCGGTTTCCAGATACGGCGCGGTGTGGCCGCGCCGTCTATCGCGTAGGCGGGAGTGGCTCCCAAATCCGCGACACAACTGGCTTGTAGTGTCGGCGGATTGAATCAGGCCATTTCTCTGGGTTACTTCTCTTGACTCCGGGCATCCTGCCCTTCGCCCTACGGGCCGGCTTCGCCGTTCGCCACCGCTCCCGGCGGTGGCGTGGGCCAGCAAAGAGAAGTGACTCGGGCGCCGGCAGGCGTCCGAAACCGCTTTGTCCGTTGCGCCAGCGGACCAAAACCACTTCGTCGCTCACAAAAAGAAAGCACCACGCAGGGAGCGCCTACTACTGCCCCACGCCGACCAGCTTCACGTCGAACACCAGCGAGGCATTGGGTGGGATCACCCCGCCCGCGCCGCGCGCGCCATAGCCAAGCTCGGCAGGAATCAGCAGGGTGCGCTCGCCGCCTACGTGCATGCCGGCCACGCCCTGGTCCCAGCCCTTGATCACCTGGCCCTGGCCCAGCGTGAAGGAGAACGGCTGGCTGCCGTGGTCGGCGGTGCTGTCGAACTTGCTGCCGTGCTTGTCCTTGGCGTGCTCGTCGTACAGCCAGCCGGTGTAGAGCACCTGCACGGTCATGCCCGGCTTGGCCTCGGCGCCGCTGCCGACTTTCGTATCGACGATGCCGAGCTTGTCCACCTGGCCGTTGCTGACCGGTGCGGGCGGCGGCGTGCGGTTGCAGGCGGTCAGTGCGGCGAGCGCGAGGGCGGAGGAGGCGAGCAGGGCGAGTGGGCGGCGCATGGGCGGATATCCGTGTTGGCGAGCCTGCATCATCGCAGATCGCCGCCGGCTCAGGCCGCCGTGGCTTGCGGCTGCGGCCATGCGTGCGCCGGGTAGTAGAGACGCATCATGCGCGCCACGTAGTCGGCCAGGTTGGCATGGCGCCCGGCCGCCGTGCGCAACGGCGTGTCGAAGAACGGCGTGAGGATCGCCGCGAGCACGCCGAACGCGGTCGCGTCCACTGCGTGCGGCCGGTCGCCGAACAGGTGCTCGCGGTCGCCCAGCAGCGTCGCCAGCGCGTCGATCGAGCGCGTGCCGAGCTGGACGATCTGCTCGCGCGTGTGGCGGCCCAGGCCGTGCGCATGCAGTTCGTTCTGCTTCGCGGCCTGCATGTCCTCGCGCAGCCGTTCGCGTATCGCCTCGGGCGCGCGGTCGGCGAAATGCGCCGGACCCTTGGCGAAGTTCGTCGCGTCGATCCAGCGGAACCACACCATCGCCCAGTACAGGTGGTCCTCGACCAGCCGTTCGATGGCCCAGGCCTCGGCGCGCTGGCGCGCATCGAGGCCGGCATCCAGGTCCAGCGCGTACTTGCGTTCGAGATAGGCGCGGATGAAGGTGGAATCGCATACCACTTCGCCTGCGTCGTCGATGTAGGGCAGCTTGCCCTTGGGCGCTTCCGGTGGTATTGCGAATACCTTGCGGTAGGGCAGGCCGGTCATCTGCAGCTGCACCTCGGTCTTGGTGACGAAGGGGCTGGGATCGGGCAGGCCGAAGGCCGGGGCACAGCCGAACAGGGTGATTTGCGGCGTGGTCATGGCGTCTCTCTCCTCGGGTGAATGGCGATAGCCTGGCCGGGTGCTGCTGACAGCCTGCTGTCAGCAGCCGTGGCCGCGTAGCGCCAATGGGGCGGGTACGCAAGACGAGCAGGAAAGGCCGATCCACGCTATCTTGCGCGGCAGCGTCCATCCGGGGAGTACCAGCGTGAACCCTCAGCCTGTGTCCAGCGCGCCCGCCCGCGCCGAACTCACCCTGCGCGGTCTGGTCATCGGCATCGTGATCACCGTGGTGTTCACCGCGGCCAATGTGTTCTTCGGCCTCAAGGCCGGCCTCACCTTCGCCACCTCGATCCCGGCGGCGGTGATCTCGATGGCGATCCTGCGCGCGATGAAGAACTCCACGATGCAGGAGAACAACATCGTGCAGACGGTGGCCTCGGCCGCCGGCACGCTGTCCTCGATTATCTTCGTGCTGCCGGGCCTGGTGATCCTGGGCTACTGGAACGGCTTCCCGTTCTGGATGAGCTTCGGCATCTGCGCCACCGGCGGCATCCTCGGCGTGATGTACACCATCCCGTTGCGCCGCGCGCTGGTGACCGATTCCGACCTGCCGTACCCGGAAGGCGTGGCCTGCGCCGAGGTGCTCAAGGTGGGCTCGGCCGGCGGCGAGGCGGCGGCGGAGTCGGTGGAATCCGGCGGCGCGGGGCTGAAGGCGGTGGTGGTGGGCGCCATCATGTCGGCGGTGTTCTACGTGATCGTGCAGACCAAGGTGTTCGCGGCCTCGGTCACCAGCTATTTCCACGTGGGCGACAAGGGCGCCGCCACCGGCTTCGATTTCGGCCTGTCGTTCGCGCTGTTCGCGGTGGGCCACCTGGTGGGCCTGTGGGTGGGCGTGGCGATGCTGCTGGGCGCGGTGATCGGCTGGGGCTGGGCGGTACCGCATTTCCTGCTGCTGCATCCGGAGAGCGGCGCGGCGATGGACGCGGCGCAGGCCACCTGGAGCCATTACGTGCGCTTCGTGGGCGCCGGCACCATCGGCGTGGCGGCGATCTGGACGCTGGCCAAGCTGGTGAAGCCCGTCATCAGCGGCCTGGCCGGCGCGATGCGCGCCTCGAAGGCGCGCAAGACCGGCACCCTGGCCAGCCTGCCGCGCACCGAGCACGACATGCCGATCGGCATGGTCGGCATCATCACCCTGCTGTGCCTGGTTCCGGTGGGTTGGTTGCTGGGCCACTTCGCGGGGATCAGCGGACTGGGCGAGCATGCGGCGCTGCTGGTGGTGGGCGGCATCGTGTTCGTGGTGGTGCTGAGCTTCCTGGTGTCGGCGGTGTGCGGCTACATGGCCGGCCTGATCGGATCGAGCAACAGCCCGCTGTCGGGCGTGGGCATCCTGGTCGTGATCATCGCGGCGCTGCTGCTGGTGGCGGGCGTGAAGTCGCTGTACCCGGCCGACATGGGCAAGGCGCTGGTGGCGTTCGCGCTGTTCATCACCTCGATCGTGTTCGCGGTGGCGTCCATCGCCAACAACAACCTGCAGGACCTCAAGACCGGGCAACTGGTGGATGCCACGCCCTCGCTGCAGCAGTGGGCGCTGGTGATCGGCGTGATCGCCGGCGCGCTGGTGATCCCGCCGGTGCTGGACCTGCTCAACCAGGCCTACGGTTTCCTCGGCGCGCCGGGCGTGGACCCGGCGCGCGCGCTGCCGGCGCCGCAGGCCGGCCTGATCTCGGCGCTGGCGCAGGGCGTCATCACTGGCAACATCGACTGGAGCCTGATCGTCATCGGCGGCGGTATCGGCGTGGCGCTGATCGTGCTGGACGAAATCCTCGGCAAGACCGCGAAGTCGATGCGCCTGCCGCCGCTGGCGGTGGGTCTGGGCATCTACCTGCCCACCTCGACCACGCTGATGGTGGTGGTGGGCGCCCTGGTCGGCGCCTGGTTCGACAAGCGCGCCGAACGCGGCCCGCGGCCCGAGCCGACCAAGCAGCTCGGCGTGTTGCTGGCCTCCGGCCTGATCGTGGGCGAGAGCCTGCTCGGCGTGATCGTGGCGGCAGTGGTGGCGGTTTCCGGCAACCAGTCGCCGCTGGCCCTGGTGGGCGGCGGCTTTGCGACCCCGGCGATCTGGATCGGCGGCATCGTGTTCGTGGCCAGCGTGGTGGCAATGTACCGCTGGATCGCGCGGCTGGGGCAGGGGACGGCGGCGAAATGACCGCCGCGGCAGGCGCCGTTCATTGCCTGCAACAGTGCCTGCTTTAAACTAGCCGGGTGCCGGGAATGTGCATGAATCGCGCTTTCCCGGCCTGCCGGGCAGGGGCCCGGCGGGCCGGTCGGTCACCCGCGTGGCCGGTCGGCGAATGATCCAGCCATGGCATCGAGCCATCGGGCCGTTTCGCGACGGCCCGGCAGATATCTTCCAGGGAAAACGAGCGTCGCGTGGAGCAGGAAAAAGTCGAGCAGGTGCCACGCACGGATGATGTCCTGAACCCGCCCAGCCCGCGGGCGGTGTTGTTGCGCCGGGTCGCCGGGCCGCTGCTGTCGGTGGGCCTGCTGGTGCTGGCGCTGTGGGGGCTGCGCGAGCTGGCGCGCCACGTCACCTACCACGAGATCCGCGAGTACGTGGCCAGCGTGTCGCGCGCGCGGCTGCTGCTGGCGATCGTGCTGACCACGCTGGGCTTCGGCGTGATGTCGCTGTACGACCGCTTCGGGCTGGCGTCGATCGGCAGGTCGCTGCCGTGGCGGCGGGTCACCCTGATCTCCTTCATCAGCTATGCCTTCAGCAACGCGGTGGGCATGTCGTTCCTGGTGTCGGGTTCGATCCGCTACCGCTTCTACCTGCAGAACGGTCTCTCCACCACCGAGATCGCCAAGCTGGTGCTGTATTGCACGCTGAGCTTCTGGCTGGGGCTGCTGGCGTTGACCGGCGTGACTTTGCTGGTGGTGCCGCTGCCTGCGGGCCTGCCGATGAGCGAGTGGCGGATCCCGCTGGCCGTCGTGCTCGCGGCGGTGCCGCTGGCGTGGGTGCTCGGCGGCTTCATCCGCAAGCCGTTCCGGCTCTGGCGCTGGCGTGTGCTGCTGCCGCGGCCACCGGCGGCATTGCGCCAGGTGCTGGTGGGCGCGCTGGACTGGTGGCTGGCGGCGGCCGTGATGTACGTGTTGATGCCGGACAGTCTCCACGCGGGCTTCGGGCACTTCCTGGCGATCTTCGTGATCGCGCAGATCGTGGGCCTGATCAGCCACGTGCCGGGTGGCTTGGGCGTGTTCGAGACGGTGATGCTGGCCGGGTTCCATGCCACCGACGACAAGCACCTGGCCGCGCCCATTCTCGGCGCGCTGGCGATGTTCCGCGTCGTCTATTACCTGATGCCGCTGTGCGCGGCGACCATGCTGGTGCTGCAACGCGAGGCACGCGGTTTCCGCAAGCAGTCGCTGTGGTCGCCGTGGTTCACCGGCCTGCTGCCTTCGTTCTTCGCGGGCCTGACCCTGGTGTCCGGCGCGGTGCTGCTGTTCTCCGGCGCCACCCGGGCGCTGCCGGACCGCATGGCGATCCTGCGCGATGTGCTGCCGCTGTCGGTGCTGGAAGTTTCGCATTTCATGGCCAGCGTGATCGGCATGCTGCTGCTGATCCTCGCCCGCGGCCTGCAGCGGCGGCTGGACGTGGCCTACTGGGCGACCCTGGTGCTGCTGGTGGTGGGCGCGGTGTTCTCGCTGCTCAAGGGCATCGACTACGAAGAAGCCTCGCTGCTGGCCCTGCTGGCGATGGCGCTGGCGCCCGCGCACCGCTTGTTCTACCGGCGCGCCTCGCTGTTCAACACCAGCTTCTCGGTAGGCTGGATCGTGGCGATCCTCGCGGTGTTCGGCTGCGCCACCTGGCTGGTGATGTTCAGCTACAAGCACGTGGAATACAGCAATAGCCTGTGGTGGGAATTCAGCTTTTACCAGGGCGGGGCTTCGCGCGCGCTGCGTTCGCTGGTGGGCGCGGCGGCGGCGGGCCTGCTGTTCGCGCTGGCCGCCCTGATCAAGCCGCAGCGCCTGCGTCGCGTGCCGCCCAGCGAGGCGGAACTGGAGCGGGCGCTGCCGCTGATCCGCAACTTCCATTCCGCGCAGGCGCACCTTGCGCTGATGGGCGACAAGCATCTGCTGTTCGACGACGGCGGCAAGGCCTTCCTGATGTACGACACCGAGGGCCGCAGCTGGGTCACCATGGGCGACCCGGTGGGCGAGGACGAGGACGCGCGGCGCGAGCTGGTATGGAGCTTCATGGAGCAATGCGAGCGCGCGGGCGGCTGGCCGGTGTTCTACCAGGTCACTCCGGATGACCTGGACATGTATCTCGAAGTGGGCATGAACCTGCTGAAGATCGGCGAAGAGGCGCGCGTGCGGCTGGAGGACTTCAATCTCGACGGCAAGTCGAAGAAGACCCTGCGCGGCACGATCAACAGGCTGGGCCGCGAAGGCCTGCAGCTGCAGATCGTGCCGGCGGACGAGGTGGCGCCGTTGCTGCCCAGGCTCAAGGCGATTTCCGATGCCTGGCTCGCCGACAAGCACGCGCGCGAGAAACGTTTCTCGCTGGGCGCGTTCGATCCGCGCTACCTGGTGCGCACGCCGATGGCGCTGGTGTGGCAGGGCGGGCAGGTCGTGGCCTTCGCCAACCTGTTCCTCACCGAGACGAAGGAAGAAGCTTCGCTGGACCTGATGCGCTTCGTGCCCGAAGGTCCCTCCGGCATCATGGATTTCCTGTTCGTCGAGCTGATGCAGTGGGCGAAACAGCAGGGCTATCGCTGGTTCAACCTCGGCATGGCGCCGCTGGCCGGGCTCACCAGCCGGCGCCAGGCGCCGTTGTGGAACCGTTTCGGCGCGCTGGTGTTCGGCCGCGGCGAACGCTTCTACAATTTCCAGGGCCTGCAGCGCTACAAGGACAAGTTCGACCCGGTGTGGGAGCCGCGTTACATGGCTGTGCCGGGCGGCATCGCATTGCCGCTGATTCTCGCCAACGTGGCCAGCCTGATCTCCGGTGGCCTTACCGGGGTAGTGCGTCGATGAACATGTCGAAACGAGGAAAGCGGATCATGTGGGCTGGTATCGGTGCGTGCGTGCTTGGACTGGCCCTGATCTGGACCCCGTTCTCCAGGCCAAGCCTGGAGAATTCCACCATCGTGCTCGCTCCTGCGGCGGGCGTGCAGGCGCCGGCGGGCAAGGACGACGTGCTCACCATCCTGTATTCCGGCGACGGCGGCTGGGCCGATCTCGACAAGCAGCTCGGCAACGCTTTCGTGGCGCGCGGCATCCCGGTACTGGGCATCAACGTGTTCAAGTATTTCTGGCGCAGCCGCGACCCGGCTGTCGCCGCCGCCGAGCTTGACGCGCTGATGACGAAATACCTCGACCAGTGGCACAAACGGCGGGTGTGGCTGGTGGGCTTCTCCTTCGGCGCCGACGTGCTGCCTACCATCATCGACAAGCTGAGCCCCGCCAACCGTGCGCGCATCACCCAGCTGGTGCTGCTCTCGCCCAGCCGCGACACCAGCTTCGAGATCCAGTTCGAGGGTTACATGATCACCCAGGGCCGCTTCAAGGCTTTCGTGAAGACCGTGCTGGAGAAGTTCAACAAGGTGCCGCACTACGACGCGTTGCCGCCGGTGGTGGCGCTCCAGCATCAGTTCCCGGTGATCTGCTACTACGGCAAGGACGACGCCGACGACAGCCTGTGCACCGACCCTGGCCTGCCTGCATGGGTGACCGTGCACGCGAAGAACGGCGACCACCATTTCGAGGGCGGCTACCAGCCGCTGGCGGCGCAGATGATAGACGAGATTCCGGCCGGCACGCCGGGTGGCAACACGGTGCATTGACGGGCCTGGCGCGACGCTTGCCGTCTTTCCCACGGGAGGCGCGCCCATGCTCGACTGGCTGGAATACCGCAAGGAACTGCTCGGCCGCATCGGCGAGATCGGCAAGCTCAGCCCCGATACGCTGCGCGGCTACCAGACGCTGAGCGCCGCCGGCAGCAAGACCGGCCACCTGGACGCCAAGACCCGCGAGCTGATCTCGCTGGCGGTGGCGGTGACCACGCGTTGCGACGGCTGCATCACCGTGCATACCGGCGAGGCGCTGAAACACGGTGCCACGCGCGAGGAGATTGCCGAGGCGCTGGGCGTGGCCGTGGCGATGAACGCCGGCGCCGCGCTGGTGTACTCGGCGCGCGTGATGGACGCGGTGAGCCAGCACGGCGCTGCCTGAGCATCGCCGCCGCCACGTACAATGGCCCGGTGATTTCCTCGACCCGGACCTGATGTGAGTGCTGGCGGTTTTTCCGCGCCCGCGCCCGAAGCGGCGCTGGCTGCGTTGTTCGTGCCTTTCGATACGGCGGCGCTGCCGTTGCCGGCCGGTGGCCGTGTCCTGTTCCTGCGCGCCCGCGCCGGCGTGCGCCTGCGCGAACTGGCGCAGCCGGGCTGGCTGTGCGAGCAGGGCTTCCTGCCGTTCGCCGACGAGCTGGCGTGTTGCGGCCTGCGCGTGGGCGAAGCGGGCGAAGGCGAAACCTTCCCGCTCGTGCTGCTGTTGCCGCCGCGCCAGCGCGACGAGGCGCGCGCGCTGTTCGCCCGTGCGCTGGACCACCTCGCGCCGGGCGGCACGCTGGTGGCGAGCATGCCGAACGCCGAAGGCGCGAAGTCCGGCGAGGCCGATCTGAAGCAGCTCGCCGGCGCGGTCGGCAGCCTGTCCAAGCATCATTGCCGGGTGTTCTGGGCCACGCCGCGGCCGGAGGCCATCGACCATGCGCTGCGGGACGCGTGGCGCGCGCTGGATGCGCCGCGCGAGACCGCCGAAGGCTGCTGGAGCCGTCCCGGCCTGTTCGCCTGGGACCGCGTGGACCGCGCCTCCGCCTTGCTGGCTGCGCATCTGCCTGCCGACCTGGGCGGCCGCGTGGCCGATCTCGGCGCGGGTTACGGCTACCTCGCCACGCAACTGATCGCGCGCTGTCCTGGCATCGCCGCGCTGGACCTGTACGAAGCGGAGGCGCGTGCGCTGGAGCCGGCGCGCCGCAATGTCGCGAACGCGCTGCATACAGCGGGGCGGAGCCTGCCGGTGGATGTGCACTGGCACGACGTCACCCGCGGCCTGCCGCGGCGCTACGACGCCGTCGTCAGCAATCCGCCGTTCCACCTGGGCCGCGCCGACCTGCCGGAACTCGGCCGCGCCTTCATCGCCAGCGCCGCCGACGCGCTGGAACCGCGGGGCCGCCTGCTGATCGTGGCGAACCGCCACCTGCCTTACGAAACCCTGCTTGCCGCACGTTTCGTCGAGGTGCGCCAGCTCGTCCTGCAGGACGGCTTCAAGGTGATCGAGGCCCGCGGAGCGCGTGCATGAAACTGGTCAAGCTGATCGCCAACCTCGGCTACGGCAGCCGCAAGGACGTGGCCTGGATGTTCCGCGAAGGCCGCGTCACCGACGCCGACGGCGAGGTGCTGTACGCCGACGACAAGGTGGAGCACGCGCACATCCTCATTGACGGCGAGCCGCTCGATCCGCCCCCCGGCCTGCTGCTGATGATGCACAAGCCACTGGGCGTCACCTGCTCGCGCAAGGACCCCGGTCGCGTGGTCTACGACCTGCTGCCGCCGCGCTACCGCATGCGCGACCCCGCGCTCTCCACCGTGGGCCGGCTCGACCGCGACACCTCGGGCCTGTTGCTGCTCACCGACGACGGCGCGCTGCTGCATCGGATCATTTCGCCCAAGGCCAATGTGGCCAAGGTCTACGAGGCCACCCTGGCGCAGGACCTGCGCGGCGACGAGGCGGCGCTGTTCGCCGCCGGTACCCTGCTGCTGGAATCGGAAACCACGCCGCTCGCCCCCGCCGCGCTCGAAGTGCTGGGCCCGCGCCACGCCCGCCTTACCGTCACCGAGGGCCGCTACCACCAGGTGCGCCGCATGTTTGCCGCCACCGGCAACCGCGTGGAGAGCCTGCAGCGCGTGGCGATCGGTACGCTCACGCTGGGTGAACTGGCGCCGGGCGCCTGGCGGGCGCTCGATGCTGAAGAAGTCGAGCGGATCTTCGCCGCGATGCCCGCACCGCTGGCGTAACGCACGGAAAACGAAAAGCCCGGAAAGCTGGAAGCTTTCCGGGCTTTTCGTCTGGAAGGATTGGTGGAGCGGAGGAGGATCGAACTCCCGACCTTCGCATTGCGAATGTAAAATCAGACCCATTAGAACCAACAGTCTTACGGCGTTCTTTGCTTTTATGGCACAATTTTGGCACACTGAGCTCAAGATGACCTTTTCCCCCGATGGCTACCATCGCCAAACGAGGCCCCTACCAGTGGCGCGCACAGGTGCGACGTCATGGCTACCCTGCGCAGAGTAAGACCTTCAATACGAAGGCCGAGGCGGAGGCCTGGGCCAAGATGATCGAGTCCGAAATGGCGCGCGGCATATGGGTCAGCCGCAGCGAAGCCGAAGCAACGACGCTTTACGAGGCGCTGAAGCGGTACGAAGAAGAAATATCCCTCGCCAAGAAGGGGTCGGCGCAGGAATCATCCGTCATCAAGACCTGCAAGGCGGTTGACTTGGCAAAACGGCCGTTAGCCACGATCCGGAGCGCTGACGTGGCGAAGCTCCGGGACGCATGGTTGAAGGACTATAAGCCTGCCACGGTACTACGCCGGCTCGCTGTTCTTTCGCATGTGTTCAATGTCGCCCGAAAGGAATGGGGCATGGAGAGCCTGTCGAATCCGGTCGAACTGGTCCGGAAGCCGCAGCCGAATAACGCGCGGACGCGACGCATCGCCTCCAGCGGCAAGCCCGCCACAGAAATTCCAGATGACGGCGATCCCGAATCGGTGCGTGGCGCGCAGGATGGCGAGCTTGAGCGGGTTATAGCAGCCAGCAGCTCGACGCTGCTGCCCGCGATCATCTGGCTGGCTGTCGAAACGGCCATGCGCCGAGGAGAAATTGTGTCACTGCAATGGGAGAACGTCGATCTAAAACGCCGAGTCGCACATCTGCCGGCAACGAAGAACGGTGACGCGCGCGATGTACCGTTGTCGCCTCGGGCCATCGCCGTACTTCAAGCCCTGAAAGACAATTGCGACGACGCCAACGATGCCCCCAGAGTTGCCCCCAGTTGCGAAGGGCTGGGCGACGGTGGGACGAGCGTGTTCAAAATCCGGAGCGACGCCGTTACCAGGGCCTTCGAACGTGCTGTAGCACGGGCACGTAAGCTCTACGAGGAGGAGTGCAACGAGGCCGGCCGACGACCCGATGCGAGATTTCTGACGGACCTACGGTTCCATGACCTGCGACACGAAGCCACTTCGAGGCTAGCGTCGATCTTTCCGATGCACGAGCTGACGAAGATTACCGGCCATAAAGACCCGCGCATGCTAATGCGGTATTACCATCCTCGTGCAGAAGATTTGGCAAAGCGCCTCCTGTAGAGATCGACATTGACAGACCGCCTAAATTCCGATCAGCGCCGACATCTCATGCAACAGGTGAAAGGCAAGAATACGCGGCCAGAGATGATTATTCGCTCTCTGCTGCATCGCCTCGGCTACCGCTTCCGGCTCCATCGGAAAGACTTGCCAGGAACACCCGATGTGGTCTTCCCAAGCCGGCGCGTCGCACTGTTTGTGCATGGCTGCTTCTGGCACGGCCACGGCTGCCGCATCGGTCAACTACCGAAGTCGCGCCTCGACTACTGGCAACCGAAAATTGCCGCCAATCGCGACCGGGATGCACGCAAGGAGGCCGCACTTGAGGCCACCGGCTGGCGTGTTGCCGTCGTCTGGCAATGCGAGCTGGCCGATCTCGAAGGGCTGACAGCGCGCCTGAAGGATCTGCTCGACACGAAGTGAAAATTGCGATCGACAAAGCGATCGTTTTCGCGTAAACTCGCGACCAACGATTTGCAACCAAAAACAGGGACTTCACTTATGACTCGCCCTATCGGGATCGACCTTTTCGCGGGAGCCGGGGGACTAAGCCTCGGCTTCGAACAAGCCGGTTTCGACATCGTGGCTGCGGTGGACATAGACCCCATTCACTCTGCCGCCCACAAGTTCAACTTCCCTACCTGTGCCACTATTTGCAAGAGTGTCATTGATGTAACCGGCGACGAGCTACGGCAACGCGCCGGCATCGGCAAACGCGATATCGACGTTGTGGTCGGCGGAGCGCCGTGCCAGGGCTTTTCGCTCATTGGCAAGCGAGCACTCGACGACTCGCGCAACCAGCTCGTGCATCACTATGTCCGAGTCGTGCTGGAGCTCAAGCCCAAATACTTCATCTTCGAAAACGTCAAAGGACTCACGGTCGGGAAACACCGAAAGTTTCTGCAAGAGATCATCGAAGCCTTCCAAGAGGGCGGCTACGATGTCGAAACGAACTACAAGGTTCTCAACGCCGCTGACTTCGGGGTACCCCAAGATAGACGGAGGCTGATTCTCATGGGTGCGCGCAAGGGCTTACCCTTGCCGACCTATCCGCAACCGACGGGTCACACGACCGTTGCCGAAGCGATTGGCGACATCCCGGATGCCGAGACGTTTCCCGAGCTGTGGGAGCGCGATTGGACAAAGGCGAAGTACGGCAAACCGTCGACCTATGCAGCGTATTTGCGCGGAAAAAAGGACGACCCCGCCGACTTCGGTTATCGACGGCAGTTCGACGCATCCCTGTTGACCGGATCCTTGCTGACGGAGCATACCGATCTGTCGAGAAGCCGCTTTGCAGCTACGGCCCCCGGCGACGTGGAACCGATCAGCCGTTTTAAGAAACTAGCCCTCGACGGTATTTGCAATACGCTGCGTGCCGGTACCGCCAGCGACCGAGGCGCGTTCACATCGCCGCGTCCGATCCATCCGACTGCGCCCCGTGTCATCACGGTACGCGAGGCAGCGCGCTTGCACTCCTATCCCGATTGGTTCCGCTTCCATGCGACCAAATGGCACGGCTTCAGGCAGATCGGCAACAGCGTGCCTCCAATGTTGGCACGTGCTGTCGGCGCGCAGGTTATGAAGGCGTTGAAAAAGAAGCCTGAAAAGCCTACCGAAGTCTTGGCACTCGGCGATGAAAGTCTGATTGGGATTTCGATGAGCGATGCGGCCGCGATGTTCGGCGTATCTAGCACCGTCATCGCCCGGCGCCAGCGTCCTGTCGTACGTAACGAAGACGAAACGGAAGCGGCTGCCGCATGAACGACAAAGCCAAGACTCCGACGCGTTATCACCAGCTCATCGAAAAAATCTTCTTCGATGGATACGTCAAAGGTATTACGGAGATTCCTTTCGAGCGTAAGGCACTGAAAGAAGCCGCGAAGGAGCTTGGGATCGCTTTACCCGATAATTTGGGAGACGTGATCTATGCGATGCGGTTTCGCGTCCCCATGCCGACGAAAGTTATCGCCACGCAGCCGAAAGGACGCGAATGGATTATCGAGTTGGTAGGACGTGCGAAGTACCGCTTCCGGCTGGCGTCCGCCAATCGTATCTTGCCTAACCCGAATCTCGCTGTTATCCGCATCCCCGACAACACGCCAGAAATCATCGCGGCCTACGCCCTCGACGATGAACAAGCTCTACTCGCGAAGGTGCGCTACAACCGGCTTATCGACATCTTCCTTGGTCTTACCACGTTCTCGCTACAGAACCATTTGCGCACGAGCGTCAAGGATATGGGGCAAATCGAGATCGACGAGCTTTATGTCGGTCTCGACAAGTACGGTTGTCACTATGTCATCCCTGTACAAGCTAAGGGTGGCAGCGACCAAATTTCGACGGTACAGACCGCGCAAGACACTGCTTGGTGCGCACAAAAATACCCGGCGTTGCGATGCCGACCGATCTCTGCTCAATTCGTGAGTAGCGATCAAATTGCATTGTTCGAGTTGAAAATCGAGGAAGACCAGCTCAAAGTCGTTGAGGAACGACATTACAAGTTGGTGCCTGCTGGCGAACTCGATCACAACGAGATCGTCGCTTACCGGACGTAGCCCGCGGCCGCAGCCGTTACGCACCAGGTCGATGTCCGAGTAGCTCAGATCCGTCGGCGTAGAGTAGGCGGAGACTTATTTCAAGCAATAAAACGTTAGTAGCCTGCCAGTTCAGTGGACCACATTCGTCGGGGGACTTTGTGAAACTTGCTGCTGTTATTCTGGAAAACTTCCGTGGATACGCCCAAAGTGTCCGGATCGAGGTCGACGACTTGACCGCTTTCATTGGTAGAAATGACGCGGGCAAGTCAACGATCCTCGAAGCACTCGAAATCTTCTTCAACGACGGCAAGCCCGAACGTGGCGATGCGTGTGTGCATGGCAATGGGACGACGATCCGCATCGGCTGCGCCTTCACAGGCCTGCCCACCGAGATAGTTCTCGACGCCGCAGCACACACATCCCTCGCTGCCGAGCACCTGCTGAATGAAAAGGGCGAGCTGGAAGTTATTAAAGAGTGGGACTGTTCGGGCAAAACCCCGAAAGAAGCAGTTTTCGCGGGAGCTCTGCATCCAACCAATCCCGATGCCGCCGATCTGGTCACGCTCAAAAACAGTGACTTGAAGACCAGAATCAAAAAGCTCGGTATCGACGAGTCGACCGTGAACTTGGCGATAAATGGGAGCATGCGACAGGCGATTCGTACTGCTTGCCAACCGCTAACGCTAGAACGCCGGCTGCTCCCGCTCGACAAGGAGGATGCCAAGAAGGTCTGGGATCAGCTCAAGCCGCAGCTTCCGATGTACGCGCTGTTCCGCTCTGATCGACCAAGCCAGGACGGTGACGAGGAGGTTCAAAGCCCGCTCAAATTTGCGATCACGCAAGCGCTTAAGGAGATGGCTGACGATCTGAAAAAGATCGAGGACGCGGTGAGACTTAGGGCGGAAGATGTCGCGAAGCGGACGCTCGAAAAGTTGAACGAGATGGACGGTCGCCTAGCGAGCGAGCTTAAGCCATTTTTCAAGGCCGACCCCAAATGGGATGTCTTCAAGTTTGGCCTTGTGGGGGACAACGACATTCCCATCAACAAGCGCGGGAGTGGCGTTCGCCGTCTCATCCTCCTGAACTTTTTCCGAGCCGAAGCGGAGAGGCGACGCACAGAGAAGGGCGCATTGAGCGTCATCTACGCCATCGAGGAGCCGGAGACGTCGCAACACCCCGACAACCAACGCTTGCTTGTTCAAGCACTTAAGGAACTTGCCGTAGACGAGAACACGCAAGTTCTGGTCACGTCTCACACGCCCGGCCTGGCCGGACTTCTGCCGAGCGATAGCCTGCGGTGCGTGCGCAAACAAGCCGACGGTACGGCTACCGTCGTTCATTGCACCGACGACGATTTGGCCACGATTGCAAACGAACTCGGCGTTTTGCCTGATCGGCGGGTCCAAGCGTTGGTCTTCGTCGAAGGGACCAACGATATCGAATTCCTTGAGCGCATCAGTTCCATGCTGAAACCAGGCATGGCCGATGTCGTCGATTTCACCGGCGACAACCGCGTGGCGCTTGTCCCTCTCGGCGGAGGCTCGCTCAAGCAATGGGTTGCCAAGCACTATCTGCGAAACCTGAATCTTCCGGAAGTTCATATCTACGATCGTGACGATGCCGTGCCGCCGAAGTACCAAACGGAGTGCGATACGGTGAACGCCCGTACCGACGGATCTTGGGCGGTCATAACGACGAAGCGCGAGCTCGAGAACTATTTGCACGCGGACGCCATCGCGGAAGGCATGAACGGTATCGTGGTCACCTACACGGATACCTGTGACGTTCCGCTAATCGTGGCCAAATCCGTTCACGAATCGTCTGGTAGCACGAAGCCATGGGCCGATGTCTTGGCTGACGCCAAGGAATTGGGTGATAAGGTCAATCGGGCCAAAAAGCGGCTCAACCGCGACGCTGCTGCAAAAATGACCACTGCGAGACTTGCGGAGATCGACGCGGCCGGCGAGGTATCGGGCTGGCTTAAAAGGATTTACGGGATGCTCGTTTAACGAGCGCAAATCGCCGGTATTACCGATCGACCGTGCTCACGCGCTACGCTTCTGCTCCTGGTTGAAAGCTCGGGGAGCCAAGCCGCGAATTCGACCTCCGTTATCGCAAGCGAGCCCACGCCTAGCCTTCTTTGGCCTTGCGCGCTAACGCTTGGGCTACCGTCTCGCCAGGACGCAGGCCGAATAGTTCGCGGGCATTGGTCCTGGTAATGAACAGAGGAACGTCAAGGGTAGGGCCTTCGTCTTCCAGGAAGGTCGGCTCTGGCGCATCAGCCGAGTTGGCCAAGACGTTACCGCTTGCGATGGCATCTTGCTCGCTCAAGGCATTCTCCTTGAACGCACCGGTCGCGTTCTCCGCCTTGTCGCTTGGTTGGGTGGTGGCATGGAGGTTCGATCGTTTTTCGTCGCTACTCATGGTCATGGGCGTCTTGGCTCAGTTGAAGATCGACGATCATGGGGGCGTGATACGCAACCACGGCCCAAGAACGTCCTTCAGGCATTGCTGGCAGAGATCGATGCTGATTTCGGCCCCGTCTCCAAAAACGGACGTGTAACCGCCCGTGAACGAGAGCGACAGCTTTTCGTGCCCGCGAAACATCAAGTACCGTTGTCACGAGTCAATGCCTGACGTTGACAGATGAGGGATACGTGCTTCTGTCGGCTGCTTGTGGGGCAGCGTTCGGCGGAGCAAGCAATCTGCGAGCGTGGCTTTGCCCTCCGCCAATCCCTCAAGTGTCAATCAACTAGCTTCGGTCGATTGGGTGGCTTCAGCGGGCTCGCGCGCTACTGCCTCGGTCACCGTCTCACCCGGACGTAGGCCAAACAGTTCGCGCGCGTTGGTCCTCGTAATGAACAGTGGAACGTCAAGACTGGGGCCTTCGTCGTCTAGGAAGGTCGGCTCCAGCTCGCCGACCAAGACCACGCTGGCCTCGCTATCGCTCGGTTCGGTCGTGGCATTGAGGTTCGATTGCGTTTCATCGCTGCTCGTGATCATGGGCGTCTCGGCTCAGTTGAAGATTGATCGCATTCTTCTCTCGTCGACGGCTTCGTCACCTTATCTGCGCGCCGGTCGATAAAAGCGCCGGTTCCCTCGCGCACGTTGACGCTCTCATTCCCTGGCGTGATCCCGGCAATGCCGGCTTCGGCCCCGGCTTCGGCAATCGCCTCATTGATTTCCTCGATGCTCAACCGGGCGCCGTTCGTCTTACCGCTCAGGATGCCTTTGAGTGTGTCGTTCACCATTCCTCCAGTCGGCTCTCTTCTGCCTGACGCTGTGGTAGTCGGTAAGAAGAATAATATTCCTATTCTTCTTACCGACGTCGCGCACTACGTGCTGGTCAAACGGCGCGCCCTGCGTCGGAGGTCGTCTGGCGTGGCTTTGGGCAACGAGATGAAGTCGCGCTCGGCCATTGCTTCATAGGTGCCTCGAAAAGGCAGATAGAGTTCGATTGTCCACGCTTCGCCTTCTTTCCGCCCCGCAAAGGGGTGCAGAATCTCGCCATCTAGCCGTTTGCGTTCAAATCGCAGAACACCTTCGTGCGGGTACGGGTGTGCATGTCGAGTCTCCATCATGTGTGTGACGACCTCATGAGGAAAGCCCGGATGCGCGGAGATGTCTGCGGCATGGACCGCCGCGCGAATCGATTCGTCGATTGTGAGATAGCAGCGTTCGATATCCACTTCGTCGAACACTTCCTCGTTGACGATATACGGTGGGCCTTGATACCAATGAGGATCCTCGTGCTCCAGACGGATTGCGAGGATGGTTCGCGCGCCGACGTCGGTGCAACGCCACCAGCCGGTGCAATCCATGAACGTCAAGTCGATATGAAAGTCAGAGTGTTTCACGAAATCTCCTGATCGACCGCGACCAGCCCGCTGCATGTTGTACCGCTCTACAACATGCAACATCGGGCCGAAAATCCGTTGCGTTAGTGCTGCAACGATTGGCGAACAGCAGCCATTGCCTCACTGAAATCCAAGCGCGTCGCCCTCCCTGTTTCGGCCTGGTAGAAGACCACCATGAACAGGTTCGCAACGGCCTCCGCCATTGTCGATAGCTCTCTAGCGGTGCTCTGGTCCATGAAGTCCAGGTCCGCGAGTTGTATTGCGGCGTGATGGATAACTTGCCGCGCTTCGGTATCATGCGTGGTTGCCATGCTTCACCTCTCTAACAGGTGTTGTTACGTGGAAGTGCCGGCCGGTTGCCGCCGGCCGGTGCGATTCCGGTTCAGGCGTCGTCTTGCATCGGACGTTTGTTGACGAAGGCCGCCACTTCATCGTTGAGTGGGGCGCCCCGATTTGCGCCCGAAGCCAGGCTATCGCCGGCGAAGCGCTCTTGACCCGGTCCCTGCGCCCCACTATTGCGAATCGCTGATGCGATCTTTCCGCCCGTTGTGCTGGCGATCTGCTCTTTCGCGAACGCGGCCATGCTACCGGCCTTGTCCGCGGCGACCTGGCCCGAACCTTTGGCGAGATTCGCACCCATATCAGCCGCGAATCGACCGGCCGTGCTCATCGCAGAAGCGAAGCCGCCACTACCGCCCGACGACGACGATGTACCGCCGCCCGAGCCACCGACCGAGGTAGCTCCGCTACCACCGCCAGAGAACATGCCGCTGCCGCTCGACATGTTTTGCTGCGCGGATTGGAACGCGGCCTTGAGGGCTGAAGCGCCACCTGCCGCGCTCGATGCGCCGCCCATCACGGCCGACCCAGCCGAGGCCGCTGCACTCGCGGTCATGGCGGCAGCAGCCATCACCGAGCCAACCCCAACACCACCAATAGAACCAGCGCCGCCGACGCCAACAATGCCTGCGATTCTCGGGGGTATCTTGTTCGTCAGATACATCAATACGAATGCGGCGATGAGCATGATGGCCATTTCCTTGAGATCAATCCCGGCTCTCATGCTGGCGTAATACTCGTTGATGAAGGTCTTGCCGATCCCAATCAGCAGCAGCATCACCATCATCTCTGCCCCGATCGCCAAGACGTGCTTGTAGTAGCTGATCGCGATGTCTGACGTCCAGCGCGCACCACCGAAGCCGAGGAAGAATACGCCGCCGTAGATCATGATCCAGGCCGACACGAAGACCAGCAGCAGGTTCACGCCGACAATCGCAAGAACAATCATCACGACCAACGCCATGAGAAGACCCACCACGCTGTCCGTGGGTGACCACACCGACGATTGATCGAGCGCCTTGGCAAAAATGTCGTAGCCGATTTGCACGATACCCCCTGGCGTAAAGTCCGTTGACTGGCCGATGGCTTTGGCGCCGATCATCCACATCGACTTGACGATGGAATCGGCAATCGCAGGCCCGTTGGACAGAATCCACCAGAAGAAGCCGAGCACGGCGAAGAAACGAACCATTTCAGCCAGTGCCTCCTGAATCCCGCCGTTTTTCAACGCCAGCATCCCGAACGTCCAAACCATGCTGATCAACGCGAGGCCCCAAAACAACCACGACGCGTAGCTGACCATGACGCTGCCCCACGCGCTCGCAGCGGCCTGGTATTTGCCCATCACCGAATCGACCACGTTGGAATTCAACGGCGCGGCTGCGACGGTTGCCGTATAGGCGGTGGCCATCGAGGCAACGGCAAGGAGCTTGCAGCCTTTGGAAGGCATTGTTTTCATAGCGCGGCTCCTCGTCATTGATCTTTCTTCTGCGGTTGTGACGGCGCATCGCCCCATGTCCAGCTCTTCGGAGCAGAACTGACAATGTTGCTGCTGTCGCGCAGTTGCTTCGCGGCTGTCGCCTGCTGGGCTTCGATCCGAGCGCTCTTGTCCTCGCAACCAGCAAGAACCGCGATCAGGATGAGCAAGATGGAGAATTTCATCGGTGGTCCTCCTTATTCAAAGGTCCAGTTCTTCGGCGACGAGCTGGTGATGTTGCTGCCGTCGCGAAGCTGTTGGGCCGCTGCTGCTTGCAAAGCTTCTTTGTCAGCAACGTTCTCGGCGCGCGTCGCTTGCGCTACTGCCTGCGCAGCCAACATGCCCCGGATTTGCAGGAGCTGATTCGTC
This sequence comes from Dorcoceras hygrometricum, assembly GCA_001598015.1. Classification (NCBI taxonomy): domain Eukaryota; kingdom Viridiplantae; phylum Streptophyta; class Magnoliopsida; order Lamiales; family Gesneriaceae; genus Dorcoceras; species Dorcoceras hygrometricum. The sequence continues at coordinate 468,742 of KQ999293.1, forward strand.
TGCGCGCTCGCAAGCTGGTTTGCGGCCGACAACGCTTCCATTTGCCCTTGCGCACTCGTCGCCTGCGATTGCAGCGAGCGGAGGTTCGTCGCGTCGCTCGTGAGCGTCTGCTGTTGCAGATCGACCGCTTTCAGCACGGCATCGTTGGCGCTCTTTTGGGCGGTCGATCCATTCGCCTGCGCAGTCTGCAAAGCCTGGAACGCACTGCCGGAGCATCCGCCCCCGCTAAAGCACGGCGAGGTTTTGTAGTAGTTCACATCGCCATAGCGGGAGAGGTACGAATCGAGACTTCCCGCCTGATTCTTGTAGTAGCTCAGCGTGTCTTGCGCTTGCAGCAGCTTGTTCATCGTCTGCTGCGCCTGGTCCCACACCCACGCGGCCGGCGCGAGCGTGTTTTGCAGCATGTTTTGGTACTGCTGCAACTGCGTCTGATATTGCTCGATTTGCTTCTGGACGGCCGCGACGTTCTGGAGTGCGCTGATCGTTGTTTGCACAACGTTCGTTCCGTCGATCACCGGAATGCCGGCTTGCGCCGGTTGCGAAACGAACGCCCCAATCACCAGCGCGAGCGAGGCGGTTTTAGCGGCTAAAATTTTTCTCATGACGGATGCCTCCGTTACGTGGCAATCGACACTCCGAATGGCTGCGCCACAAAAGCCATCGGTGCTTGACCTGGGCGACACCGAAGCCCGGCCATCTTTGGGTGATGTCACGATGTCTGTGCGCCGGACGATATTCAGGCTGTCCGGCATACACGCCTGTTCGGCAGGTGGACTGCCCTTGCGCGTCACCTTGTCGTGTATCGTTTCTCCTATGAGCGGCGGTAGCCGTTGGCCTCGCAGAGCAGGATTCCCGTTGAGCGCCGAAGGCGCGAATAAGGGAGAGTGAAGAAGGAACACCGGCTTGCCGGTGGGCCTACTTCACATATCCTGCCCGGCATAACACCGCTTCCCAAACGAAACCGGACCTTTCCGCGATTGACATGCCGTTGTTGATTTACCGTTTCCCTTTCGATCAATCGAAAGAACAACGCGCGAATGCTGCACTGGCCGAAAAAAGACATGCGTTGTTCGACTCCAGGAAGGATTTAACCGAATGCAGCAAGGTTGCTGACGATTACGGAACCACTTGCTGCTTGCGTGTCAGTTCGTTGGCATATCTGCGGAAAGCTTGGTAGCCGTAGCGGATATTTCCTTCCTCCACCAGCACCTCCCAAATGCTCATTAGCGAATGTCCGTCATCGATGGCTGCCTGGACTTCAGTGCGCACGAGCAGAAACGCCGCTCGGTTTCTTGCGTTCCGTCCAATGGACTGCCTCAAGGCACGTTCGGCAATTCGTTCCGACAGAGATTTCATGGCATCAAACCTCGTAGCCGTGCGACAGCAGCACCTGAGCCAAGTTGGCCCCCTCCCAGCTTCCTGGACGGCTGATCACCATGCCGGCGTCTTCAGCAAGCATTGCAAGCAACTTTGAGGGCGTCAGATCACCGTGACTCGTAAATCCTTCCCGTAGCTTGTTCGATTGAGTGCAGCGAGTCGCAAGCTCACGAAGATTTGCCGCTGTCATGTCCGATATCTCTATCGAAATTCGCCTCGCCATGTGGGCCTCCTTGTGCTCCGATGCCGGTGTCGAAAAGGCGTGCAACTGCCTCAGTGGGGAAATACATGCGGCGACCGATATAAACCTTCTGGGCATTGAGACACCGCGCCCATTCGCTCTTCGACTTGAGTAGTGCCATTCGCAAGCCTTCCGGCTTTCGGCTCAACGTCGTAGCCAGTTGCTCCAACGTCATGACCGCGCCGTATCGCTCTTTCAAGATGTCGAACATTGAACTCACACACTTGGCTTGAATCCGATTGATTGATGTTGTTGCGGGAATTCTTGGGCAAGTGGGAATAGAATTGCAGTGCGAATAATCAGGCTTTTTCTTACTAGGACTTTAAGACCTATGGCGCGACCTGCACGAAGCGACTCGGAAAAACGGCAAGGTGGAATGCGCGCGGCCGCGTTGCTGCATGTACTCGCCGCTCGCATGGGAGCGAAAAATCCACACCAGTTCGCAGCATGCTTTGACGACAACGTCGGCATGCTCACTCAGCAGTCCGGAAAATGGCGAGCCAACTTCGGTGGCGTAAAACCACTGTCGGCACAGCAAAGAAAGCTGCTCGCGCGCCTTGATACTGACGCCGATGTTCTGCACGAGGACGGCCCGGCTGCGCTATGGAAAGCGATGTGGGGGCGGCTGAACGAGTTGCAGTCGATAGTTTCCGTTGAGCTGGAGAAATGGCAGACACTCGATATGGTGCTTGCTGAATTTGAGGCCGACCTGCTGCTGGCCGAATTGGAGCGCGCGCCCCTCACTCTTCCGCATCTGGCAAAAGCTGTCGCCTTGTATCGGCTGCATCTCGAGGTCGAGGCCATCGTTCCCCTGGGCCTCGACGGTAAGGGAATATGCAGGTGTCTGAGGCTCTGTCTGGATAACGATCAAATACAGCAGGAACTCTCCAGCCTTGGCGTTCAACACGCTGTTGATTCCGAGCTGACGAGCTGGATCGTGTCTCGACCTGACATGGAGATCGCGTGGACGTCGTCCCGAGCGCGATGGGATGTCCTCGCAGAACGGCTAGATTGGGTTAATTGACGGGCCGGGAAATTTTAGCGGCTAAAATTCGGCTGCTCGCGTCCCTCAAGTGTCAACGACATGCATTGGACAGCAACGCTTCGATGCAGTAGCGGGCCATATAACCGCCTCATCTTGTCCGCCAAGTCAGCGCTTCTTGACAGATGGGGGACACGCTGAAATCGGCACGGGTGCGGCGTGCCACAACCACGCTATCAACCTGAGAGGAAACTATGAAACTCAACTGTTCCAAGCTCGCATACGGATTGCTCGTGATCGCTGCGACGTACAGCCTGACTGCGCGCGCCGAAACGGACTACGACGGGCAATACGCTCGGAACATCGGCATCACCTATGACGTGGGCGAGAACAACTCCGTTGTCGGGCAAATCACCAACAACACGAATCGCGCCGTTTATGTCTCGGCGGAATTCAAGGGATATGCAGCAGACGGCCACGTGAGTCAGGGTGGAGCAATCGCGATCTTCGACCACCTTGACCCAGGCGAAAGTGCACGCTTTAAGAGTGGCGGATTTTTCGAAGCGATCAAGTCGGCCAAGCTGACCACGCTGCGCACGGTTCCTTGAGTCGCGAACTCCAACGATCACCGCCGAAGGTAGCGTCGGCCGATCCGGCGCGCGGGCTGCGCGTCGTCGACAAGATCGAGCCGACGATCTAGCTGTCGTGGCACACAACTCAGACGTTAAGGTTTATATAAGTTAAATCGCGCGCGCGCGTTACGGTTCTTGAGGCCCTTGCGGCGCAAGTCTCCTCGGGATGTTCGCATCCCTAAAAGCACGAAGTAGCTCATCCGTAAAAGCACGTGGTAGTCCATAGCCCCGCATCCCTAAAAGCACGTGGTGATTCACAGCCGAGACCAAGTTATCCACAAGAGTACGCATCTGGTTTCACGTACATTGAGGCCTGCCGCGCTTGCGAGCCCAGGCCTTCTCTCGGGCCGTGACCGAGGTGGGAGGCAGCCCCTTCACGATGGCCGCGACTTCAGCGCGGTAGCCTTTCGGACCGTTGGCGTAGAACGCTACCGCGTCGGCCTTGGGGTCATAGGCCATGCGGTAGTCAGGTAGCTCGCCGGACGCGGCCAACGCCTTGATAGCCGCCCGAAATTTGAACAGCTTGTCGGTGCTACCGCTCTTCTCATGCAGCGTGGCGATACTCGGCTTCCAGCTCGGTTGCCTACCACAGTGCTTGCGAGCGAGTTCGTATATGCGCCGGTCAAGAGGCTTGCGCAGGCGAAAGTAGTCTGGTGACAGGGTTAGCACGTGCATAGCGTCCACGCTGCGAAACAGCCAGTCTGGCAAGGTCACTTCCACGGCTACCATGCGGTTATCGCCGTCGCGTTCAACGACCTTGGCCGAATCGACCAATCCGAAGAAACCGCGTTCACGCTTGCCCGCCGTCTCGATGTTGGTTTCGATGCGCGTGCCGGTGAGTCGTGCGAGCATCTCTCCCATGCGGATATAGGCACGGCCGCTTGCGTCGCGATTTGTCGTGTGCAGAAAGTCGTAGGCAGTGAAACGGACTGTGCGTGCAATCTCGCGTCCACGGTTCTTCGCCTCAACCAACTGGCTGATGCAGTAGATCCATAGGTCTTTGTCATGAATCGTCGCGCAGCCGTCGATCCCAGGTTTGACGGTTACCGTAGTCCCGTTTCGCTCGTACACACGTACACGCCGGTCACCGGCGCGTAAAGCGAACAGGGGGTGCTCCATGCTTGCCACGTCGTCCTTCGGTGAAGCATCGAGAATGTCAGCGACGAAGAAATCCCGTTGCCGATGCCTGTGCGGTGCAAGCCGCGAGTGCGTCGATGCGGACGCATCGCAAGCACCGCCAGGCGACGCCAGCGGCGTCGCCTCGACGATGAATGCTTGCATGGCTTACACCTCGGCCGCAGCTTCGGTGGACGAGGATCGGATGCCGGATTGCTTATGACGTTGGCTCCGCTGTCGTGCGATCTGCTCAGCCTTGGTAGGCCGGCCTCGGCGCGCTCGTGGATCTTCCGCGACAACCGAGGACACGGGGCGAGAGATACCCTCGACATGCGCGGCTAGCCAGCGTTCAACGTCCTCGACACGCCAGAGTAGGCGCTTGGTGCCCGGAAGACGACAGATCGGAGGAAGAGATTGTGGATTGCGGGTCGCATCGCTTCGGATGCTCGCAACGGACTTGTGCAGATAAGCGGACAGCTGCTCGACCGTGATCAGTTCTTTCATCAAAGAGATCCCACGGCGGGTCGACAAGAAACCCGGCCGGATACTCTCTCCGCGCGCGATTGATGAAAGACGGTGCCAGCCGTCTGCTGCCAATGTAATCGGCTTGCGGACAAATCATACAACGAATCGATGGCATGCTGAGCACACGTGCGCACTTGATCGCAGCCCGGAAGACACAGGGGCGTGGCGCGAGCGTTGCAATTGGCACAAATTTGGCACACGCGATGTGCCAAAACCTGCTTCCAAATGCAAAACAATGCACGACATCGCAAGACGTAGTGCGTTGTTTTTATTGAAACTTTTGGTGGAGCGGAGGAGGATCGAACTCCCGACCTTCGCATTGCGAACGCGACGCTCTCCCAGCTGAGCTACCGCCCCACGCGAGCTGCGCATCTTAGCAGCGGTCGCGAACCACGCCAAGACCCCAGCCGCTTTCGCCACGGTCAGCCGGGCAGCAGGGAGGGCAGCCGCTCGTGCAGCACCTCGCCGCGCCAGCCGTCCAGGAAATCCGGCCACTCGGCGGTGACCACGTATTCCTCCAGTACCTTGCGCGGGCAGAGCAGGCCGGGCGGCAGGTCGAGTTCGGCGGCGCGCTCGTCGACCAGCGCCTTCATCGCGCCCAGCGCCTTCTTCGCCTCGCCCTGCGGGTGGGCGGGAATGGGGCGGGTGGCGGCGATTTCGGCGGCCGCGACCGGCTCGCGCAGCAGGGCGAGCAACTCGCCGCGCTGGGCGCTGCGCAGGGCGCGCTGGCCGCGGCCGCGCTGCTCCAGTTCGGCGAGGCCGGCGGGCGGCTGCTGGGCCAGGCTCATGGCGAGCGCATCGTCGAGCAGCCAGGGCCGCGGGCGGTCCAGCGTGCGTGCGCTGCGGTCGCGCCACAGCAGGATGCGGCGCAGCAGGGCCTGCTGTTCCGGCGGCCATTCGGCGGCGCCGCGCAGTGCGCGCTGCGGCTGCGGATCGCCGTCGCGGTGGCTGGCGCGGCGCTTCAGGCGTTCGCAGTCTTCGGCGAACCAGTCGTCGCGCCCGCGCTGGCGCAGGCGTCCGGCAAGCTGGGCGTGGATGGATTCCAGGTACACCACGTCCAGCGTGGCGTAGCTGCGCTGCGAGGCGGTGAGCGGGCGCTGCATCCAGTCCGAGCGGGTCTCGCCCTTGTCCAGCTCGTCGCCGCACAGCTCGGCGACCAGCGCGCGGTAGCTGATGCCCAGCCCCATGCCGACGAAGGCGGCGGCGATCTGGGTGTCGAACAGCACGCGCGGGCCGTCGGGCAGCAGCGGCGCCAGCGTTTCCAGGTCCTCGCCGGCGCTGTGCATCACGGTGATGGCGTCGCCGCCGCCGCCGCCCAGCGCCGGCTGCAGCGCATCGCCGATCGCGAAGGCCAGCGGGTCGACCAGCGCATGGCGGCCGCGGCAGCCCAGCTGCAGCAGGGCGAGCTGCGGATGGAAGGTGTCGCGGCGCATGAACTCGGTGTCCAGCCCGACCACCGCGTCTGCCGGCACGTCGCCCAGCCAGGCCTGCAGCGTGGCGCGGTCGGCGATCCAGTCGGCGCTGACAGCGGGCAGGGAGCTGGGGGTTTCTCGGAAATCGCGGGGTGTGGATTGCCCTGTCATCGTCAGTGCCATATGGTGAACGGCGCACGATAACAGGCCGATCCGGGAACGCCCAAGCATGCCGAGCAACACCACGCTGCATCGTCAACGCACGCTCGGCGGCGTGATCGGCATTCTCGTGCTGGCCTTCGGACTGGGGTACCACTTCTTCCCGCGGCTGTTCCATGCCGAACCGGGGGAGGCCGTGCGGCGCAGCGTGCCGGCGCTGCCGGCGGCGGCGCCCGGCGGCGCGGCGACGGCCAGCGAGCCTGCCGCCGAGGAATTGAACGCCGGGCCGCCGCTGACCCTGGCGCCCACTGCGGTGATCGCCGCGCGGCTGAGCCGCGGGCACGCCGCGCTGCCGAAGCAGCTGACCCCCGACCCGCCGCAGGTGCGCGCATTGCTGGACCGCGCGGACAAGGCGCTTGCCGCCGGCCATCTGGGGGGCGACAAGGACAGCGCCGCCGCGCTCTACCTGCAGGCGGCGCGGGACAAGCCCGACAGCCGTCGCGCCGCCCAGGGCGTGATCGACGTGCGTGCGCAACTGGTGGCGCAGATCGAGCGCGACATCGCGCTGGGCAATGCCGAGGACGCGGGCGACCAGCTGGCGGCGCTGCAGTCGTTGCCGGGCAGCGCGGACGACGTGGCGCACTTCCAGGCCGCGCTGAAGACGCTCACCGACGTGCGCCCGCTGCTGGCGCAGGCGGCCGGCCTGCTGCAGCAGGGCAAGGCGGACCAGCCCGTCGGCCACAGCGCGCTGGACATCTACCGCCAGGTGCAGCAGCTCGATCCGCAGAACGCGGTGGCCGAGCAGGGCGTGCTCGATGTGCAGCGCGTGGTGCTGGACCGTGCACTGGCCGCGGTGGCGCAGAACGATTTCGCCGGTGCGGACAAGGTGCTGGCCGAAGCGCAGGCGATCCGCCCCGGCTCGCAGCAACTGCACGACGTGAGCCAGCGGGTGGACGACATGCGCACGGCGCGCGCCAGCGGCGTGCTGGGCCAGGCGCGTTCCGCGCTGGACGCCGGCAACCTGGCGTTGGCCAAACAGCTGGCGGCGCAGGCGCAGGCGATCAGCCCGCAGCTGGACGGCCTCGCCGCGTTCGAGCAGCAACTGGTCAACGCGCAGCTGTATGCCAGCCACAGGCCGGGGCAGGTGTTCAGCGACCGCTACGTCGACGTGCCCGGGCAGTCGCCGGCGATGGTGGTGATCCCTACCGGCAGCTTCCAGATTGGCGCGGCCGACAGCGACAGCAATGCCGACGAACTGCCGCAGCACAAGGTCAGCATCGACCGGGGTTTCGCCATGGCGCGCAGTGCGATCACCGTGGGCCAGTTCCGCGAATTCGTGCGCGAGAGCGGCTACGTGCCCGACTCGGTGAAGCTCGGTGGCGCCAGCGTCTACGACGAGCGCAGCGGCGCCATGCGCGACGACGGCAATGCCACCTGGCAGGACGACTACGCCGGCCGCCGCGCCGCCGACAACCTGCCGGTGGTCAATGTGTCCTGGAACGATGCCAAGGCCTACGCCGACTGGCTCAGCCAGCGCACCGGCAAGACCTACCGCCTGCCTAGCGAGGCCGAGTTCGCCTACGCGCTGCGCGGCGGCACCACCACGCGCTACTGGTGGGGCGACGGCACGCCGTCCGGCAAGGTGGAAAACCTCACCGGCTCGAACGACCGCTCGCCCAGCGGCCGGCGCTGGAACCATGCGTTCCGCGGCTACGGCGACGGTTACTGGGGGCCGGCGCCGGTGATGCGCTTCGCGCCCAACCCGTTCGGCCTGTACGACATGGGCGGCAACGTCTCCGAATGGACTGCCGACTGCTGGCACGACAACTACATCCATGCGCCGGTCGACGGCAGCGCCTGGCTCAATCCCGGCTGCAGTACGCGCGTGCTGCGCGGCGGTTCCTGGGGCAGTTCGCCGGACCAGGCGCGCTCGGCGTGGCGGCAAGGTGCCGACGCCAGCGTGCGCAGCGGCCGCGTCGGTTTCCGCGTGGTGCGCGAGCTGTGATGCAAAAAAAGCGGATTCGCGCTGCATCGCACTACACCAGAGCCCCTGATTTCGCGTAGATTGTGCATGCCGCATGGCCGTCGCCTCGCTGGAGGCGGTGCCTTACTCAACCACGATGGATGCCCATGGCTACCAAGACCACTGCCAAGAAAGCCCCCGCCAAGGCCGCCAAGCCGGCGCCGAAGGCCGCTCCCGCCGCGATCAAGCCGATCAAGGACACGCTCAGCAAGTCCGGCCTGATCTCCCACATCGCCCAGCAGGCCGGCGTCGAGACCAAGCACGTCAAGGCCGTGCTGGCTTCGCTGGAGCACACCGTGCTCGGCGCCGTGCACAAGAAGGGCGCCGGCCAGTTCACCCTGCCGGGCCTGTTCAAGATCAATGCGATCCAGGTGCCGGCCAAGCCGAAGCGCACGGGCATCAACCCGTTCACCAAGCAGGAGCAGGTGTTCGCCGCCAAGCCCGCCACGGTGAAGGTGAAGGTGCGTCCGCTGAAGAAGCTGAAGGACGCCGCGCTCTGAGCGCCGCCGCGTCACCCGCGTCGCGGGTGGCGGTTCGGGATATGACAAAGGCCGCGCAAGCGGCCTTTGTTCTTCATGGCGGCGGCATCGTTGCTTTCGTGCGCGGGAGCCATGGCTGAAGCAGAGCACGACGTTGAAAGCCTCTACTAGTCATCCCGGCGCAGGCCGGACAAGCACGCAGTGCGCAGAACGCCCGAAGGGCGGCCCCGCAGGGGCGAGCGCAGCGAGTCACCCAGCAGCGATCACATTTGTTCGAGCATCACGGTTGCTGGATTCCGGCCTTCGCCGGAATGACGGGCAAAAAATACAGCGCGGAGTGTCGCAGGGTCCCGTCCTCAGTTTCCGGATACGGCGCGGGGTGGCCATTGTGCAGGACGTGTCGCCGTGAGTGGTTCCAATCTCCTCGATCCAGCCTGCTCGTAGTTCCGGCGGATTGAACCAGGCCATTTCTCTGGGTTACTTCTCTTGACTCCGGGCATCCTGCCCTCCGCCCTTCGGGCCGGCTTCGCCGTTCGCCACCGCTCCCGGCGGTGGCGTGGGCCAGCAAAGAGAAGTAACTCGGCCGCCGCAGGCGAGCCAAGGCGCGGAACCGGAAGGTCGTCGCGAGCACCCGCCCCTCACCCTGGCCCTCTCCCCAGAGGGGAGAGGGAACTTGCCTGTGCACCTGCCCGCGGCAGACGACCGAAGAGCCTCGTTCCTTGCGATAGCGCAGAACCCTTCTCCCACAGCCGGGAGCAGGCGAACCGGAAACCGCGAACGGCCCCTACACGATGGGCACCTGGTTGACGTTGTTCTTCGGGTCCAGCCAGAACGCCTCGTTCGCGAAGCGGCCGAAGATGTCGCGCGGCAGGACGGACTGGCGTTCGGTGGCCTCCACCTTCGGCCTGACGGAATGCAGGCCGGGCATGCCGACGCGGGCGTCGAATTCGTCCGCGCGGTATTCGATGCGGTCGAAGTCGTGCTCGAACCAGGGCTCGCCGAGGAAGCGGTAGACCGCGCGCATCGCCGCGGCCGGGTCGCGCACCAGGCTTTCGTAGGTCAGCATCAGCAGGTGGTCCTGCGCGTGCTGGCCGTAGAACGCGTCCTTGGTGGCCTGGTAGGCGAAACCCACCATGCCGCGCGGGTCGGTCAGGGCCTCGATGCGCGAGTACACCGTGGTGTTGGTGTCGAAGCGGAACACCTTGCTGACGCTGACCGGCTGCCGGCGCACCAGCCGCTCCATGCTGTCCAGCACCCACGCCAGTTGGCGCACGCAGGCGATCACCTTCACGCCGGGGAACAGCGTGTCGAGCAGCTGCATGCGGCTGCACCACAGCCGGCTGGTGTCGAACACCGCCGCGGCGTCCGCCTGCTCCGAGTAGAAGTTCTCGACCAGCCCGCGCATCAGCGCGACGCGTTGCGCGTTGGAAACGTCGAAGGAGAAATCGTTCTTGCTGCTCGCCTCCGCCATCACCGCGCCCATGATGTCGGCCAGCGGGCTGGTCATGCCGGCGCGGAAGCGCGGGTTCTGGTTGAGGATGGCGGCCAGCAGCGTGGTGCCGGAGCGTGGCAGCCCGGAGATGAAGTGGAATTTCCGCGGTGGCTGGCTAGCGTCAGGCATGAGGGCACTCCCAGGGTGGCAGGCGGTTCAGCCGGCAGGATAGCGTCCGCCTCACGGCGCGGGCGCCGTCGAGGCGCGGATGCGCATTTCGTAGCCGACCTCGACCATCCTGGCTTCCCCCTTGCCCTGCACGCGCAGCAGCAGTTCCTCGGTGGCGCGCCGGCCCATCTCGCGCACGGGCTGGTGGATGGTGGTCAGCGGCGGCCAGACCTGGGTGGCGATGTTGGTGTCGTCGAAGCCGCAGATGGAGATTTCGCCGGGCACCGGCACGCCGGCCTCGGCGGCGGCCCAGATCGCGCCGGTGGCCATGTCGTCGTCGGCCGCGAAGATCGCGGTGGGGCGCTGCTTGAGCGCCAGCAGCCGGCGTGCGGCGGCCACGCCGGACTCGAAGGAGAACCGGCCCTGCACCATGTACTTGGGATTTTCCTTCAATCCGGCGCGCTTCATGCCATCGCGGAAGCCGGCCAGGCGCCAGACGCCGGCGCCGTGCTTGGGATCGCCGATGATGTGCGCGATGCGGCGGTGCCCCAGCGCCACCAGGTGCGCCACCATCGCGGCGGCGGCCTCGCGCTCGCGCAGCATCACGCCGATGCAGCCTTCGGGGTGGTGCGGCGCGATCGAGGCGAACGGCAGGCCGTTCCTGCGCAGCTGCTCCAGCAGTTGCGGGTGGTCGGTGATCGGCGGCGTGAGGATCAGCCCGTCGGGCCGGTGCCGCGACAGGATGTCCTCGACGCGCTCGACGAGCTCCGGCGCGGTCGAGAGCAGCGGTTGCACCATCATGCTGTAGTGCTGCGCCTCGCAGGCCTCGAGCACGCCGGCCTGCACCTCCATGATGTAGCTGGGCGACAGGTTGTCGTACAGCAGGCCGATCATGAAGGAACGGTTGGTCGCCAGGCTGCGCGCCGAGGTGAGCGGGCGATAGTTGAGCTCCGCCATGGCGGCCAGCACGCGGTCGCGTACGGCGTCGCGCACGTTGGGCTCGTTGTTGAGCACCCGCGACACGGTTTTTTTCGAGGTGCCCGAGGCGCGGGCGACGTCGTTGATGGTCACGCGCGGCATGGGGGGCTGTCCGTATTCAATGCCTGGTTTCCTGCATGGCGGCCGGAACGCTCCGGGCCGGAACGTTCCAGCCGTCCACTTCGACGACAGGGGCGGCGATCCCCTGCGCTGCGTAGCGCGCGGTCAGCACCATGGATTCGCCGGGCCACAGCGTGACGTCATTGTCGTTCCACAGGACCGGCAGCGCGAGGGCGCCGTGCGCGCCGTCGCTGATCGATATGTGCTGGAACAGGGCCACGGTCCTGGACGCTACCGGCACCGACAAGGTCACGGTGGTGACGTCCTCGCCGCCCTCGCGCCGCGTCGATGCGCGGACTTCGCTCGTCGCGGCCGGCAGGGACTGCAGGGCGGTCAGGTCGGCATACCGGTTCAGCGGCGTGAGGTACCAGTTCGAGCGGTCCCAGTCGAGCTGGTCCGCCTGGGTGGAAAGCCAGTAGACGTTGCGGCTGAGCGGCTTGCCGGCGGAGGTGGACAGGGCCAGCTCGACGAAATAGGTCCGCGACAGCCCGGCGATGGCCGGCAGCGTCGCCAGTCGCCGGGTGTGGTTGCCGGCGAGGGCTATGCCTTGCAGATGCTTCTCGTAGCGCACGCTGCCGTCCAGGTCGCGTACGCGGATGTCCGCCTGCAGGCCGTGCGCATCGTCCAGCGTGTGGTTGACCAGCACGACGGCGTTCGAATCGTATGCGTACTGGATGTGCAGCGGTTCGTTGGCCTTCTTGGCGCCGAAATACGCGCCCGCCGGGTTCAGGTAATAGTCGTACAGGTGCCAGTGCAGCGAGGGCCAGGCGTTGTTGAGCATCCAGTAGATCACGCCGGTGGCGGGATTGGCCGCGTCCATGTGTGCGCTGAACGCCTCGAACTGCGCGCGCACGTTGTCGTAATTGTCGAGCTGGGCCTTGGCGACATAGTCGGCGAGGCTGCTGGGCGCACCGTAGCGCCGGGCCAGCGCGTGGTCGAACGGCGCCAGCACCGCGAACGGCGACCATGCGGCGGAGGCGTGGTACTGGCGCAGCTCCGGGTACTTCCACAGCGCTTCCTGTTCCTGTGGCGACAGCATGCGCCGCAGGTCTTCCAGCCGCGGGATGTCGGCGCCCGCGCTGACTTCGGAATCGAAGCCGAACGCGCCGCCCAGCTTGTCGGCGTACCAGTATGCGGGTGGAATCCAGGCGTACGGCCCGGCCATCTTCATCCCGGAAGGGCCGGTCTCCGCGGTCGCCTGGTCGGAGGCGGCCGCGACGATCGGCAATCGCCAGTCCGCCGCGTGCAGCGTATCGACGTACATCTTCGCGACGGCCGGCGGCGGCGCGTTGTCGCTGCCGATCAAGAAGCCGATCACCGAGGGATGGTTGCGCAGCAGGCGCGCTTCGCTGGCCATGGAATCCCCGGCCACTTTTTCGTCGTCGGCGTTCCACGGCGCGCCGCCGGTCCTGGCGGCCGACTCCCACTTGTCGCAGCATTCCCAGCCGGCCAGGATCATGATGCCGTCGCGGTCGGCGAGGTCGTAGAAGCGTTGGTCCTCCAGCTTGCCTTCGCTGCGGATGGTGTTGAGGCCCAGGTTGCGCACATAGCTGAACTCGGCTTCCATGCGTGCGGGATCGTCGCGCAGGAACATGTCCGGCGCCCAGCCCGCGCCGCGGATCAGCACCGGCTTGCCGTTGACGTAGAACTGGCGGTAGCCCTGCCTGGTGAGGCTGGAGCTGACGCTGCGTATGCCGAAGGTCGTACCGGCCTTGTCGGAGATCGCGCCGTCGACCGTGGCGCTCAGGTCGAGCCGGTACAGCGGATGGCCGCCCATGCCGGCCGGCCACCAGATCTTCGGATGATCCAGCGCGAGGCCGGGCGTGCTCCGGGGCGAGAACGCAACCACCTGCGCCTGCCCGGGGTCGAGGTGGATGGTCTGCTGCAGGGGGACGCCGGCCGCCGTGCCGGCGATCGTCGCGTCGTGCGCCACCGTGTCGAGATTCTTCGCTTCCACCTGCACGGTCAGGTCGGCGTGGGAAAGGCCGGGCAGCGACAGCGACGCAATCACCTGCGGGTAGCGCAGTTCGACCGGGCCGGCCCGCACGATGTCCACGCCGCGCCACGGGCCCATGTTGTTGTCCGGCGGCGTGGGGTTCCAGTCGACCCAGCTCGTGGTCAGCGCCGTCCGCGGGTCGGCCGGGTGCACCTCGAGGGCGAGGGTGTTGGCGCCCGCATGCACCCATTGCGTCACGTCGAGTTCGTGGACGGGGTAGGCGCCGGCGCTCTCGGTGATCCGGTGCCCGTTCAGCCAGATGTCGGCGCTGGCGATGATGCCGTTGCTGCGCAGCAGGGTATGCAGGTTTTTCGCGCCGGCCGGCAGCACGAATTCGCCGCGGTACCACCACGGCGTCGCGAACAGGTTGCCGCTGGAATCCGGCACCTGCACCGCGCGCAGGTTGTCGCTGTGGAACACGTCCTTGTACAGGCCGTTTTCCAGCAGCCCGGCCATGACGGTGGCCCGGCCGCTCACCGGATACCAGCCCTTGGCGGAAAAGCCACCGGCGGAAATCTCGGCGCCGTCCTGCTGCGCCTTCGCGCTGTCCTGGATCTGCCAGTGCGCGATGGCGGTGCTGCCGCCGGCGCCGCCGGCCACCTGGGTGGCGGCATAGGCCGCCTGGGCGTGCATGGGCATGGTCGATGCCGCCAGCGCCAGTGCGGCCATCGTGCAGAGTGCGTGCTTGACTGGGGTCTGCATGGCGTCAGCGCCTCCCGAGATAGGCTTCGTGTATTTCGACCGGCGCGAACGGCCAGGAGCGGTTGGCCCTGGCCCAGATCGCGAACACCACGACGCCGGCGAGTATCCACACGCCGGACAGGATCAGCGACAGCGTCGACGCCGACACGTAGACGTAGACCCAGCCCAGCAGCGCGACCACGCACGGCACCGGGTAGAGCCATTGCCGGTACGGGCGCGGCAGGTCCGGCTGGCGCCTGCGCAGCACCACCAGCGCGGCGATCTGCGCCACCGACTGCACGATGATGGTCGCGGCCAGCAGCATGTTGATGACTTCGGTGAGGTCGAAGAAGGTGCCGACGGCGGTGACCGCGCCCATGGTGAGCAGGGCCACGTGCGGGAAGCCGTGCCGGGCATGCAGCCGCCCGAACACGGACAGGAACACCTTCTCGTGCGCCGCCTGGAACGGCACGCGCGAGCCGCCCAGCAGGCCGGTGAACACCGAGGCGAACGCGGTCACGATGATGAGTAGGGTCATCACGGCCGCTGCCGCGTGTCCCCAGCTGTGCTCCACCACCAGCGAGGCCACCGAGCGGGACCGGGCGATGTCCTGCCACGGCGCCACGCCGAGCACGCTGACGTTGAGCAGCAGGTAGACCACCATCATCGCGATCACCGAGACGATGATGGTGCCGGGCATCGTGCGGCCGGGATTGCGCAGCTCGTCGCCGATGTAGGCGGTGGTGTTGTAGCCGAGGTAGTCGTAGATGCCGATGACCAGCCCGGCGCCCAGCCCCGCAAAGAAGCGGCTGCCGAACGCGCCGGCCGGATAGGCGAAGGCGTAGCCCGCGTGGAAGTGCGAGAAGCCCGCCGCCGCCACGCCGACGACGGACACCAGCATGACGATCCACAGCGCGACGGTGATCGCGCGCACCGACTCGATGCGCCGGTACAGCATCCAGGTGACCAGGGCGGTCGCCGCCACGCCGATCAGGTGCACCGGCCACCAGCCGAGGCCGGGGAAGAAGAACTCCAGATACTCCACCATGCCGATGATGCCGGTGGACATCAGCAGCGGGATCGCCAGCAGCATGGTCCAGATAAACAGGAACGGCATCAGCTTGCCGGTGCGGTACTGGAACGCTTCGCGCAGGTAGACATAGCTGCCGCCGGAACCCGGCATGGCCGCGCCGAGCTCGGCCCAGACCAGGCCGTCGGCCATCGCCAGGACGGCGCCGGCGATCCAGCCGACCACCGCCTGCGGTCCGCCCATCGCGGCGACCATGATGGGGATGGTGATGAACGGCCCGATGCCGCACATCTGGGTCATGTTGATCGCGGTGCCCGAGAACAGGCCGATGGAGCGGTGGAAGCCGCTGTCGCGGACGGGCTGTGGCGCGCTGGAATCCTGCATGGTGGCCTTGTCGTTGTCGGTTGCGTGCGTGCGCGATGAAAGCGGGGCGGGTCGTTTTTGTCGTCATCCCGGCGAAGGCCGGGATCCAGTGGCGATCATGCCCAATCGAGCCATACGGCTACTGGATGACCAGCTTCGCTGTTGTGAAGCACCTCCGGCCTTCGCCGGAATGACGAGCTAAGCGTCCTCGACCCGCTTGCCGAGGCGTCTTCCCGCTCGAAAGCATCCTGCGGGAATGACGCCGTCGCCAAGCCCGGAGCGGCGAGGGGAACCGCTCCGCTCACCATTGCCCGCGTATGCCGAGCATGAACATGCGCTCGGAGAAGTTCGAGTGCGCGGGCTGGTCGGGCCACACCAGGTAGTAATGCTGGTACTCGTTGGTGAGGTTGGTGCCGTCCAGGAAGATCTCGGCGTACTTGCTGAGCTTGTACGACACCGAGGCATCGAGGTACTTCTGCGGCGCCTCGTACATCTCCATGCCGGCGATGCCGCCCACGCTGTCTTCCACTGCGCGCCGCGAGCGGTAGTTGTAGGCGAGGCGGGCCTGGAAGCGGTTGTCCTGGTACCACAGGATGAAGTTGCCGGACTTGGTGGAATTGTCCTGGAACGGGATCTTGGCGCCGGACAGGTCCCGTTCGCCCGAATCGCTGGGCGCGTAGGTGGCGTTCACCTCCATGCCGGTCTTGGACAGGATGCCCGGCAGGAAGGTGAAACCCTGGCGGTAATCGAACTCCGCGCCATGGATGCTGTTGCCGGAACCCTGCACCGGCTCGGTGATCACGATGCAGTGGTTGCGCACCACGCCGTCCTCGTCCGGCAGGGTGCAGTTGGTCACGTTGCCGTCCTTGATGAAGCTCTCCATGTCGATGCGGAACAGCGCCAGGCTGAGCATGCTGGTGGGATTGATGTAGTACTCCAGCGACGCGCCGTAGTTGGTCGAGCGCCACGGGTTGAGGTTCGGGTTGCCGGTGGATGTGCCGTTGGCGACGCGGAAGATCGGCCCCTGCGGCGTCTCCATCAGCGAGTAGTTCAACTGCAGGCCGCCGCCCCACTGGCTGAGGTCGAGCGGCATCATGTTCTTGGAATAGGCCAGGCGGAATTTCAGGCTGTCGGTGATATCCAGCGCGAAGTTGGCCGACGGCAGCACGTCCTGGTAGCTGCGGTTGGTGATGGAGGTGCCGGCGGAGGCCGCCACGTCGCCGTAGGAGCCCGGGTCGCCGACCAGGTGCTGGGTCACGTTCAGGTCGGTGTGGATCATGCGCACGCCGACGTTGCCGCTGTAGGGCATGTCGCCCAGGGTGCCGCTGAAATCCCCCTGCAGGTAGCCGGTCAGCTCGCGCAGGCCCACGCCCCAGGTGGTGCTCGGATCGTCGGCGATGATGGTGTCGGGGTAGAGCGACTTCCAGTACGACACGGGATTGATCATCGCGTTGGGGTTGACCGCCCAGAAGTTGATGCCCGAACCGAGCAGGTTGGTGTATTCCTGCCAGTGGCCCGACAGCGGCGCCGCGGTCTTCGGCATCGAGATTGCGGACAGCGGCCCGGCGCGGTAGTAGCCCTCCGCATTGCCCGCGGTGCACGAGCCGCTGTCCATCACCACGTCGGCGCCCACGTAACGCACCAGGCAGCCGTTCGGGTCGCTGGCGCCCATGCCGGCATAGACCGGCGTCTCCAGGGTCCAGCCGATGTTGTAGGCGCTGCGGATGCTGTCGCGCACGCCGAATTCGAGCTGGAAGCCGTCCTGGAAGTCGTACTTGCCGTCGAAGCGCAGCGCGTTGAGCGCCACCTGGCGGTCGTAGTCGCCGGAGGATTCCAGCGTCTTCATCGTCCAGCCGGCAGGGTTGGCGAAATCGCTGGCCAGCGACTGCGGCATGCCGACGGTGAGATAACGGCCGCCGAAATTGGCGACGATCGGTATCGTGTTCTGCGGCACGCCGTTGGCGTTGAACACGCGGTCGCCGCCCAGCTGCGCCGGGTAGACCATGGTGCCGTCCGGCAGGGAGACGCCGTCGTTCAACACGTTCGGCCACAGCGCGCCGTCGGAGTCGGAAATGTTGAGGTCGGTTTCCACGCTCGACTGGAACGCCGTGTCGTGCACGCCGCGCAGGCTGCCGGTGAAGGAGCCGCCGTTGTCGTAATCCAGCTGCAGGTTGAAGTTCTTCGCGTTGGAACTTATCTGGGTGATCTGCGAGAACGACTCCACGTCGCCCGGCCACTTCTCGTACACCTGCGTGGTGTACATCTGCGAACCGCTCCAGCCGGGTTCGGGCGTGCCGTAGGAGCCGGCCACCGGGCTGCCGGTGTTGCGCGACGCCAGCGGCACGTAGGTGGCGCCCTGCCAGTTGGTGGAGTTGAACTGGATGCCGACGTTGGTATCCCATTCGCGCTGCTGCGAGTAGAAGTAATCGCTGGTCAGGCTGAAGCCGTTGCCGAGGTCAGCCTGGAACGAGGCATTCCCGGACTTGCGCTTGCGCTGGGTGACGGTGTCGTAGAGGCTGATGTCCTGGCTGCCCATGAACACCCCGTTGGACTTGCCGTCGCCGTTGACGTCCACGCTGCCGTCGGCGTTCTGGTGGATCTGCGACGGAATGGGCGCGCCGTTCCACGGCGTCAGGAAGCCGTTGTAGCCGCCCGCGCTGGCCGCGTTCTCGCCGTTCAGCACCACGCCGTACTGGTCGAGACCCTCGGTGGAATTCTCGCGCGTGGTGTTGGAGAAATCGGCGGAGACCAGCAGGCCCCACTTGCCGTCGTCGTTGTACGAGACCAGGCCGTTGGCCTCGGGGCCCCAGCGGTCGGTGGTGCTGCCGCGTTCGCCATTGGCGGAATAGCTGTAGGTGAAACCGCTGGGCAGGTCCCACGGGCGGTAGGTGTGCAGGTCGATCGCGCCGCTGATGCCGCCGTCGGTCTCGTTGGCCGTGGACGATTTGACCACGTCCACGCCGTGGAACAGCGTGGACGGCAGCATGCTGAAATCGGGCTGCTGCGAGTCGATCTGGTCCGCCGTGATGAAGACCTCGCCGTTCAGCATGGTGCCCACCTGGGGCAGGCCGCGCACGTCCACCGAAGTACCCACGCCGGCGTCGCGGTTGATCTGCACGCCGGTGACGCGCTGCAGGGAATCGGTGATGGTCACGTCGGGCAGTGCGCCGATGTTTTCGGCGGTGATGCTGTCCTGGATGTCCGGTGCCAGGCGCTTCAGGTCGATCGCGCGCATCTGCGACGCACGCACGCCGGAGACGGTGACGGCGGACAACGTGACCGCGTTCTTCTCCGCGGCGGTGTTTTTGTCCTTGGCGCCGGCCTTACCGGCGCCGGGAGCAGGGGCGGGCGACGCCGCCGGCGCGGTTTGCGCCGTGCCGGCCTGCTTCGCCTGGCCGTCCGTCTGGGGCACCGCGAAGGGCGCCGCCGCGACCGACGTCGATAGCACGGTGAACAGCGACACGGCGATGGCAAATGACAAGGGATGCTTGCGATGTACGGTGGACATGGGCCTTGACCTCGTTGTTGGTGCCTGGCGAACCTCGGGTGCTCCGCGCTGTTTGTTCCAATGCATGTAGCCGGGCGGCACCTGCCGCGTGGCAGGTTGCCGCGATGCGGTCTTCTGATTTCCCCGGCCATGGCCCCGCGCGCCACGGCTTTCCCTCTTGTCGTCCCCTTGCGGGATGCGGATCCCGCCTGCTGCCTATTTCGAAAACGTCATTCGCGCCAGCGCCCACTGGCCGTCGCGCGGATCGCCGGTGGCGAAGACACACAGGTCGCGGGCACCGGCCCCCGCCGGTATCGCGACGTTTGCATCGAGACGCGTTTGCCCCGTCGCCTGCACCGCGCGTTCCAGCGGCAGGCTGGCGAGCAGGGGCCCCGTGCAGGAGCCGGCATGGATCTCGAATTCGCCGGCTGCGCTGGCCTTGCGGCGCACGACGGCGCCCTTCGCCTCGTCGCCGAAGCGCCATGGCATGCGCTCGACGCTCAGGACGACACGCCTGACGCCGGCCAGTGGCGCCTGCGGCCACAGCCAGCACGCGTTGCCGATATCCACCGAGTAGACCGGCCGCGGCCCTTGCGCCGGCCGGCGGCCATCCAGGCGCGAGGCGGCTTGCCCGGAGCACGTCGCAAGCGCGCTGCCGTCGCGGCCCAGCAGCGTCGCTTCATCCAGCCGCTGCGTGCGCGGCGCGGCGAGTTCGAAATCGTCCGGCGCGAACGTCGCGGCCTGCAGGATCGTCTTGCCCTGCAGCGTGAGCGGATGGGTGTACTGCGCGGAACGGCTGCCCGGGACGGAGCCGTCCGTGGTGTAGCGGATCGTGCCGAAGCCGGCCTGGCTGGACAGTTCGACCCGGAACGCGCCGCCGGCCGCCGCCGTCACGCGGAAGGCGGGGGCGAACGCACTGTCGGCATAGCCGATGCCGAGTGCGCGCCAGCGCGCCAGTTCGGCCGGCATGCGCTGCAGGAAACCGTTCCAGTCGTGCGCGCGCGCCGGCGACCAGCCGAGTTCCGCGAGCGCTGCGATGCGCGGGAACAGGGCATGCTGGTCATGCGCAAACGTGGGCATTTGCTCGGTCCACAGGCTGCCTTGCACGCCGATGATGCGCGCGGCTTCGGCCGCGCTCGCACCCGCTGGGACGACGGCCGTGTTGTAGGCTTGCCGCAGCGTCGCCGCGGGCGCCGGCCCCGCCCACTCGTCGGGCAGGTCGGACTGGTAGTGGTCGAAGTACAGCGATTCCTGCGGCGTCATCACCACGTCGTGGCCCTGCCTGATCGCCTGAAGCGCCACGCGTTCGTGGTGGTCGCCGTGCCACGACATCACCACCTGCGAGGCCGGCAGCGCCGCGCCGGCGACCAGTTCGTCGTCCCAGCCCACCGGCGTGCGCCCATGCCGGATGAGATGCGCGGCGACCTGGCTGGTGAACCAGCCCTGCAGCTGGTCCATGTCCGCCAGGCCCAGCCGGTGCATCCGCGCGCGCAGCGCAGGCGAGGCGTTCCACTGCTGCTTGTCGGCCTCGTCGCCGCCGATCGAGATGTATTTCGACGGAAACAGTCGCATCACCTCGTCGAGCACGTTGTCGACAAAGCGCAGGGTCTTTTCATCGGGGTCGAGCAACCAGGGACTGACGCCCCAGTCGGTCCACACGGGTGGGCGCGTGCCGGTGACGCTCAGCCACGGATACGCGGCGATGGCGGCCTGCGCATGGCCGGGCAGGTCGATTTCCGGCACCACGTCGACGTAGCGTTCGGCGGCGTAGCGCACGATGTCGCGCACCTCGGCTTCTGTGTAGAAGCCGCAGTAGGGCTTGCCGGCGGAGCCGGTCAGCTCGCGGTCCAGGCCAGCCGCCTTGCGGCATGCGCCGACCTTCGTGAGCATCGGATATCCGGGGATTTCGAGGCGCCAGCCCTGGTCCTCGGTCACGTGCCAGAGCAGCACGTCGAGCTTGCCGAGCGACATCCAGTCGATCAGCCGCTTGATGTCGGCCACGCTCTGGTAGTGCCGGCCGGAATCGAGCAGCAGCGCGCGCCACGCGAAGCGCGGATGGTCGTCGATGACGCCATCGGCCGTTTCGGCCGGCGCGCCGCGCGCCCAGCCCGGCGGGGTCAGCAGTTGCCACAGCGTGACGCTGCCGTAGAACGCGCCGCGCGGCGTGCGTGCGGTGACCCGGATGCCGCGGCCGTCCACCGCGATGCGATAGCCGGCGTCGCCCACCACATCGGCGTGCGGATCGACTTCGAACGTGATCGCGGCATGCGTACCGCCCGCGGTCGCCAGGTGCAGGTGCAAGCCGCGGCTGTCGGCCAGCAACCGTACGAAGCGTCGCGCGATGGACTGCAGTTGCGCGGCATCGGCGCCATGCACCGCGACCCCGGCGCCATCCGCGACCTCGAAGGTGCCCGATGCGGCGGGGCGCATCTCTGCCGGTTGCGGCATCAGCGACCACGCGGGCAGGGCAGGCGCGGCGGGCGCCGCCACGGCCGCGCCGGCGGCAGCCAGCCATGCGGTGGCCAGGCACCGGCAAAGCCGCGCTGGCGCGAGCTGCCTCATGCGGCCAGTCCGCCCGCCACGGCTTCCCCCGGCAGGCCGTGCCGGAGATACCAACGCGCCGCCCCCAGCACACCGTGGCGGCCATGCTCCGTCACCCACACCGGTACCTGCGACAACAGCGCGCGTGCGCTGCGCCCGTGCAGGAAGCGCGTTGCAAAGGAACTGCGTTCGAGCAGCGCGTACATGGATGACAGGAAACCGCCGGCCAGGTACACGCCGCCGGTGGCCATGAAGGCCAGCGCGAGGTTGCCGGCCAGGCCGCCCAGCGCAGCGCAGAAAACCTCCACGGCTTCCACGGCGCAGGCGTCGCTGCATGCGGCGGCAGCAGCGGTGACGGCCTCGGGCGTTGCCAGCCCCGGGGCTCTCCCGTGCAGCGCGCACAGCGCCGTGTACACGGTCAGCAGGCCGGGGCCCGAGAGGATGCGCTCGGATTCCACGTAGCCGCCGTTCGGCGCCAGGTACGCGAGGATCTCGCGTTCGCGGAGCGAGTCCGGCGCGAAATCCATCTGGCCGGCTTCCGTCGTCAACACGAAACCGCCCGCGGGGCCGGGCACGTGCGCCGCCGCGCCAAGGCCGGTCCCCGGGCCGATCACCAGGGCCGGGCCATGGCCGCGCGTGTCCGGCCCGCACAGGTGGCGACCGCCGCCGGCAAGCTCGCCGTCGAGCGCGTAGCCCAGCGCCTCGAAATCGTTGAGCACGGCGACATCGTCCAGCGCCAGCGCCTGGCGCAGCGGCGACGGGTGCACGGGCCACGCGAGATTGTCGTTCACGACCTCGCCGTCCCTCAGTTGGCCGGCACAGGCCAGCACGCAGTGGCGCACCGGAACCTGGACGTCGGCATCGACGAAGGCCTGCAGCAGTTCCGGCACCCCGGGGAAGTCTGCGCACACGAACTTGCGATAGGCGAGCGTCTCGACACCATGGCGTCCGCCATGCGCGGCACGCACCAGTGCGACACGCGCATGCGTGCCGCCGATGTCGGCGGCCAGGAACGGCGTCGCCGGTACCCCCGCCAGTCGATCCGGATGGTCGATTGCCACGTCCAGCGCGCTCCCCCGCAGTGGATTCGCCATCAGCTTGAAATGTTGTTGACACCGGTGTCAAGTCGTGGCGCAACATGGCGGAAAAGGTGCCGGGCGTGTGCCGCTTCGCGGACCCGGGGCGGGCCAGGGGACATGGCGGAAGGCGATCCCCGATGCGGAAAGCCAGCGGTTACGCGCGCTTCTGCCCCATGCGCACAGCGCCAATGGCGCTTCTTGCCCCTTTGCCGGGCCGGAAACCGGCGGGCCTGGGGGAACGTCCGGATCAATTTTCAACGCCTTCCATCCATCCCACACCGGGACAAATCCATGGGCTGACTTTGCGGCGATTGCGTGTGCGGAGGAGACGCGTACCCCGACAGGCGGAGTCCTTGATGCCGGGGCCGGGCAAGGGGCTTGCTTCAGGCACGAAAAAGCCCGCGATTACGCGGGCCTGGGTGTTCTCTCGGGTTGTCTCGGGATTGCCTGAAACAGCCTCTTGGTACCGGTGATAGGAACAGACAAGCCCGATCTTATGCGGCTCGCAGAGCATCGTTTCCGAATGCACCCCCAGATATACCCCCAGACGTGGCGGGCTTGCTGGTGATCCACGCCTCAACCTCGGCGGCCAGCCATGCCACCGTGGAGCCGCTGGGCGTGAGTGAACGAGGGCGCGGGAAGTGTCCTGCGTGAATCCATCGATACAACGTGGTGCGCGATACGCCGATGCGCTGAAGTACCGCCTTCAGGCGCAGCAGGCTGGGCGCGGTGGTATTGGTGCTGACAAGGTTCATTGCGTGGTGTCCTTCATGACGTGACACGACACGGCCGGTGGGATGCTCGGCCGTGTCGGGGGGGATGCTGGGTTGCCTGTGAGGGGAGGCCGGGGGCAGGCGGTGCAGGTCGCGCAGCAGGTCAACAGCCTGCGATGACAGCGGCACGATATGGGGCGCCTTCATCTTCATGCGTTCGCCGGGGATACGCCAGATTGCGCCGTCTAGGTCGAACTCCCGCCACTCCGCCTTGCGAAGCTCACCGGGCCGCACAAAGACCAGCGGCGCCAGCTTCAGGGCGCACAGTGTCACGTACTGGCCGCTGAAGCCGTCGATAGCCCGCAGCAGTTCGCCGATCTTCGCGGGGTCGGTGATGGTGGCGCGGTGGGTGGGCTTGGGCGTGGTGAACAGGCCGCGCAGGCTGCTGGTGATATCGGTATGCGTACGGCCTTCCAGCACGGCCCAGCGGAACACCTGACCGGCCGTGATCTTGGCCTTGCTGGCGGTTTCCCGTATGCCCTTGTCTTCGATCGTCCGCAATGCGTCCCGAAGCTCCAGCGGGGTTATCTCGGTGATCGGGCGGGAGCCGATGGAAGGGAGCAGGTGCGACTCCAGCCGCCACAGGTCTTTGTCCATCGTGGCCGCGGATGTCTCGCCGCGTGCCTCGCGCCACGTCATCCAATCACGAGCGACCGTCTCGAATGTCTCGGCGGCGTCAGCCTCAGCGGCTACCGCTGCCAACCGTTCCGCCTTCGCTGCCTGCTTCGCCGCGCCGGGGTCGCTGCCGTTCGCCAGTAGCTTCCGCGCTTCCTCTCGGCGCTCCCGTGCGTCGGCAAGGGAGACGGTGGGGTACACGCCGAATGACAGCAGCTTCTCCTTCCTGTCCACACGGTACTTCAGCCGCCAGTACCGGGCGCCGTTCGGCTGCACCAGCAGGAACAGGCCGCCACCATCGAACAGCTTCAGCGGCTTGTCAGTGGGCTTGGTCTTGCGGATCAGGGTGTCGGTGAGCATCGCGCCGCCTCGCTGGGGGTATCAGCAGTTCCTTGCGGGAGTGTTTGCAGGAACTTGCGGCGGATTCTGGGGGTATCTGGGGGTGCCCTGCAAGCCACCATTGCGAAGGTATGCCCCCTATGCACCCCCAGATGTACCCCCGGATACCACGGGCTTGGGCGGGTTCCCGTGGGACGGCTTGGACACCTTCAGGCATGAAAAAGCCCGCAGTTACGCGGGCCTGGGTGTTCTCTCGGGTTGTCTCGGGATTGCCTGAAACAGTCCCTTGGTACCGGTGATAGGACTCGAACCTACACTCTGTCGCCAGAAGCGGATTTTGAGTCCGCCGCGTCTACCATTCCGCCACACCGGCATGTGGATTGCGCATTATGCCGGCTTCAATGCACCGGGTCGAGGCCCAGCTGGCGTTCGCAGCGCTCGTAGCCGGTTTCGCCGGACAGCGGCTGGAACACGGCGCAGTGGGTCATGTTGCCGGAGTAGATGTGCAGGCTGACCGCGATGTCGCGATCGCTGGGGTTGCGGATGGTGTGGTACTCGTGCGGCGGGATCAGGCTGCCGGCGGAGCCGGGGCCGGCCTGCACCGAGCCCACCGGCTGGAAGCGGCAGTGGCCTTGCTCATCGTCCAGCCGCTCGTACTGCACCACGTCCAGCGCGCCGCGCCACACGCCTTCCACGCACCACATGCCGGCATGGTCGTGGATCGGCGTGCCCTGGCCGGGACCCCAGGTCATCGCCACCACGCAGTAGCCGTGGTCCTCGCTGCGGTACAGCTCGCGGCGCGCGTAACGGCCCTCGGCGGTTTCCAGTACGCACTCGGGCAACTGGATCTCGTTGCCGCGGATTAGCCGGCACAGGCTGTTGCGCAGGCTGTCGGTGATCGCCGGCGTGCTGTCCTGGGCGACCGCCGTGTCGATCGCGGCTATCAGCTGGCGACAGCCCGGAAATTCGGTGGTGAGCATGGGGACTCCGCGCGATGCGTGAAACGATATGGTCATTATAACAGTTGGTAATGACCATATAAGCATGGGCTGCGGGCGCGCCATGCCGTCACGAATCCGGGGGAGGGCGCTGCAGGCACCGACCCCGACGCGCCCGGTGATCGTTCTCGCAGCCGCCGTCGCGCACACCGACCCGCGATGCCTTCCGGGCATCATGCCGCGTTGATCGGGACATCCTTATGCTCGACAAAGGTGCAGTCCTGGGGCGATGGCATGGCTATAGATCCGAAACGCGGGAGTGGCGACAAGAACAGGAAGACTGTCCGGCACCGTCGGGCGGGCGGGCACGGATCGGCCGCAAGCGGGCTGGCTGCGATCGACCACATCGTCGTGCTGATGTTGGAGAACCGTTCGTTCGACCACATGCTCGGTTTCCTCTATGCCGACACGAACAACGTCTCGCCTGCCGGCCAGCCGTTCGAGGGCCTGACTGGCAAGGAATCGAACCCGGACAGCGCGAACGGCACGAGCGTCGCGGTAGCGCAGATCCAGCCGGCGCAGGCGAACACCTATTTCCTGCCCGGCGCCGACCCCGGCGAAGGCTACACGGCGACGAACGCGCAGTTGTTCGGCAGCAACACGCCGCCCGTGCCGCCTGCGGCGACCAACGCGGGCTTCGTCGACAACTTCGCCGCCACTCTGGCCTGGGAAACCGCGGACAAGGAATCGATTTTCCCCGGTACCGTGGCGGCCGACATCATGGCGATGCACACGCCGACGAGCTTGCCGGTGTTGTCGGCGCTGGCCCGCGGCTTCGCGGTGTGCGACCACTGGTTCGGTTCGGCGCCCACCGAGACCTTGCCCAACCGCGCCTTCGTTCATGCGGCGACTTCGCAGGGCCACATGGACGACAAGACCAAGTCGTTCACCGCGCCGACGATCTACGGCCTGCTCTCGCAGCACAACCTCGACTGGATGATCTACGGCTACGACGCCGATCCGCTGACCCGGCTGACCTTCAGCGACACGGCGAGCGCGGCAAGTACGCACTTCGGCCAATTCGCCGCTTTCCAGGCCGCCGCCCAGCAGGGCCAGCTTGCCCCGTATACCTTCCTCGAACCGAGCTGGGGATCGAGCGGGAACAGCCAGCATCCCAACTACGACGTGGCGCTGGGCGAACAGCTGATCCACGACGTCTATTACGCCTTGCGCAACGGGCCGGCCTGGAACGAAACGCTGCTGATCGTCGTCTACGACGAGCATGGCGGCTGCTACGACCATGTGCCGCCGCCGACCAACGCGGTACCGCCGGACGCCACGGCCGGCGAGTACGGCTTCGATTTCAAGCGCTTCGGTCCGCGCGTGCCCGCGCTGCTGATTTCGCCGTGGATCGCGCCGGGTACGGTATTCCGCGTGCCGGCCGGTGCGATGCCGTTCGATCACACCTCGATCCTCAAGACGGTCGAGCTGCGCTGGAACCTGCCGGCGCTGACCGCACGCGACGCGGCCGCGCCGGATGTCGGCGGCGTGCTCACGCTGGCCACGGCGCGCACCGACGATCCGCTCGCCGGCGTCGTCGTGCCCGTATCCAGCGGGAAGAATCCCGCCGCCGGACAGCCGTCGCATCTGCAGGAGGTGTATGCCGACCTGGCGGCCGCGCTGCCGGTAAGCGCACCCTCGCTGGATCGCGCATCCCTGCGCACGGCGGACGACTACGAAACCTACATCCGCCAGCGCGTGGCCGCCTGGAAGGCGCAGCGGGAAGATTGAGCGTGCGGGCCGGCTACAGCTTTGCCAGGAAACCGCCGATCGCGCGGCTGTAGTTCTCGATGTCGACCAGGAAGGCGTCGTGGCCCTGCGGCGAATCCAGCGCCACGAAGTCCACGCTGGCGCCGGCGGCTTCCAGGCCGGCGGCGATCTGTTCCTGCTGCTCCAGCGGGAACAGGATGTCGGTGCTGACACCGATCACCAGCGCGCGCTCGATGCGGATGCGCTTCAGGCCTTCCATCACGCTGCCGTTGCCGTATTCGGCGGTGTCGAACCAGTCGCTGGCGCGCGAAAGGTAGAGATAGCTGTTCGGGTCGAAGCTGCGCACGAAGCGGCGGGCGTGGCCTTCGAGGTAGGACTCCACCTGGAACTCGAAACCGAAGGGCTCGTCCTCGCGCTGCTCGGCGTCGAGGCGGATGCGCGCGAAGCGGCCGTTCCACTCCATCGCCGAGCGGTAGGTGATCACGCCCAGCTTGCGCGCGATGCTCATGCCCATGTCGGGGTAGCGCTCGCCGTCGCCGTGGATCTCGTAGCCGCCGTTGGCCCATTGCGGGTCGAGCCGGATCGCCTCGCGCTGCAGCGAGCGGATCGCGATGGCGAAGGGCTGCGCCTGCGGCGCGGTGTCCACGCTGACGTGGGCGCGCACGGTGCCGGGGTGCAGCAGCATGTAGGCCAGCGCGGCCATGCCGCCCATCGAGCAGCCGATCAGGCAGGCCAGCTTTCCGATGCCCAGTGCCTGCACCACGACGTGCGCGGCATGGGCCACGTCTTCCAGCGACAGCTCGGGGAAGTCGAGGCGATAGGGCTCGCCGGTGGCCGGATTGATGGAGGCGGGGCAGGTGGAACCCTTGTCGCTGCCCAGCGAGTTCACGCAGATCACGAACCAGCGATCCGTGTCGATGGCTTTGCCGGGGCCGGCCATGCCCTCCCACCAGCCGGGCGAAGGATCCGCCGCACACGACATCATGTGCGCGCTGGGCGAGAGCCCGGTGAGCACCAGCACCGCGTTGTCGCGCGCGGCGTTCAGCGTGCCCCAGGTCTCGTAGGCCACGCGCGCGCCGTGCAGCGCGCCGCCGCGTTTCATCGGGAACGGCGAGGGCAGGGCGCAGTACTGGCGGGCGTCGGCCATCCTCAGTGCACCTTGTCGATGGCGATGGTGATCGGCGTCCTGCGGTCGGTGTCGACGATGCCGGCGCTGCCCTCCAGGTCGCCCGGCTGGGCGATCGGCTGGCCGCTGTGGCTGATCCGCGCCGCCACCACCACGCGCGCCACCGAGGAAAGTTTCAGCTCCGGCGTCATCGCCATCGCGTCGGTGAGCGTGACCGTGGCCGGCAGCGCGGCGGCGGCCAGCTTCGCCACCGCCAGCGGCATCGGCGGCCCGCTTACCGCACGGGCGTAGACGTACAGCTGGTCGCCCGGCTGCAGCTTGTCCTTGAGCGCGGGCGCCAGGCTCACTTCCACCTTCAGCGCGGCGCCTTGGCTCGCGGCTGGCGCGGGTCCGGCCGCAGGCTTGATGCCGGCGCGGCTGTCGGCGTTCGCGATCTGCTCCGCCACCGCCTTGGCTACGCTGGAACCGGGTTCCAGCAGCGGTTGCAGCTTGCGCCAGGTGGCGGCGGCGTCCGCGTATTGCGTGTGCTGGAACTGGCTGATGCCGAGCAGCCACAGGGCGCGCTGGCTGTCCGGCTGCAGCTCCAGCGCGCGCTGCAGCAGATCCAGCGCGCGGCCTTCGATCAGGTGGTCGCTGCGCGCCATCGAATCCGTCTCGGCCCAGCCCACCATCGCGGCCACGTTGTTCGGGTCGATCTTCAGCGCATGGTCCCAGGCGTCGCGCGCCTCCCCGGGCTGTTTCAGCGCGGTGGTGGCCTGGGCCAGCAAGGTCCAGCCCTGCAGGTCGCCGGGCTGCTGCTTGAGGTGCGCGCGCAGTTCGGTCAGCGCCTGCTGGAAGTCCATGGGCGGCGGCGCGGCAGGCACGCCGTCCAGCGCGACAGGCGTGCCGACGTGCAGGTACAGCGCGCCGGCGCCGATCGGCAGCAGCAGGGCGATGCCCAGCGCCAGCGCGAACACGCCGCGCGGGCGGCCGTGCCGCCGTCCTTCGCGCAGCAAGGGCACCAGCAGCAGGGCCAGCGCCGCCGCGACCATCGCGGCGGCGACCAGATAGAACGCGAGCTTCACCAGTCGTCCCCCATGTCGGCCGCTTCGTTGCCGGCCGGCCCGCCGTCGGCAGGCTTGTCATCGTCGTTTGCGCCGCCGCGGCTGCGCCGGCGGATCGCCACCGCCACTACCGCGCCGCCGACCAGCAGGATCGCCAGCGGGCCGAACCACAGCAGCCAGGTGCCCGGCTTCAGCGGCGGGTCGTACAGCACGAAGTCGGAATAGCGGTCCACCAGGTACTGCTTGATCTCGGCGTCGCTCTTGCCCTGCTGCATCAGCTGGAACACTTCCAGGCGCAGGTCGCGGGCGAGGTCGGCGTTGGAGTCGGCCAGGTTCTCGTTCTGGCAGACCATGCAGCGCAGCTGTTTCGTCAGGTTCTGGAAGCGGACTTCCTGCGCATGGTCCTTGAACGGCAGCGGCTCGATCGCGCCGCTGCCGGCGAAGGCGTGGCCGGCGAAGGCCAGCAACCCCACCAGCAGCAGGCGTAGGAGCGCACCCTGTGCGCGAATGTCCTTAGCTTCGACCGGAGGCCGAGGCCATCGCGCACAGGGTGCGCTCCTACGCGCAAAGAGCTTCACGGCGCCTCCCGCTTCACGGCGTCGATCGCCGGCTGCAGTTCCTTCGCGATCACCTCGGGGGTGAGCGGGCCGATGTGCTTGTAGCGGATCACCCCTTTCGCATCGATCAGGAAGCTCTCCGGTGCACCGTACACGCCGAAGTCGATCGCGGTGCGGCCGGGCCGGTCGGCGATCACCAGGTCGTAGGGGTTGCCGTGGTCGCGCAGCCATGCCCTGGCGTCGTCGGGCGCGTCCTTGTAGTCGTAGCCCACCAGCGCAATGCCGAGCTGGCGGCCGTCGGCCATCAGCACCGGGTGCTCCTCGGCGCAGGCCACGCACCAGCTGCCGAACACGTTGAGCAGGTAGGGCTTGCCGAGCAGGCTGGCCTTGGTCACGGTCTGCCCGGGCGCATCCAGTTTCGGCAGCGCGAAGTCGGGCGCGGGCTTGTCGATCAGCGGCGAGGGCACGTAGCGCGCGTCGTGCCAGGTGTTCCACCAGATGCCGAAGCCGAACAGGCCGACCAGCGCCATGAAGATGACGAGCGGCGCGAAACGCTTCATGCCGGCGACTCCTGCGGCGCGCTCGCCACGGCGGCCGGCGCGGCCTCGGCGGCGATGCGCTTGATGCGGAAGCGGCGGTCGCCGGCGCAGACGAAGCCGCCCAGCATCATCAGCACGCCGCCGCCCCAGATCCAGCGCACGAACGGCTTGTAGTACAGGCGCAGCGCCCAGGCGCCCCCGATGTCGCTGGTGTCCATCGGCTCGCCCAGCGCCACGTACAGGTCGCGGAACACGCCGGCGTCCACCGCAGACTCGGTCTGCACCTGGTCGCCCGCATAGGTGCGCTTCTGCGGGTGCATCACCGCCACGGTGCGGCTATCGCGCAGTACGGTGACCACGCCCTGGTCGGCGTGCCAGTTCGGCCCGGTGGTGCGGTGCACGCCGTCGAAGCGGAACACATAGCCGGCGATGGCCTCGCTCTGGCCCGGCGCCATGCGCACGTCATGCGTGATGCTCAACGATTCGGACAGCAGCACGCCGATCACGAACACGCCGATGCCCAGGTGCGCCAGCAGCATGCCGGCCATCTCGGCCGGGTAGCGGCGGCCGCGCGGCATCTCGCGCCAGCGCTTCAGCGCATACAGCAGCACGCCTGCCGCGATCCACACCGCCGCGGCCACGCCGGCGACGGCCTTGAGCTGGCCCTGCACGAAGAACGCCGCCACGATCGCGCAGGCTACCGCCGCGATGCCCGCGCGCAGCGCCACCTGTTTCAGCACGCCGCCGTCGGCCTTGCCCCAGTGCAGGAACGGCCCGAACGGCAGCAGCAGCACGATGGGCGCCATCAGCAGCGGGAACAGCAGGCCGAAGTAGGGCGGGCCCACCGAGATGCGGCCGAGGTGCAGCATGTCGCCGATCAGCGGGAACAGCGTGCCCAGCAGCACCATTGCCGCGGCGGTGGCCAGCATCAGGTTGCCGATCAGCAGCGCCGTCTCGCGCGAGACGATCCGGAAGGGCCGGCCGCCCGCTACCTTGGGCGCGCGCAGCGCGTACAGCAGCAGCGAACCGCCCACCACGATGGCGAGGAAGATCAGGATGAACACGCCGCGGCGCGGGTCGGAGGCGAACGCGTGCACCGAAGTCAGCACGCCGGAGCGCACCAGGAAGGTGCCCAGCAGCGACAGCGAGAACGCGAAGATCGACAGCAGCAGGGTCCACGCGCGCAGGCCGCCGCGCTTCTCGGTGATCGCCTGCGCATGGATCAGCGCCGCGCCGACCAGCCACGGCATGAAGCTGGCGTTCTCCACCGGGTCCCAGAACCACCAGCCGCCCCAGCCCAGTTCGGCATAGGCCCACCAACTGCCGGCCACGATGCCCAGGGTGAGGAAGCCCCAGGCCGCGTTCGTCCACGGCCGCGCCCAGCGCACCCAGGCCTGTTCCACTTCGCCGCCCAGCAGCGCCGCGATGGAGAACGCGAAGGCCACCGAGAAACCCACGTAGCCCATGTACAGCACCGGCGGGTGGAAGGTCATGCCCGGATCCTGCAGCACCGGATTGAGGTCGGCGCCGTTGGCCGGCATCGGCAGCAGGCGGCCGAACGGATCGGAGGTGAACAGGCTGAAGGCGAGGAAGCCGACTGCGATCAAGCCCATCACACCCATCACGCGCGCGGCGAATACTTCGGGCAGGCGGTGGCTGAGCGCGGCCAGTGCGATAGTCCACACATTGAGGATCAGCAGCCACAGCAGCAGGGAGCCTTCGTGCGCACCCCACACCGCGGCGATGCGGTAGTACCACGGCAACGAGAGATTCGAGTTGTCGGCCACGAACTGCACCGAGAAATCGAAGTGCAGGAACGCATACACGAGGATGCCGAACGCCATCGCCACGAACACCGCCTGGCCGGCGGCCGCGGGGCGCGCCACGGCCATCAGCGCGCGGTTGCCGCGCCATGCGCCCAGGAGCGGCAGTACACCCTGCGCGATGGCGAGCAGGAAGGCGAGCACCAGCGCGAGCTGGCCGAGTTCGGGGGTCATGGGCTCTTGTCCTGCGCGGCCGCTTCTTTCACCTTCGCTTCGGCATGCGCCTTGGCCATCGCGTCCTTCAGCTCCTTCGGCATGTAGGTCTCGTCGTGCTTGGCGAGCACCTCGGTGGCGACGAAGCGGGCGCCATCCATGTGGCCGGTGGCGATCACCGACTGGTTGTCGCGGAACAGGTCGGGCAGGATGCCGGTGTACTCCACCGGCATCGCGCCGCCGGCGTCGACCACGGTGAAGGTGACTTCGAGCGAGTCCTTGTTGCGCTG
Organism: Dorcoceras hygrometricum; assembly: GCA_001598015.1. Taxonomy (NCBI): domain Eukaryota; kingdom Viridiplantae; phylum Streptophyta; class Magnoliopsida; order Lamiales; family Gesneriaceae; genus Dorcoceras; species Dorcoceras hygrometricum. Next base: position 501,529 of record KQ999293.1, read on the forward strand.
GATCGAGCCGGCCTTGACCATGCCGCCGAGGCGGAAGGTCTTGTATTGCGCCGCCTGCCCCGACTGCACCTGGCTCGGGGTGAACAGGTAGTTCATGTTCTGCTGCAGCGCGTACACGCCCAGGCTGATCGCCAGCGCGGCGGCGATCGCCACCACGACCACGATGGTGAGCCGGCGCTTGCGGGTGGGATTCATCGGCATGCGGCGTTCCTGCCCGGTCAGGGCGACGGCGTGATGGGAGAAGGTGCGGCGCGGCGCTCGCGCGCGGCCTGGCGCGCGAGCCGGCCGCGCAGTTCGCGCAGGATGCGGCGGCGGCGCAGCCGCGGCGCCAGGTCGTCGGCGATCAGCGCGGCGAAGAACACCGCATAGGCCGGCCATACGTAGGCGGCGTAGCCGCCCATGGCCAGGAAGTGCTGCAGCGCGTTCATCGCGTACCCTCCGCCGCGGCGATCTGGCGTACCCAGTCCTTGCCGCCTTCCAGCGCCAGCAGGTCGGTGCGCGCGCGGCGGCACAGGCTGGCCGCGTAGTAGGCCTTGGTGGCCAGCGTCATCACCAGCAGCGGCCACAGCATGTCCCATGGCATCTTCGAATGGCCGAAGATGTCCACTGTGCTGCCCTGGTGCAGGGTGTTCCACCACACCACCGAGTAATGCACGATCGGCACGTTGATCACGCCGATGATCGCGAGGAAACTCGCGGCGCGCGCGCCCTGGCGGCGATCCTCGAAGGCGTGGTACAGCCCGATCACGCCGAGGTAAAGGAACAAGAGCACCAGCTCGGAGGTGAGCCGCGCGTCCCAGGTCCACCAGGTGCCCCACATCGGCTTGCCCCACAGCGAGCCGGTGACCAGGGTGATGAAGGTGAAGGCCGCGCCGACCGGTGCCGACTCCATCGCCACCACCTCGGCCAGCTTCATGCGCCACACCAGCGCGATGAAGCCGGACACGCCCATCACCGCGTAGACGAACATGCTCATCCAGGCGCTGGGCACGTGGATGAAAATGATGCGGTAGGCGTCGCCCTGCTGGTAGTCCGGCGGCGCCAGCACCAGGCCGCCGTACAGGCCGATCGCCCCGAGCAGCAGCGCCAGCCCCATCGCCCACGGCCGCACCGCGCCCGCGAAGCGGTAGAACGTCGGCGGCGAGCCGAGCTTGTGCAACCAGAGCGGGATCCAGGTAGACATCGCTTACGAATCCAAGGCAATACGCAGGGCCGCCGCGCAGGCCAGCGGCGCCAACACCACGCAGAGGATGAGTGCGGCGCCCAGCCATGCGACCGGGGCGAACCACGGAAGGCCCTCCTGGGCGGCGGCCACGGCGCCTGCCGCGAAGATCACCACCGGCACGCACAGCGGCAGCAACATCAAGGCCAGCAGCATACCAGAGCGCCGCGTGCCGGCCGTCAGCGCCACCAGCACCGCGCCGAGCAGGCTGAGCAGCGGCGTGGCCAGCAGCAGCGCCAGCAGCAGCGCCGGCATCGCGGCCGCCGGCAGGTGCAGCATGCCGGCCAGCAGCGGCGCGATCACGATCAGCGGCAGCGCGGTGGCGAGCCAGTGCGCCAGGATCTTCATGCCCAGCATCAGCGCCAGCGGCTGCGGCGCCAGCACCAGCTGTTCCAGCGAACCGTCCTCGATGTCGCTGGCGAACATCGCATCCAGCGCCAGCAGCATCGCCAGCAGCACGGTCACCAGCACCACACCCCCGGCGATCCGCTGCAGCAGCGCCAGATCCGGCCCCAGCGCGAACGGAAACAGCACCACCACGATCACCGCGTACAACACCGGCATCGCCAGGTCCCCGCGCCGGCGCCAGGCCAGCGTGAGATCGCGGTGCAGCATCGCGGTGCAGGCTTGGGCGGGGGAGGCGCTCATCCCCACACCTCCGTTCTTGCGCAAGGCATGAGTGCACCCATCCCCTCAGTTTCCAGATACGGTGCGGGATGGCCGCTTTGGAGGACGTGTCGGCGGGAGTTGATCCGACCTCCTCGACACAACCTGCTTGTAGTTCCGGCGGATTGAATGAGGCCATTTCTCTTGGTTACTTCTCTTGACTCCGGGCATCCTGCCCTTCGCCCTACGGGCCGGCTTCGCCGTTCGCCACCGCTCCAGGCGGTAGCGTGGGCCAGCAAAGAGAAGTGACTCGAGCGCCGGCAGGCGACCGAAAGCCCGCCGCAGGCGAGCCAAACTGCGGAACTGAAAGGTTGTCGCGAGCACCCGCCCCTCACCCCAACCCTCTCCCCAAAGGGGAGAGGGGGGCTTGTTCGCTTGACCGAAACCGCCCGCCTGCTCGCGGCGGGTGACCGAAAAGCCATCGCAGGCGGGCATGCCAGTGATGGCATGGGATGGTTTCCGAACACGTTTATCCATGCATGCGAATCCGCTGCGGCTCGCCGCCATGAAACCCCACCGCTCCATGGCTGCTCACCAGCGCCGCCCCGCCGGCGCCCACGTGCCGTTCCAGCAAGTGGTTGACCAGGGCGATGCCGTGGCGGTCGAGGTTCGCGTAAGGCTCGTCGAGCAGCCACAGCGCCGCAGGCTGCAGCAGCAGGCGCGCCAGTGCGGCACGCTTTTTCTGCCCGGCGGAGAGGCGTCGTACCGGCTCGTCCTCGTAGCCGGCGAGACCCACTTCGTCGAGCACGGTGTCTACCGTGAAGCCGTCGCGGCAACCATGCAGGCCCGCGGCAAAGACCAGGTTCTCTCGCGGGCTCAGCTCCAGCTTCTGGCCGAGCTGGTGGCCGAGGAGCAGGATTTCGCCCGCGCAGGCCTCGCGCTGCCAAGGTGCGCCGCGCCACAGCAGGCAGCCTTCGCTGACGTGCAACAGGCCGGCCAGCAGGCGCAGCAGGGTGGTCTTGCCGCTGCCGTTGTCGCCCTCGACCAGGGCCAGTTCGCCCGCATGCAGGCGGAAATCCAGCGGCGCGAATACCGGCTCGTCCCGGCGATGGAAGCTCAGGCGATGTGCTTCGAGCAAGGCGGCGGCGGATGCTGCGGTCATTGCTTCCATTCTCCGCAATGCCCCGCGGGATTGTCCATGCGGCGCGCTGCCGCTGTGCGGCCATGCGCCGGTTCACCATCTCCACGAGCCATGTGCAAAGGCTGGACGTGGCCTCAGTCCAGCACGCGCAGGGTGGCGTGATTGCCCGCCTCGCCATGCACGTAGGCCAGCTGGCCATGGGCGCGGGCGAGCCGGTCCAGCGCCTCGACGCCCGGCCCGATCGCGAACAGGCTGGGTTCGCTCCAGCCGGAGGTACCCACGCCGATCGCCGGATACACGGTGGCGCCGGCCTGTCCGAGTGCCGCCAGCAGCGCTTGCTGCGCGGCCTCGTTCTCGGCCGGCGAGCGCCGGCGCGCCTGCGGGTTCCAGGCGGTGACGAAGGCCCAGGATTGCGTGCCCACCGCGGCGGCGAGCGGTGCGGGCAGCGGCAGGTCCACGCGGATGATGGCCCAGCGCACGGTATCCAGGCAGACGTGGTAGGTGGTGGAACGAAATGCTTCGAGCAGGGCTTCATCCATGGTGCAATTCCGGTAGCGGCTCCAGGGTCGATTGGAAAAGCCGGGCGGCGGCATCGAGGTCGACGGCTTCGACATCCGCCGCGCCGCGCAGCAATTCTTCCAGCAGCGCATCCTGCCTGTGGCCGCGTTCCAGCGCGTAGGCATAGGGCAGGTGGGTGAAGGTGATCAGCCGGTAGCGCGCCATGTAGTGGCCGGGGATGCGCTCGGCCAGCTTCGCGCCCAGCGCGCGCTTGGCGAGGTAGTGCGGGTCGGCCACCGAGTCGCGCATCTCCACGTAGTTCTCCAGCGCCATCGCGGCGATCGCGTCCGCGTTCGGCTGGCGGATGCGCTGGAACTCGGCGAACACGCCGGCGCCGTCGTGCGGTGACGCCGCGAGCAGCCCGGCCAGCGTCACCGTGTCCTCGAAGCCGCAGTTCATGCCCTGGCCGTGGAACGGCACGATGGCGTGCGCCGCGTCGCCCACCAGCAGGGCGCGGCCGTCGAGGTGCCAGCGCTCCAGATACAGCGTGGACAGCGTGCCCACCGGGTGCCCGGCGTAGTCGGCGTCGAAGCGCGGGATCAGCGGCAGCAGGTCGGCGAAGTCCGCGGCGAAGAACGCGCGTGCGGAGGCGGCATCGGGCAGCGTGGCGAAGCTGGGATGCGCGCCGCTGGCGGGCAGGAACAGGGTGACGGTGAAGCTGCCCTCGGCATTCGGCAGCGCGATGCACATGTAGCCGCCGCGCGGCCAGATGTGCAGCGCATGCGGTTCCAGCGCGAAGCGCCCGCCGCCGCCGGCCTGCCGTACCAGCCCGGGCGGCAAGGCGCCGGCGTTGGGTATCTCCAGTTCCTTGTAGCCGTGGCCCAGGGGGACGATGCGCTCGCCCAGCGGCGCATGGGCATTCATCGCAGCGCGCAGCGCCGAGCCCGCGCCATCGGCGCCGATCAGCAGGCCGGCGTCATGTTCGCGCGCGGCGCCCCCCTCGTCGGCGAGCCGGATGCGGCAGCGGTCGAAATCCGCGTCGACCAGCGATTGCCCGAAATGGAAACGCACGCCCGAAGCTTCGGCGGCGTCCAGCAGCAGCATGTTCAGCGCGCCGCGCGACACCGACCAGATCACCTCGCTGTCGTCCACGCCGTAGCGCTGCAGGCCGCTGGCGCCGTCCGGCGCATGCACCATGCGCCCGCGCATCATCACCGCGCGCAGCAGCACCTCGTCGGCCAGTCCCGCCGTGCGCAGGGCCTGCAGGCCGCGCTCGGCCAGCGCGAGGTTGATCGAACGGCCGCCGAGGAAGCCGGCGCGGCGCGGATCGGGCCGCTTCTCGAACACCTCCACCGCAAAGCCGTGCTGCGCCAGTTGCCGCGCCAGCAGGGCGCCCACCAGGCCGCCGCCGATCAGGGTGATACGAGGAGCTTGCGTCATGTCGCGCACCGGAGAGTGGTCTGCCCACTGTTCCGCAAGCGGCGCGCGACTGCAATATGCGCTGCTTCAGAAGCTCATGAAGTAGCCGCCGTTCACTGGCAGGTTGACTCCGGTGAGGTAGCCGGCGTCGTCTGCGCTGAGGAAGCGCACGGCACGGGCGATGTCGACGGGCGTGCCCAGCCGGCCCACCGGGATGCCGGCGACGATCTGGGCGCGGATCTCGGCGGGTACCGCCGCCACCATCGGGGTGTCGCAGTAGCCGGGCGAGATGGTGTTCACGGTGACGCCCTTGCGCGCGGTCTCGCGCGCCAGCGCCATGCCGAAGCCGTGCACGCCGGCCTTGGCGGCGGAGTAGTTGGTCTGGCCGAACTGGCCGGTCTGGCCGTTCACCGAGCTGATGTTGACGATGCGGCCGAAGCCGCGAGCGGTCATGCCTTCCACCACGGCGTGGCAGGTATTGAACAGGCCGTCGAGATTCACCCGCATCAGTTCGTGCCACTGCGCAAGCGTCATCTTGCGCAGGCTGGCGTCGCGGGTGATGCCGGCGGCGTTGACCAGGATGTCCACGCCGCCGTGTTCGCGTTCGAGGCGGCCGATCAGCGCGGCGCAGGCGGCATGGTCGCTGACGTCCAGCGGCTCGTAGCCGACGGCATCGGCGAATCCGGCGGTGGCCTCGCGGAAACCGGTGAGCCGCGCTTCGCTGGCGGGCAGGTCGGCGGCGACCACGCGCCGTCCGGCGCTGGCCAGCTGGCGGCAGATTTCGGTGCCGAGGCCGCCCAGGCCGCCGGTGACCAGGGCCAGGCGCGCAGCTGCGCCGTTCGAGGAAGATGGGGGCATGGCTGGTTCCGTTGCGTGTGATCGCGGGAATGGAAACAAAACGCGCCGCATGGGGCGGCGCGTGATGGGGAGGGTGGAGGGTGAAAAGTGCGGCCATGGATGGCCGCCCGTTTGATTTTCGCGATCAGGGACGATCGCAAGGATTCAGTCCCTCAGCCGGTTTTCTTGTGGCCGCCGCGGCTGCCGCCCTGCGGGGTGATCTGCGCGGCGGCGTCGAGCAGGCCGCGCTGCATGGTTTTCCACGCGTCCATGTTGCGCTCGGTCAGCTCGTTCAGCATCGCCCACGGGGTCTGGCCCATCAGGCTGTTGAGCTGGGTGCGGAACTGCTGCTGCTGGTCGAGGAACACCTGCAGGCTGCGCTCCAGGTACGGACCCATGAAGCCCTGCAGCGAGTCGCCGTAGAAGCGGATGATCTGGCTGAGCAGCTGGGGCGACAGCATCGGCTGCCCCTTTTCCTCGTGCTCGGAGATGATCTGCAACAGCACGGAGCGGGTGAGGTCCTCGCCGGTCTTGGCATCGCGGACTTCGAAGTCCTCGTTGTCCAGCACCAGCTGGCGCACCTCCTCCAGCGTGATGTAGCTGGAGATCTCGGTGTCGTAGAGCCGACGGTTCGGATACTTCTTGATGACGCGCTTGGTTTGTGCCATGCGGCGAAACTAGCAGAAGATATTGCGCCGCACCAGTAGACCACTGGCATGCATGTTGTGGAATTGGTCTGCTCCGCGACGGGTTGCCGTGCGGCGATGTGCGCGGCGGTGGTCTGCAGCAAAAGCGGCAGGATCAGTGCCCGGCCGCCCCGCCGGCGCTGCCGAACGGCGGCCGGGCGAGCCATAGGATCGGGATCAGCAGCACGAACAGGATCGCGCAGCCCCAGAACACGTCGTTCACCGCCAAGGTGAGCGCCTCGCGGTTCACCAGCTGGTCGATCAGGCCCAGGCTCTGCGTGTGCGGCATGCCGCGCCGGGCCAGGTCTTGCAGGAACTGCGTGGCCGCGGGATGGCCGGGGCTGACGTATTCGGTGAGGTTGGCATGGTGCAGCTCGCTGCGGTGCTGCCACAGCGTCACCGTGATCGCGGTGGACATGCTCGACCCCATGGTGCGGCAGAAATTGGACAGGCCCGAGGCGCTGGCGATCTCCGAGGCGGGCAGGCCGGCGAGGTAGATCTGGTTCAGCGGGATGAAGAAGCAGGGGATCGCCATGCCCATCACGAAGCGCGGGACCACCAGCGTGCCGAACGAGGCGTTGGAGTCGAAGCAGGCGAACCAGTACGAGGTGAGCGCGAAGATGACGAAGGCGAAGGTCACCACCGCGCGCAATTCCAGCTTGTCCATGTTCTTGCCCAGGATGGGCGAGAACAGGAAGGCCAGCACGCCCACTGGGGCGGTGGCCAGGCCGGCCCAGGTGGCGGTGTAGCCCAAGTCGACCTGCAGCCACAGCGGGAACACCACGTTGATGCCGAAGAACGCGAACATGCCCAGCGTCAGCGCCGCCACGCCCACGGTGAAGTTGCGCTGCCTGAACAGAGAGAGGTCCACCACCGGATGCTTGGCGTGGACCTCCCACACCACCAGGAAGGTGAGGCAGACCAGCGCGACGATGCCCAGCGTGAGGATCAGCGGGGAGGCGAACCAGTCGTGGTCGTTGCCGTTGTCCAGCATGAACTGCAGGCAGCCCACGCCGACCACCAGCAGCGCCAGGCCCACCACGTCGATCGGCAGCTTCACCGTCTTTGTCTCGCGCTTGTGCAGCAGCGCCCAGGTGATCACCGCCGCGGCAATGCCCACCGGCAGGTTGATGTAGAAGATCCATGGCCAGGAAAAGTTGTCGGTGAGCCAGCCGCCGAGGATCGGGCCGAAGATCGGCGCCACCACGATGGTCATCGACCACATCGCCAGCGCGATGCCCTGTTTTTCCTTGGGGTAGCTGGTCAAGAGCAGGGTCAGCGACAGCGCCACCATCGGGCCGGAGCCGGCGCCCTGCAGCAGGCGGCAGATCACCAGCATCGGCATGCTGTTGGCCAGGCCGCACAGCATCGAGAACACCACGAACAGCAGCACCGAAGTGACGAAGGTGCGCACCTCGCCGAAGCGCCGCGCGACCCAGCCGGTGAGCGGCTGCATGATCGCGCTGGCCAGCGCATAGGAGCTAATCGTCCAGGTACCCTCGTTGGGGCTTACGCCGAGGCTGCCGGAGATGTGCGGCACGGCCACGTTGACGATGGTCATGTCCAGCACCTCCATGAAGGTGCTGAACGCGACGGCGATGGTGAGCAGCGCCAGCGGGCCGCCGTGCAGCGGCTTCGGCGGGGCGGCATTCTCGGGCGTGGTGGCCATGGACGGGCTCGCGTGGGGCTCGGAGCGGCGCGCTTCAGCGCGACTGGTCGGCGGTGCCGAGGTTGGCCTCGATCACCTTCTCGGCCTCGGCGTCGGCCTGGCTGGCGATACGGTCGTACACCGTGGTCTCGGCGGCCGGCAGGGCGGGGCCGGCCGCCAGCACCTTGCCTTCGTCGTGGCTGATGTCGACGGTGACGTCGGCGGACAGGCCCACGCGCAGCGGATGCCGGTCCAGCTCCTTGTCGTCCAGCGCAATGCGCACCGGCACGCGCTGCACCACCTTGATCCAGTTGCCGGTGGCGTTCTGCGCGGGCAGCAGCGAGAACACGCTGCCGGTGCCGGCCCCCAGTCCGATCACCTTGCCGTGGTATTCCACCTTGTCGCCGTAAAGGTCGGTAGTGAGCGTCGCCGGCTGGCCGATGCGGATGTGGCGCAGCTGGTTCTCCTTGAAGTTCGCGTCCACCCACAGGTGGTGCAGCGGCACCACGCTCATCAGCTGCTGGCCGGGAGCCACGCTGTTGCCCAGTTGCACGCTGCGTTCGGCCACGTAGCCGGACACCGGCGCCACAATGGTGTTGCGTTGCGCGGCCACCCAGGCGGCGCGGAAGTTGGCGCGGGCCTGCTGCACGGCGGGGTTGTCGGCGATGTCGGTGCCGGCGATGGCGGCGTGCGCGGCCCTGGCCTGGGCCTGGGCCGCATCCAGCGCGGCCTGCGCAGCGGTCACGGCGTCGCGCAGGTGCTGCACGATCTCGGGCGATTCGGCCTGGGCGGCCACCAGCGGCAGGTGGCGCTTGAGGTCGGCCACGGCCTTCTGCAGATCCACCTTGCGCGCCGCCACCGCGGCGTCGGCGCCGCTGGCGTTGTCGGTCTGGCCGCGCACCTGGCGCACCGCGAGCGCCAGCGCGCTGCGCGCCTGGCGCAGGCGTACGTCGGCGTCGGTGGGATCGAGGCGTACCAGCACCTGGCCGGCATCGACGTGTTCGGTGTCGTCCGCCAGCACCGCGACCACGGTGCCCGGCACCTGGGCGGAAATGCCCACCAAGTTGCCGCCCACGTAGGCGTTGTCGGTGTTCTCGCGGGTGGAAAATATGAAGAACCAGAGCAGGAACCAGACCAGGGCGGCGAGCACGAATACCGCCGTGACGATCAGCAGCGCACGCCGGCGCTTGGGCGGATCCTTGGCGGCCAGGCCGCTATCGTTGCGGTCCTTCGGCAGGGCGGACTCGGTGGCGCTCATGGGCGGGGGCTCCGGAGGGTGTTCGGGGAAGGGGAAGACGCGCTGGCGGCGTCGCCGGGCATGCGGTAGCCGCCGCCCAAGGCCTTGATCAGGGCGAGATCGGTGGTCAGCGCCTGCGCGTGCAGGGCGATCGCCTGATCCTGTTGCTGCAGCAATTGCGCCTGCGCCGCGAGGCCTTCGCGGGCATCGCGCACGCCGCGGCGCAGGCGGGCCCCGGCACTGGCGACCAGCCGTTCGTCGGCGTCGACCTGCCGCGCCTGCTGCTGGCGCGTCGCGGCCAGCTGCTCGGCGGCCAGCGCCTGGCTGGCGACTTCGCGGGCGGCATGGAACACCGTGGCGTTGTACTGCGCCACCGCGTCGTCGAGCTGGGCGCGGCTGATGCCGTAGGCGGCCTTCAGGCGGCCGCCCTCGAAGATCGGCAGGTGCAGCGCGGGGGTGAGACCGAACACGCGGCTGCCGGCGCTGAATATGTTGCCCAGGTCGCCGGAGCCGTTGCCGCCGAACAGCGCGGGCGTGCCCTGGTTGGTGCTCGACAGCCCTGCCAGCGCGGTGATGCTGAAATCAGGGAAGAATTGCGCGCGCGCCACATCGGTCTGCTGCAGCGCAGCTTCCACCTGCCAGCGGCTGGCGGCGATGTCTGGGCGGCGGGCGATCAGGTCGAGCCGTGCGTCGGCGGGCAGGGCAGCGTTGATGGCGGGCAGTGGCTGCGGCGCCAGCGCCGGCAACTGCGCCGGCGCCACGCCGAGCAGGGCAGCCAGCGCCACCTTGCGGATCTGCGCGGAACTCTCCAGCGCAGTTTGCGCCTGTTCGACCGCGGCCACGCGCGAGCGCGCTTCCTGCATGGTATCGGGGAGGTCCACGCCTTGCCGCACGCGCAGCTCGGCGATCTGCAGCAGGCGCTGCTGCACGGCCAGCGATTGCCGGGCCAGCGCCAGCCGCGCCTCGTCGGCAAGCCAGCCGAAATAGGTGTCGGCCACCGCATTCTGCAGGGTGAGCGCGGCGGCGCCGTGCTGCGCCTCGGCGGCGTGCGCCTGGTCCAGGGCGCCCTCGATCGCGGCGCGCTTCTTGCCCCACCAGTCGAAGTCGTATTCGAACTGCACGCCGAGGTCGGCCTGGTTGTACCAGGTGAAACCGAGCAGCTGCGGCGGCATCAGTCCGTGCTCGCTCATGCGCTGGCGGCTCACCTGCGCGTTGCCGTCGATGCTCAGCCCCGCCTGCGCGGCGGCAAGGCGCACCGATTGCTCGGCGGTGCGCACGCGGCTCTGCGCCTGGGCGAGATCCGGCGACTGCCGCAGAGCCATCGCCATCAGCTGGTCGAGTTGCGTGTCGTCGTAGCCGCGCCACCAGTCGGTGGCCGGCCAGCCGGCGCGGGTGGGCACGGACAGGCCGGCCAGCGGGACGTCGTCGCGCAACGCAGGGTGCTGCGGTTTCGGCGGCGCGAATGCGCAACCGGCGAGCGGCAACAGCATGGCAAGGGCCAGGGCCGCGCGCAGGCGGGGCGGGGCGAAGGTCATCGTAGGCTCCTTCACGACGCATCCCCTGCGTCGAGCTGGTCAAGGTTCTTCGCGAGCTTGCGCAGCAGGCGGTCGAGTTGCTTGCGTTCGGCGGCGCTGAAGCCGGCGTACATCGCCTCCAGGCCGGGGAACATCGATGGCAGCATCTTCTGCACGAAACGGCGGCCGGCGGCGGTGATGCGCATCAGCACACAGCGGCGATCCTCGGCGCTGGCGCCGCGCGAAACCAGGCCGCGCTTGGTCAGCGCATTGCCGATGCGCGTCATGTTGGTGTTGCCCTGCGAGGTGAATTCGCACAGCTCGCCCGGCGTGGAACTGCCGTCCTGGCGGCTGTACAGCATCAGCAGGGTGAGGAATTCGCTGTGGTTGAGCTGGTGCGGCTTGAGCTTTTCCTCCAGTCCCTCGTCCATGCGCTTGCCCACCATCGACATCAGGCGGCACAGCGTGGCCTGCTCGACGGGCAGGCCCGGGATGGCCTCGCGCATGCGCCCGATACCTTCACACATCATCGCGATGCAGTCGCCGAGACGAATCATTTCATCAATTCATATTTCACTGGTGAATAAAATTGTGGCGCGGCTTCGAGCGCGACGCAAGTGGCGCGGCGAATCAGGCGGGCCCGGGTTCGGGCAGGCGGAACAGGCGGCGGGCGTTCGCGGCGGTGGCGTCGGCCACGTCGTGTTCCGCCTCGTCGCGCAGCGCCGCCACGCAGCGCAGCACCTCGGCGACGTACGCCGGCTCGTTGCGCTGGCCGCGATGGTTCGCGTCGGGCTGGTCGGGAGCGTCGCTCTCCAGCAACAGGTATTCGATCGGCATGCCCGCCACGATGCGGCGAAGGCGCTGCGCCCGCGCGTAGGTCACCGGGCCGCCGATGCCGATCAGGAAACCCAGCTGCCACAGCCGGCGCGCCTGTTCCTCGCTGCCCGAGAAGCTGTGCACCACGCCGCGCACGCCGGGATGGCGGCGCAGGGTGAGGATCACCTCTTCCAGCGCCTGCCGCGCGTGCACGATCACCGGCAGGGCGAGTTCGCGGGCCAGGGCGAGCTGTCGCGTGAAGTAATCGCGCTGCGATGCCGGATCCAGGTCGCCACGGTGGAAATCCAGGCCGATCTCACCGATCGCGATACACGGATTCGCGCCACACCACGACAACAAGGCGTCGACATCGCCCGGCGTATGCTGGCGCAGATACAGCGGGTGCAGGCCGTAGGCGGGGAACAGCGTGCGTGGTCGCGCCGCACAGAGATCGCGGATGCGTGTCCAGCTGGCCGCGTCCACGGCCGGCACCACCATCTGCCCGATCCCGGCGGCGTGCGCCCGCTGCAGCACCTGCGGGCGGTCGCCGTCGAAGGCGCGGGCGTCAAGATGGACGTGGCTGTCGGCAAGCACGGGCGTGATCCGTCTCTCGTTTCCGGAGGCCGGCTGTCGGCGCCGGCTGTGGCGGCCATGGAGTAAGGCTAGTGTAGCGGCGGCGGTCTAGGCGGTATTCAGATGTGTGAAGGTTCAATGGCGCCGCCGGTCGGGGCTTGGGTGCGATCCGCCCCGCAGCGCGGCCGGGACACTGACAGAGGAGAGTTGCTGTGAACAGGTTGATGGTCAATGCACTCAATGTGGGAATTGCCGCCGCGCTGGCCACCGGCCTGACGGCGTGCAATCGCAGTGCCGATGCCGGCACGCAGGCGGCGGCTCCGGTAGCGGCGCCTTCCTCGGCGCCCGCGGCGCAACCGGTGCAGGAGGCCGCGCCGCCGGCCGTGGCCGGCCCGCAATATGCCCAGGTGGTGAGCGTGACGCCGGTCCGGGCGAGTGCAGGCGCGCCGCACCAGGTCTGCCGCGACGAGGTGGTCAACCACACGGCGCCGCCGAAGGACCAGCACAACATCGCCGGCACCGCGATCGGCGCCGTGGCCGGCGGCCTGCTCGGCCACATGGTCGGCGGCGGCAAGGGCAATACGCTGGCCACCGTGGCCGGTGCGGTGGGCGGCGGCTACGCGGGCAACCGCATCGAGAACTCGCACCATCAGCCGCAGGTGACCCAGACGGTGGAACGCCGCTGCAGCACGGTGGCCGGCACCAGCAGCAAGATCATCGGTTACGACGTGCAGTACGTGTACAACGGCGTCACCCGCACCACGCGCATGGACCACGACCCGGGCAACCGCGTGCAGGTGCAGGAAGGCGTGTCGGTCGTCGGCGACGCCCGTTGACCGCGGATTGCGAAGGAGCGATACGGTGAATACCTCCATTCGGGGCAGCGTGCCGGCAATCGCGCTTGCGGCGGGACTGGCGCTGGCCGGCTGCGCAACGCCCCCGCCGCACAGTGGCGCTTATCGGCAGGCTTACGGGCAGGGCTATGGGCGCTGCCAGCAGGGTTGTGGCGTGGTGCAGGACGTGCGCCCGGTATATATCGAAAGCGGCAATCCCAACGGCGGCGTGCTGGGCGCGGTGATCGGCGCGGTGGCCGGCGGCGTGCTGGGCAGCACCATCGGCAAGGGCGATGGCCGCACGGCCGCCACCGTGGCCGGAGCGGTGGCCGGCGGCGTGGTCGGCAACAAGGTCGGCCAGAACTCCGGCGGCGGCAATGCGTGGCGCATCGTGATACGGCTGGACAATGGCCAGTACGCCACGGTGACGCAGCGCGATGACCCGCGCGTGCGCGACGGCGATTACGTGCAGATCAGCAACGGCCAGGTCTATCCGATGTGATATTCGCTGTTTGGATGTATGGACGTCTGGACGTCCAAATGAAAAGGCCCCTTCGCAGGGGCCTTTTCTTTCGTTCTTGCGGTCGAGGGTGGTCGCGGTGTTGTTGAGAAGCGCAGCCGGGGATGGCGGCCCGTTTGACCCTCGCGATCAGGATGATCGCAAAAGCACACCCTCAGTTCACGGCGTAGAAGGTATGGTCGCCGATGGTGATCGCCGGCTTGTTGCGCGACCACGCGGGCGACACCGCCGCGGTGGCGAAGTGGTCGGCGCGCGGCACCAGCACGCGTCGCTGGCTTACCGGCAGTTGCCAGTCGTGGATCATGTGGCCGGCGATTTCCCAGGCCTTGTGGAACGCTTGCACGTTGGCGATCTCGAACGAACCCGGCGTAGTGGTGGTGGCGAACTGGTGCGGCGCCATCACCACCTTGCATACGGTGTCGCCCCACTGGCCGCGCTCGCGGCGGCGCATCGCCACTTCCGCGACGGCCATCTGGCCAATGGTGGGTTGGCTGCGTGCTTCCAGGTAGACCGTCGTGGCCAGGCAGGCCTGGTTCGCGACGGGTTGTGGCATCAGTGTGGTCAGCCACAACAACATGGAAAGTTTCATTGTCTGCCTCCAGCGTGCTGTACGCGCAGACGGTGGGGCTGTCTGGCGCGCCGTTGCGGTGGACGGGCGGGCAGGCCGTTCCACCTGGATGAATCGCACAGCCGAAACTCGTGGCTGTGCGAATGCCACGGGATTGTGGCGTTCGAGCGGCGGCATCGGTGCCGATCGAGGGATGTTGTCGAGGCGCTGCGCGACGTCGGCGTCGTGTTGCCTGCAACTTGTTTCCGCGCTCAGGCGGGTGTTCCATCCGGCGGTCTTCGCCGGGTCGCGCCGATACGGAATCTTCCGGTTCGTCGCGTGCTTCGGCAGCCGTGGGTGACGGGTGCCGCGTACAAAGGGTGGGCGGAGCCTAACGGCGGATTTTCGTCACGGCAAGTGCCGGGCAGCTCCGATCCAGTGCAAATCCATCAGGAGCGTCGACAAAAGTGAACGGCTGTTCACGAATAGTGTGATGTCGCGCACCTTGTCAGTTTTCCCAGCGATGCTGCACGTGCAACGCGAGGCCATCATCGAACTGCAACGCGGCATGTTCGGCGTGCGTTGACAGGTAGTCGTCGTTCAACACCGCGAGCGCATCGATGCCGCTGTCGGCGGCAATGACGTCGAGCAGCATGCCGACATCGCTGCCGTGGTGACGCAGGATGGTGCCGGCTGTCGTGTTGCGTGTCAGATGCACGTTGCACAGATGTCGCTTGTGTCCGCCGCGCCAATGCAGGCGCGCGACGATTTCCTGGCCAGGGTAGCAACCCTTGTCGATCGCGACTGCCTGCAGGCGGTACAGCGACAGTGCGGGCGGCAGCAGCGCATCCAGTGCGGATGCGGGCAGCCACGGCCAACCGAGTTGCAACTGCAACGGCTGCCACGCCGTGTCGCTTTCGCCGCCGGCAGTGAAACGCAGGCTGTGCGTGTCGCAGCCGAGCGCGACGCCGTTGGCTTCGACGTGCGCGGCATGCAGCGGCAACGCGGCGCCGGTGGCGAGCGCCCGCCACGGCGACGCCTGCAGCGCGAGCCGGGAGCGGAACACGTAACGGCGCAGGGCCTCGCCCAGCGCGGCGGCCTCGCCACCACGCAGCAACAGCAGCAGGCGTTGCTCGTCCAGCCGCGCCAGGTGGAACAGTGCGCGCACGCGGCCTTGTGCGCTCAGCCATGCGCTGAACTGCCATGTGCCGACGGCAAGCGCCTGCACGTTGCTGCTGAACTGCGCGTGCGCGAAGGCGAGCGCGTCGGGGCCCTCGAGCAGCAGGGTTTCGGCGTGGCTGGAAGTCGACATGGCGTTTACAGATAAGGCCGGTGGCGGTGGAGTACAAGCCGCCGCGACGCGTGGAGCGGGCGGCGCCCGCGACGTTCGTCAAGGTTGTGCGGCATTGCGGCAAGTATTAACCTTCCGCCGCTTGTTAACGACCATGTCCGACACTTCCCGCCCAACCGAATCCAGGCCTGCTCCCGCTCCGGCGGAACCGCTGGCCGTGCCCGTGCAGTCGACGGGGGAGAAGGCGGCGGCGGAGCGACCGGCGCTCGATCCCACCCGCTACGGCGACTGGGAGAAGAACGGACGCTGCATCGACTTCTGATGATGCGTCGCGCGGCGGCGTGCGTCGTCGCGCGGAGGCGGTTCGGCTTGGCAGACAACCCAGCGATTCCACCCAGGATAGCCGCCATGGCAGATACGCGACGACCGCTCTCTCCGCACCTACAGATCTATAAGTGGCAAGTGCAGATGATGACCTCCATCCTGCACCGCGCCACCGGCATCGCGCTGGCCGTGGGCACGCTACTGGTGGTCTGGGGCCTGCTCTCGCTGGCCGCCGGCGAGGCCGCCTTCGACCAGTTCAAGGTCTGCATGGGCAGCCCGCTGGGCATCATCCTGCTGGTCGGCTGGAGCTGGGCGCTGTTCTACCATCTGTGCAACGGCATCCGTCACCTGGTGCAGGACAGCGGCGCGGGTTACGCCATTCCGCAGTTCGTGCGTTCGAGCTGGCTGTCGGTGATCGTCAGCCTGGTGCTGGTGATCCTGGTCTGGGCCTGGGTGCTGACCGGAGGTGCCGCATGAGCGCGAACGCGAAGGACCTGCGCAATCCGCTGAAGCGCGCGCGCGGCCTCGGCTCGGCGCAGTCCGGCGTAGGCCACTGGTGGACCCAGCGCGTCACCGCCGCCGCGCTGGTCCTGCTCGGCCTGTGGTTCGTGGCCACGGTGTTGTCGCTGCTGCACGCCGACTTCGCCACGGCCAGGGCCGCGGTGGCGAAGCCGTGGAACGCGCTGCTGCTGATCCTGTTCGTGGTCACCGCGTTCTGGCATGCCGTGCTCGGCCTGCAGGTGGTGATCGAGGACTACGTGCACACCCGCTGGAAGGAAGTGGTCCTGCTGGTGGCGATCAAGTTCCTCGCGGTGCTGTGCGCGCTCGCGGGCGTGCTGTCCGTTCTGCGCATCGCACTGGGAGCCTGAGCCCGATGGAAAGCTACAAGATTCAGCAGCACAAGTTCGACGTGATCGTGGTCGGCGCCGGCGGCGCCGGCCTGCGCGCCACCTTCGGGCTGGCCGAGAAGGGCCTCAAGGCCGCCTGCATCACCAAGGTGTTTCCGACCCGCTCGCACACCGTGGCGGCGCAGGGCGGCATCGCCGCGGCGCTCGGCAACATGGGCGAGGACGACTGGCGCTTCCACTTCTACGACACCGTGAAGGGCGGCGACTGGCTGGGCGACCAGGACGCGATCGAGTACATGTGCCGCGAGGCCATCCCCTCGATCTACGAGCTGGAGCACTACGGCGTGCCGTTCTCGCGCACCGAGGAGGGCCGCATCTACCAGCGCCCGTTCGGCGGCATGACCACGCATTACGGCAAGGGCACCGCGCAGCGCACCTGCGCCGCCGCCGACCGCACCGGCCACGCCATCCTGCACACGCTGTACCAGCAGGCGCTGGCACACGACGCCGAGTTCTTCGTCGAATACTTCGCGATCGACCTGATCTTCGACGAGGAAGGCGTCTGCCGCGGCGTGCTGGCGCTGGACATGAACGAGGGCACGCTGCACCTGTTCCGCGGCCAGGCCGTGGTGCTGGCCACCGGCGGTTACGGCCGCGCCTACTTCAGCGCGACATCCGCGCATACCTGCACCGGCGACGGCGGCGGCATGGTGCTGCGCGCCGGCCTGGCGCTGCAGGACCTGGAGTTCGTGCAGTTCCACCCCACCGGCATCTACGGCGCGGGCTGCCTGATCACCGAGGGCGTGCGCGGCGAGGGCGGCTACCTCACCAATTCCAAGGGCGAGCGCTTCATGGAGCGCTACGCGCCGAGCGCGAAGGATCTGGCCTCGCGCGACGTGGTCAGCCGCGCCATCACCATCGAGATCCGCGAGGGCCGCGGCGTGGGCGAGCACAAGGACCACGCCTTCCTCAACCTGATGCACCTCGGCCCCGAGGTGATCCACGAGCGGCTGCCGGGCATCGCCGAGTCGGCGCGCATCTTCGCCGGCGTGGACGTGACCAAGGAGCCGATTCCGATCCTGCCCACCGTGCACTACAACATGGGCGGCATCCCGACCAACTACCACGGCGAAGTGGTGCAGAAGAAGGGCGACGACGTCGACGCCGTGGTGCCGGGCCTGTTCGCCATCGGCGAGGCGGCCTGTGTGTCGGTGCACGGCGGCAACCGCCTGGGTTCCAACTCGTTGCTCGACCTGGTGGTGTTCGGCCGCGCGGTGTCGCACCGCTGCGCCGAGATCATCAAGCCGGGCGCGGCGCACAAGGACCTGCCGGCCAGCGCGCTGGACAAGGCGCTGGCCCGCTTCGACGGCCTGCGCCATGCCGACGGCGAGTTGCCTACCGCGAAGATCCGCCTCGACATGCAGCGCACCATGCAGACCGACGCCGCGGTGTTCCGCACCGGCGAGACGTTGAAGGAAGGCTGCAGCAAGATCGACGCGGTGCACGCCTCGTTCAAGCAGGTGCGCGTCAGCGACCGCTCGCTGGTGTGGAACTCCGACCTGATCGAGACGCTGGAACTGGCCAACCTGCTCGACCAGGCGGTCGGCACCATGCATTCCGCCGAGCAGCGCCCGGAAAGCCGTGGCGCCCATGCGCGCGAGGACTTCCCGGACCGCAACGACGCCGAGTGGATGAAGCACACCCTGGTGAAGGTGGACGAGAACGGCAAGACCAGCTTCGACTATCGCCCGGTGCACATGTTCACCCTGACCGACGAGGTCGAGGTGGTGCCGCCGAAGAAGCGCGTTTACTGATTATTCTTGGAAAGTGCGGCCATGGATGGCCGCCTTTTGACTTTCGCGTTCATGGATGGACGCACCAACACAGTCGAGGCAAACGTGGCCGAGTTTTCGCTACCCAAGAATTCCAAGATCCAGCCCGGCAAGCACTTCCCGGCGAAGGGCGCGAAGAAGCCGCGCACCTTCCGCATCTACCGCTGGAGCCCGGACGACGGCCAGAACCCGCGCATCGACACCTACGAGGTGGACCTGGCGGCGTGCGGCCCGATGGTCCTGGACGCGCTGCTGAAGATCAAGAACGAGATCGACCCCACGCTGACCCTGCGACGTTCCTGCCGCGAGGGCATCTGCGGCTCGTGCGCGATGAACATCGACGGCACCAACACGCTGGCCTGCATCTGCGCGATCGACAAGGTGGCGGCGGGCGACGTGAAGATCTACCCGCTGCCGCACATGCCGGTGGTGAAGGACCTGGTGCCCGATCTCACGCACTTCTACGCGCAGTTCGCCTCGATCAAGCCGTGGCTGCGCACGCAGAGCGCGGCGCCCGACCGCGAGCGCCTGCAGTCGCCGGAAGACCGCAAGAAGCTTGACGGCCTGTACGAGTGCATCCTGTGCGCATGCTGCTCCACCAGCTGCCCCAGCTACTGGTGGAACGGCGACCGTTATCTCGGCCCGGCGATCCTGCTGCAGGCCTACCGCTGGATCGTGGACAGCCGCGACGAGGACACCGGCGCCCGCCTGGACGACCTGGAAGATCCGTTCAAGCTGTACCGCTGCCACACCATCATGAACTGCGCGCGCACCTGCCCGAAGGGTCTGAACCCGGCCAAGGCGATCGCGGAGATCAAGAAGCTGATGGTGGAGCGGCGGGCCTAAGCAAAGCGTCGCCGCGAAGCGGCGAAACCGTTCTCCCTTCTCCCCTTCGGGGAGAAGGTGGCCCGAAGGGACGGATGAGGGCGGTGCTTGCGGGAAGGTTGATCGAGGAAGGCTTCGGATGATGG